>WYDK02000027.1:1401606-1439652 GCA_009867345.2 Toxicodendron radicans | reverse complement strand
GATTCTTCGCCGCCGTAGTAAATAGGAGAGAAAATCGAATTTCTTTCTTCGTTTTTACAATTTACAAAAGAAAAAAATCGGAGTTGTGAAGATTTTAGAGTTATAACTATTAGTTAGTAGTTAGTTTTAGTAGTTAGTTATGCGCTATGGGCGAACGACGGGAATTGAACCCGCGCATGGTGGATTCACAATCCGCTGCCTTGATCCACTTGGCTACATCTGCCCCTCTTAAAAATTACAAAAAATCCAAAGATTCCAATTTCTATCTTACCTCATCACCAATTACATGCAACCACATGTTGAAACAACCATCCAACTTGTCAAAATCTAACAATTTTAGAGCTTTTAAAAATCCTACATGTTAATCAACCAGACCATGCTTTAGCATTATATTAGTATAGTACATTATATATTATATTATATTAGTATATATATATATATAGATATAAATATAGATATAGATATAGAATATAGATATATATATAGATATAGATATAGAATATAGATATAGATAGAGGTAGAGATAGAGATAGAGATAGATATATGTAGATAATAATAATAATAATTAATCACAATTTTATTTTATAAGAAGTTAATAATAGTTAAAAGGTTGCATAATGTTGATGCAATAAAATCAGCTTGATGGTACTCATGTGGCAAAACCAAAAGATAAATCATTGGTTCGAGTCTTATCACCAACGGAATAAATCATTGGTGCCACATGGGGGAGGCGACCCATCATGGGCCAAAAAAGCCTGGGGCGAGCTCTAGCCACCCCAAAAGGTAACAAATTCCTATCGGCCCATGGGTCAGGGTGTTGATGCAATAAAATGCATCAACATTAAAATGATCAGCTTAATGGTACTCATGTGGCAAAATCAAAGGATAAATCCTTGGTTCGAATCTCATCACCAACGGAATAAATCATTGGTGCCACATGGGGGAGGCGACCCATCATGGGAACCTGGGGCGAGCTCTAGCCACCCCAAAAGGTAACAAATTCCTACCGGCCCATGGGTCAGGGTGTTGATGCAATAAAATGCATCAACACATAATATTACACTCAACATTTTTATACAACATTTCTCATACAACATGATGTGGCAAAAGATGATTGAGTGATTTTAAATTAAAAATAAATTTTCACCTAATCATCTTTTGCCACATCATGTTGTATGAAAAATGTTGTATAAAACTATTGTACGTGTAGTATTACTCTAAAAAGTTAAATGATACAAACAATAACAAAGAATAATCATATCAATAATAATAATTAATCAGATTTTTTTATTTTAAAATTAAAGTTATAAGTATGTTTATGACCTCTAAATTTATTTTGTGTAGCTTTGGCTAGGCCTCTCAAGTTTTGCTAAAAAGGGTGTAGCCAAGATTTCTAGTGAGTAGGGTCAAACGATCTAAGTTGATAAATTTACAATAAAATATATATTGAAGTAATAAGCATGAAAAAATGTAATCTAAAAATTAAATTTTAAAAGTTATACATACCAAATTATCAATTTTATAATTGTCCTCGGCGATTTTTCATATTCTGAAAACATTGGATAATTTCTTCATTGACAATGTCATCAAATATCTATCTCAATATATGTAATAAGACAATCATTTAACAATTGATCTCCCATTAGATTCCGTAGTCGCTTTTTCACAATCTTCATCGCAGAAAATGCTCTTTCAACAATTGTAGTTGCAACAAGTATATGATCAATGCTAATTTCACAAGTAAATAAACCAAGTGATACAATTATGTCTTATTGCCTACAATTAACTAAACTCAACTCATTCAATATACAATTATGTCAATTACATACATAAAATGATAAAAATAACCTAGGGCAACATAGCTCGTGATCTTTCATCAATTAAGAAAGATAAAAGAAGAGATTTTTAAGCAAAAATAACAAAAAATGAGCATCATCTTACTTTGTGACTTTCAAATGAGTAGTCTTTCTTAATTAATCAAAGACAGAAGAAAATATGAGAAAAGAGGAGAGGAACCGACGAAGAGAGAAAACGTGAAAAAAATGGGTATTTTTGTATCTCGATATCAATAAAATATGGAAATATCTTAGTAGGGTCAATAAAATATGGGTAATTTTAGTGGAATTAATATAAATTTTAGCAGAGTAAAAATTGTTAATTATTGTAGAATATATCCCTATTTTTAGCAATTTCAGAAATTTCAGCTGGGTCAAGTAACTCCATTGAGTATACTTTGGTTATGCCCTTGTTTGCTACTCTTACCCCTAGTGGCACTTAGGGGTGTCAGCCAAGTTGAGCCGCTTGCGATCAACTCGACTTGGGCTTGGCTTGGCTATAGTGTTGAGCCGAGTTCGAGTTGACCAGATTTCGGCTCGACTTGAGCTCGAAAAGCTCGATTGGAAAAGCAAAAAAATGAAGGATTGGATAATACATTTGCAAGGCCTAAAACACTTGTAAGCTTGAGTGAAAAAGGAATTACAAGTCTTAAAACACTTGATAATTTGGTTGAACTAAAGAACCCCTTCCGAGTCCTAAAACACTTGGGTTAGGGAATGTAGGTATCAATGAAGGCCAATCGGCCCAAGTTACTTCTAAAGAGGAAGACAAACCAGCCCAAGCATTTCCAAGCTCAAGCAATCCAAGAGAAGTCCAAGTCTAATAAAGAAGAAGCATAAATGCTCAATGCACCCAATTCGGCCCAATCTTCATTCCTAAGGAGAATATTCATTTAACTCTTTATTGGATCCATTTTCATGATTCCCAAGGCCCAAATTCGTGCAGCCTTATTAGTAGAATGATTTTGGACAATTGATTGATATTTAATCCAATGGAAGCAAGTTTAGACAACTAATGGAGGTGGTTAAGACAAAGATCCATGATTTAAGGAATTGAGTTTCCTTGCATTAAATAGACATGGGTTTCTTTTTTGAATGAATGGCTTGTAAATTTTGTTAACTTTATTTGTATTTATTTTGTATTTGTAATTTACTTTCTTGTCTATGTATTTGCCTATATAAAAGTTAATATTCTCATTTGTAAAGTTAGAGAATATTTATAAAAAATTGTGGTTTATCCAATATTCAAGAACTTGGGTGTTCTACCATTTGAGATTTCTTTATCCAAATCTTGGCAAAGGGATTTGATGGTGAATTCGAATTCAAGTTGGTAGAGTGATACTTTAGACTTGAAGTTTCTACTTACATTGTTTCTAACTCAATCAAGTAAGTGTTCTTGTGTTCCTTAGTGTTGACCGAATTGTATGCATTGATTTTCATTGATTTTGATTGTGGTATGTTGTTGTTGAATGGGAAGTTGATTAGTTGGTATTAGAGCATAGGTTGTGGAGTGAATTAGAGTGAAGTAGGATTAAATGTTAGTGAAATTATTGAAGTGGCCGAATTTTTAGAGAAAATTGGAGTATTTGATCTTTTTTTTTTTTTCAAGTTAATCCATTAGATTTGTGTTTTTCTCTTTCCTAAACCACTATTACCAACTCCTTTACACTTTGCTCCAACTTCCATTGCCACCTTATCCAATCCTAACCATTTCCCTCTAATTCCAAGTAAATCAATCTCATTCTAACCAAATCAACTCTAAATCTTAACCAAGCCTTAAACACACTTAATTAGGCTAATCGCCATTAATTAGCCTAATCCCCACTATTCATAAAACACTATTCGTAGAACACTATTCTCTTAAACACTTAACTTTTCCCTCCCATTTTCCCACTATTTCATCATTCAAAAAAGTCATTATTCATCCGAGGTTATTGTTCACAAAACCAAATTCCAACAATTTCTCATGGCAAACAAAGCCCCATCCTCCTCACTTTCACCCCTTCCACCATGGAAATTTGCCAGCATGAGGTTACAAGGAGAAATTAATGATGTTAAGCAAAATATGAATACAATGATAACCATGATGACTAACATGTCTAAGGACATAGCCAATTTAACCCAATCCATAACCACCTTTAAACCATCCCGACAAGAAGACCAACCATTCCATGAAACACCACACCAACCCCATCAAGAAAAAATATCACTTTACCACTAAAGAACCCGTGTTGAGACACCATTATATGGGGAAGGAATAGAAGTTAGCAGTGAGTCCTCTAGTGGATCCGAGATACCTAGGAGGAGAAAAGAAACTTTGATGATGATAGGGATATTAAGGTAGACTTACTCGAATTCCATGGTGGTCTTGATCCCAATGATTTCATTGATTGGTTGTATGAAATTGAACGGATATTTGACTTCAAGAATTACAATGATGAAAAGAAATGTAAAGTGGAAGTATTGAAGTTTAAAGAGTATGCTTCTTTGTGGTGGGAAAATACCAAGAAGAAGAGAGCAAAGGAAAAGAAGTCTAAGATTAGATCATGGGAGAAATTGAAGAGGGTGTTGAAGAAAAGGTTTTTGCCCGATAATCACAAGCAATACCTTTATCTTAAGCTTCATAATTTGAAGCAAGGTGATAAAAAGATTGAAGAGTATATTCGGGAATTTAAAAGGGCCTGAAGAAAAAGAGCATACCATTGCTAGGGTTATTAGCGCTTTGAGTAAGGATATTGCAAACAAAGTTGAATTGCAAACTTACCATTCTTTTGAGGATGTTTGTAAATTTTCCACAAAGGTGAAGAAACAATTGAAGAGTATGAAGTCATTTACCCCCAAGAAACCTTTTAAAGAGAGCACTTACCAAAGGGGTTCATCTTCCTACATAAAACATTTTGTGACACCCACGACCTATGGCAAGAACAAGGCCAATGAAGCACAAAAAGAGAAACCCGACTTTGTGAAGCATCATACACCCCAGTCTGATTTGAAAAACAAGAAATGTTTCAAGTGTCAAGGTTATGGACACTTCCAAACCAATTGTCCAAACCGAAGAGTCATGACCCTTAAAGAGATTGATGAGATTGATAGTGCACTCCAAGGGGAATCTAGTGAATAAGAGAAGGAATATGAGAGTGAGGTTGAGGTTGAGGTTGTTGAGGAAGCCGATAATGGGGAGATGCTTATGCTCAAGAATTTGTTACATACTCAAGCGAAGCCTCAAGAAAACCAAAGGGAAAACTTATTTCATACAAGGTGTACTATAAAAGGGAAAGTTTGTTCAATGATAATAGATAGTGAGAGTTGTACTAATATTGCTTCCACCACAATTGTAAAGAAGTTGGGGCTACCTACTAATCATACACAACCTTACAAGTTGCAATGGTTGAGTAATGGAGATATTGTTCAAGTGGTTAAACAAGTTGTTATGCCATTCTCTATTGGCAAGAGGTGCACAGATGAAGTGACTTGTGACATTATTCACAGATGCTTGCCGTTTTCTACTTGGAAGACCATGACAATATGACCGATAGGTAACTCATGATTGCCGTAAGAATACTTATTCCTTCAAGATCAACAAGAAGAATATCACACTTCCACCATTATCCCCCACCCAAGGCATTGTCTAAGCACCAACACAAGCACCCCCTCAAACACTTTCCCAAACACCTTCCAAATAACCCACACGCAAAACAATTTTCCTAAACAACACCCAACTAGAAAAGGCCTTCCTAAAACATAAACCCATTATTGCCCTACTCATAGCTGAAGAGAACCAAGAGATGAAGAAAATTGGTTTCCATTCGAGAGTTCAATCTCTCTTGGGTAAGTTTGTAAATGTTGCACCTCAAGAATTACCTAAGGGTTTGCAACCACTTAGAGGGATAGAACACCATATTGATTTGGCTCCCGATACTCCACTTCTTAACCGGCCCGCATATAGGTGTAATCTAGATGAGTCAAAAGAACTACAAAGACAAGTTGAAGAGTTAATTTCTATGGGATTTGTGAGAGAGAGCATGAGTCATTGCTCTGTTCCAGCCTTGCTTGTGCCCAAGAAGGATGGTACTTACCGAATGTGTATTGATAGTCGAGCCATCAATCGGATAACCATTAAGTATAGATACCCTATATCTTGGTTGAATGATATGTTAGATGAGCTTCATGGTGTGACCATCTTCTCCAAAATAGATTTAAGGAGTGGACATCATCAAATTCGGATGAGGGAAGTAGATGAGTAGGAAACAGTTTTCAAGACCAAAGGTGGATTGTATGAGTGGATGGTGATACCCTTTGGCCTCTCCAATGTACCGAGCACCTTCATGAGGTTAATGAATGGGGTACTCAAACCTTTCATTGGTAAATTTGTGGTTGTATACTTTGATGACATATTGATATATAGTGCATGTGAGGGTAGCCATGTAGAACACCTTAGATTAGTGCTTGAATTGTTGTGAAAGCAAAAGCTTTATGCTAAACTTGAGAAATGTGAGTTGTTTAAGAAGCAATTGGTTCTTAGGGTATGTGGTATCGGGGGAAGGTATTAAAGTAGACCAATCTAAGGTAGAATTCATTCAAAGTTGGCCAAAACCTAGTTTCATTACTAAAGTTAGGAATTTTCATGGTTTAGCCTCATTCTACCGAAGATTTGTGCCAAAATTTAGTTCCATTATGGCTCCCGTAACTGAATGTTTGAAAAAGGGTTCCTTTGAGTGGAATAAGGCAGCAAATGAAGCCTTTAAATTGATAAAAAAGAAGTCGTGTAAAGCTCCCATTTTTGCATTGCTGGATTTTAATCAAGTTTTTTAAGTCGAATGTGATGCAAGTGGTATTGGTATTGGTATTGGGGCGGTTCTCAATCAATCCAAGAGGCTGACTGCTTACTTTAGTGAGAAACTTTATGAGTCAAGGAAGAAATGCACCACCTGTGACAATGAATTTTATGCTATTGTGCGAGCACTTGATCATTTGAGTGATTACTTTCGGCCAAGGCATTTTGTTCTCCATTCGGATCATCAAGACTTGAGATTCATCAATGGGCAGTCCTAGTTAGTAAATACGGGTACGACCAAAAAAGGGTACGGGAATTTTACGGGTATGATACGACAATAATGATGAAAAATACGTTTGTAAAAATTCGGCCATAAAATTCGGATATGGGAAAAATACGATACGAGTATATACGGGGTTTAATACGACATATTGTCAATAATACGTTTTGAAAAATACGGCAATATCAATCTTGGTTTTAGCACTTTTCATGGACAACATAGGTAAAATAAATAAAGTAATATGAGTAATACTACACATACATCCTTTTCCATATATCATTATGTGACAAAAGATGATTGGATGATTTTAAATTAAAAATAAACTTCCAATCCAATCATCTTTTTCTACATAATGATGTATGAAAAGTGATGTATGTGTAGTATTACTCAATTTATATAACATTACAAATGCAAAATATTCAATTAACCAATAACCATTAAACCTAATAATATAACCCTTATGGCCTGATGGATTGAGGGATGAATTGAAGAGTTAAAAAGAGTAAAAGACTAAAGGGTTTTGGTTAAAGTTGTAGTAAAGGTGGCCACCCATTACTAAAAAAAATAAAATAAAAATTGAAAAATTGAAAAATTTAGCAAAAATTCGGATACGGCAATAATTCTCGAATAATACGGCTGGCGCATATAATTTGTGAATAATACAGATGAGGGTATAAAATACGGTAATTCACGAATAATACGCGAATTTACTAACTGGGTGTGCAACACAAGCTCCATCCTAGACATGCCGAGTGGGTTGAGTTCATCCAATCATTCTCATTTGTGTTGAGCTACAAACAAGGAGTGCACAAAGTTGTGGCCGATGCACTTTCTAGGAGGTATACTTTACTTTCTTTACTCGATTCTAGAGTTTTGGGCTTTAAATTGATGAAGTTGTGTTATGATGTGGATAATGAGATGAAATTATTTATAGCCGAATGTGGTAAATCTGGTTTTGAGGAGTACGTTATGCATGATGACAATTTATTTAAGGGTAAGAAATTATGTGTTCCTAAGGGTAGTTTTAGGGAATTAATCATGAGGGAAACACATAGTGGTAGGTTGGTAAGTCACTTTGGGGTTACTAAGACCATAGAAACCATTAAAGAATATTTTTATTGGTCTAAAATGATGGGAGATGTTCAAGCTCTTATTAAGAGACGTGGTTCATGTCAAAGAGCTAAAAGTCAATTCAAGGTTGCCCCATATCTACCCTTACCCATAACCGAGCACCCTTGGAAAGACCTTAGTATGTATTTTGTGGTTGCATTGCCTAGAACCCAAAGGGGAAAGGATTCTATCATGGTACTGATTGATAAGTTCTAAAAAATGGCCCATTTTTTTTACCATGTCACACCACACATGATGCCTCCAAAATTGCCGAATTGTTCTTTAGGGAGATAGTAAGACTTCATGGAGTTCCAAGGACCATTGTCTCGGATAGGGATACCAAGTTTTTGAGTCTTTTTTGGAGAAGTTTGTGGGGAAGATTATGAAGCAAATTAATGTTTAGTACTTCAAATCATTCCAAATCGATGGCCAAACTGGAGTGGTGAATAGAGCGTTACATAATGTTTTGAGGAGTTTTGTGAGTAAGCATTTGAGGGATTGAAATTTGCAATTGGCACATGCTGAATTCACTTATAATAGGAGCCCAAGTTCTACCACGGGCCAAACTCCATTTGAGGTGTTGTATGGAGTAAACCCATTTATTCCTTTTGATCTCACTTCCTTACCCCTTGATTTTAAACCAAGTGTGGATGCCAATGAGAAGTTGAAACAAATGAAGAAACTCATGAAACCGTGAAGGCTCACATTGAAAAGGCAAATGAAAAGATCAAGAGTAAGGCTAATAAGCATAAACCTAAGCTTTTCCAACCCGGGGATTTAATATGGATCCACTTGAGAAGAGAGAGGTTTCCAAGCAAAAGAAAAAATAAGTTGGCTCCTAGAGCGGATGGACCTTTTGAGGTTGTTGAAAGGGTGAATGATAAGGCATATAAGGTGGAGTTGCCTAGTGAGTATAGAAGAGTGTCGGCAACTTTCAATGTGAGTGATCTTAGCCCTTATTTGGAGGACGATATGAATGAGAAGGATTGGATCACTCGAGAGTTTTTTTTTTGTAAGCTCGAGCTCGAGCTCGAGCTATAATTTTCCAGTCTCGAGCTCAAGCTTGATATTGTAGCAAACGAGCCAAGCTTGGTTAGCCTAAAACTCGGCTCGGCTCGACTTGGCTACACCCCTGTCTGGCACCCATTCATATTCAAGGACATAAAGGTACATATCCAATTCACACGACACTTTAGAGAAAATATCAAGAGTAAAAGGACCTAAATGCAAATTCAACACAAACTAAATCCAATTAAACATTATTATCAAATTTATAAATTATCACGTACTAGCAAAAGGGTTTTCGTTGTTCGTCGACACCCAGAACGAAAAGTAACATCATCGTCATCCTCTTCAACTCCAAAACGCCATACGTCGCTGCCGTTTCACACTTCGTGCCAGGTAACCCTATTTCAATTCGTTTCTTTCTTCTTCCTCTCTCTCTCTCTCTTTCTTTTTGCAGTATCTTGAAAACACAGAAAACAATTTTTATGTTTTCAGATGATTTCTGTAGCATTGAAATTATAAATGTGAAAGTAATCTTAGGGAAAAATGACTAATTTATTGGTTTTATTTTGTTACAGTAGTGATTAGATATCGAGGCGAAGTGATTGGTTTGTTAATTGAATGATAGAAGAAGATGCGGAGAATCCTGTAACGAGGTTGTCGTTGTTAATCTTATTGTTAGTGTTGATGTTATGGCTCAGCAATCGTCGCGGCTCAACCGTTTACTCACTTTGTTGGACAGTATCTTTTTTTTGTGTCTTGAATTTTTAATTTTCTTTTTTCTTTATAAATTGTTGGATCTAAGGTGTAGTTTTGTAGCTGCATGATCTTGTATTGTGCAATGCCGTGAGACAGAAATTGCTGTTTTCTTTAACCGAAATTTTAATAGCTGGTTCAACACAAGGAACAAGATTTACAGCTGCGCGGCAGATTGGGGATATTGCGAAATCACATCCTCAAGACTTGAGTTCTCTATTGAGAAAGGTACATGATTCTTTTTCTTGTTTTCCATTTATTTTTTTTATTATTATTATTCTTTACTTTTTTATTTGTATTGGTTATCATGCTCCTTTGCTCTCTTTGAATAAATTTCTGTAGGTTAGTAATTAAAAATTATCAGGTGTGTTTATGCCGTTTTGAAGTTTTTAGTTGCTGCTGTTACTGTACTAGGGAAATAACGTATTTCAACTGCAAATTTGTATTAACTCTAATTGTCATCAGATACAAATAAAGAAGTGCTACGAAGCTAGGGAGAATCCGAACTAGAATGGAAGCAGCAGTTATAATTGGTCTTGATTTCGTTGAGTATGGTTGTCAAGGCTGGATTAAAGGCTTTTTTGAACTATTGATGTTCAATTAAGGTCTACTCTCAGTCTGGTTCACATTTTAAAAATGTCTGAAATAAAATTTTCATCTACAGTTTCTTCTTTGAATTTTTTTTTCAGTCATTCTTATGTTCTGTTTTGAAACAAGTTGTGAAATTGTATTTACTGGCTTAGGAAACTAGACATAGGGCAGTTTAAGACGTTGCAATTGTTGGGTTTACCCTGTATCGCTTTCAGCAATGTAATTACTTTCTTTGTCTTTATGAAGTTCTGTTGATCGGGAATAATTACTTTGTGAGTCTTTTGTAAAGTTTGGTTGATGACAAAGTGAGACTGATTGTACAAATTAATCACTTGTTTGCTTGTTCATTGATTGATAGTAAGTGTGCATGAGGATTCTTATGTATCAAGACTATGTTATGGAAAATGTCTTGAGATAAAATATGATCTAAAGGGAGAATGGAGTTATTGAAGAATCAAGATGTCTTACATTGCGTGGCTGGGCCTCACTATTTTACAATGTGTCTTAAAGACCTTGACAGTTACTCTAGCTTGATAAAAGGCTTTGCTACTGTACAATGGGTTTAAAAGACCTTGAAGGGTAGTATAGCTTGATAAAAATGCTATGATAAGCATGAGTCCCAAAATAATGGTTAGTGAAAGACTAGATTATAAGATCCTCTCCAGCATATCTGGTTTTGATGAGTGTATGGATTCACCATTCCCAGGGAATAGTGCAAATGCATTGAAACCTCACGAAGTGAAATTTGGTGTACACAAAGCCACTATGAATTATAAGGGACAATGGCAATTCATTTGACCTTTAGCGGACCTAAGATGCCATGAAGGATGACAGGCTGAAAGGTGTAACCAAAGATTTGACCTACTGGAGTGCAATATGTGCGAGGCATAGGCAAGCTCCCCCTCTAACTTCCAAATCAAACCTATGAACCTTACTAATATGAGGGAATTTTGTACCAAGCTTGAGATCTCAAGATCCGGTGACCTTGCCGAAAATCCTTGAGGGGCTAATGCATCAGGGTGCGCTTCTCTCTTATCTCCTGTAATTGTTTTTCTAAGAGATTTGGGGATATCGTTGTGCTAGACGTGTTATTTTGACATGACACTCTGTTGTGCTTAGCCAGTAGTAAATTCAAAGACATCTAAGGAAAGCTAGGATGTTATTTCACCCCTTCTCTTTAAAAAAGGCTAGATGTTACGTTAGAAAGATTGATCTACACTACTCAAAAGACAATTTAAATTGGCATGACAAGTTATTTGAGGATCTAAACTGTTTTTTAAAAAGAATAATTAAGTCAGCATAAAGAGTTATTTGGGTCTCTCTCTTTCAAATTGGGCTCAAGTCAAGATTACTTCTTACAGAGCATAGCTTTTCTAAGCCTTAGTTTAGCTACATGAGTCTACTGCATAACTAGTGTTATTTGCTGGTTGTTCTTGATATTAGATTTGTTGCCACTTTTTCGAGCTTCTGGTGGATCTATATGATGACGCTTTTAGCCACGTTGCTGTACACTTTGTCTTTACCACTGCAACTATTATTAGCATATTGCTAGTTGTAATTATAAATATTTTCATTTTTTAAAACCTGCAATGGAGTCTTAAGCTGCTACGTCTAGTCATAACAGTAGTTTCGAATTTTTTTCATTGCTTCAATTTTCATTGCATAAGAGCTGTTCATTTATCTCTACCTTGTTGCCATATGCTTTAACTTCAATTTTAAGTACTTTCTTTTCTGATGGATCTCTGTATTTTGTGAAACAGGTTTCTCAATATCTTCGTAGTAAAAATTGGGATACAAGGGTGGCTGCTGCTCATGCTATTGGGGCTATTGCTCAGAATATTAAGCATACATCTATGACTGAATTATTCGCTTCTGTTGAGATGAAGATGTCTGAAGCTGGGATATCTGGTATTGTTGAAGATGTGGTGGCGTGGCCTAATTTTCATTCTAAAATTGTAACAAGTGTTTCATTTAGAAGGTTGTTGATATTTTCATTGATAAAATATATCTGTTATGTTTACTAGCTTACTTGTGTTCAAAGACTATTTTTTCTTTTCTGTTATCTGACTTTAGTTTCTTTCTTAACTACCAAACTATAACAGTTATGATATCAATAAGGTATTGGAGTTTGGTGCTTTATTAGCATCTGGTGGACAGGTAATACTATATTGTACAATTTGATTATTTTGTCATGGCTCTTGCAGATTGTATTAAAGCATATATCGAGTTAAAGTTCTCATATAAGTTCTAATGCAGGAGTATGACATTGCAATTGATAATTCTAAGAATCCTAGGGATCGATTGGCGAGGCAGAAGCAAAGTCTTAAACGCCGTTTGGGTCAGTAATTCTTCTACATCCATTGATTTATTCGCTGTTAGGAGCCTTCAGGTTCTTGGAACAGCTTATTCTCTTTTTGTGGACAATTGTTGATTCTTGTATTCTTTTTCATTCTTATATAGTTTACTAGCCAAAAAAAAGAAAAAAAAAACATAAGTTAAAATATTTTGGTACAAATGGAAATGTATGAATATAAAAATTTGATCCATAATAATAGATTATGAATATTTAATAAGAAAATAAAATGTATTTACTGAATCTTATTTCTAGGGAACTAATTATATATATTTTTCCTTAATTCAAGAAAATAATTAATTTATATTATTGTTTTGTTAAATTGTATCCTCTTAACGAAGCCTTAACTCAAGAGGCGGCCTAAGACAACAGCCCTAGTTTTCTTGCTTTTGAGTTGACAGTGTGGAGCTAACTGGTGTAAAGAAACGGACTTGATTACAAATATAGGACCTATTTCATGCTTCTTTTAGCTATTTAGTTTATCACTTTAGTTTTCTGGTTTCATAATTTTGTTTTCTGTAAAATTTTTCACTTAGAAGTTGTGGATTTTCTTTTGATGCATGCTTCTTTTTCTTTACTTGTCTTTCATGTGTATTTGATGGAATGGGTTCATGTTATTGTTTGCTTGTATATCCTACTATAACATGGTGCCGTTTTACAGGTTTGGATGTATGTGAGCAGTTTATGGATGTCAATGATATGATCAAAGATGAAGATCTTATTGTGCACAAATTACATTCCCATGGAAATGGTTTAGACCGTAGATTTTACATGTCTCCTTCTGTACGTAATATCCAACAACTAGTTTCAAGTATGGTTCCCAGTGTCATTTCTAAAAGGCCAAGTGCAAGAGAATTAAATCTCTTAAAGCGAAAAGCAAAAATAAATTCGAAAGACCAAGTAAAAGGTTGGTCTGAGGATACAGATATGGAAGTCTCTCATGCTCACAGTGTGACAACTCCGAAGGGCTCACGTGTTGATCCATTGAGTTCAAATAAGGTATTAGAATCTTTTTATTTAGTCAAATATAATGTATTTTCCCATTTCTTTTTGCTCTTCAAAACCCAGATTTATATATTTATATACATGTCTCATGTGTATGTGTGTTTCCTTGTGGTTGTCTGTGTATATGGTTAATTAATCCACATAGGCAAAGCGTAGGAATATGCATGCACCTTACTTGAATTGTTGTTCTTCATCTGTGCGTCTGCATGTGCTTTCATGCATGTCTATTTAGGTATGAGTGATGATGAATACTGAATTGCTTTCTATTGTTTTATTTATGCTGTTGTGTTTCCTTCCCTTTAGATGCAGATTTTAATTCCCAGTGCTACTTTGTACAGTTAACTTTTAGTTTTATCCATCCTTTTTTTCTACTAGAGCATTTCATTTTCTGTTTCAAAATCACAAGATTTAGAGTAAAATTGTTTTTGTGGCATGGAATTGTGATCAGATTATAGATTTAGCCTATTTTAGGCTTTATATTTCTCATTCATAAGGAGTAAGTAGTTTCCAAATTGTCTTTCTTTCTCTCATTTTGAACAATCTAAAAGATACTGAATTCGACGCCTCCTCAGCACTTTAGCTTCTCCTCTCTTTTGAAAGGAGCATGGTATTTCAAGATGAGAGATGCATAATGATCCAGGGTTACCCACCAACTTATCACAATTTTACCATGTCTTTGGAGCCCCAAGACGGTGCAGAAATAAATGATGGATTCTTTCATATTTACCAATCAGGGAAGAGACAAGCACTATGCCATTTCTCTGAATAACACCACCTGCCTTGCACCGCCAACCATAAAAAGGGTTGATCTTTGGGAGGAAAGTTTGTTTTCCAAATCATTAGAATTGGCTGAAAAATCGTTATATCATTGACCTTAGGATCATTTTGTATGTTCTAGTTTTTTTTTGAATCTTTTGATTCTTTTGAGCCGTCTTGTCTTTTGTTACATATTCTACTTGTGGACAACTTGTTCACCATTATGTAAATCCTTTTTATGGAATATATCAATCATTTTGTTAGAAAAAGTTAAACAAAAATAATTAAATCATCATCCTCAAGCAGCCAGCTAAAACAAAAAGATCTACAAGAAAAACATCCCAAGGACTCTAGTTTCCACGTGCAGTGGTTCTGCAAAACATTTGAAGAAGCATTATCAATCAGATAAGAGAGAAGCTTAAGTCCTGCACTTCATCCACATTCAAATTTCTAGAAAATTAGGATCAATCAGTCTCATATTTCATCTGGATGATGAAAACTGCATTTGCCATTTATGACAACTGCTAGGATGTAGAATACGTGCTTTATGAGTAGTTCAAAACAATTAGGTGTTGGACCCTTGGTGTTGAAGTCAAGAGCCGTTAGAATATATTGTTTTACTGATGAATGGGGAGTGCTGTTTCATATATTGATATCATGTGTCTTGGTTAGGCTAATACTTAGTAATCCCCTTTGGGCAGCAGGAAAGTTGATTTTGCAAGATGGCAGTTGGATTCAACATTTTTCTTCCAAGTTCTTTTTTGCTGCAAAAGACAGATGCTTAGTTTACCTTTCCTCTTTTGCTTTTTTCTTGCACAAGGTGCATCAAGTTTATGTCGCTTTTCTGTGCAGGTGGATGCTATTCCTGAGGAAGACCACTTGGAGCATGATGGAGATGGGCAGTGGCCGTTCCATAGTTTTGTTGAACAGCTCATCCTCGATATGTTTGATCCTGGTAAACTTTTTGTACATTTAGAACCTATTTTTTTTCTCTTATTTTTTGTTTTTTCTATTAACTATCTGGATGTAACTATATATTTTCAGTTTGGGAGGTTCGCCACGGTAGTGTTATGGCATTGAGAGAAATTTTGACTCATCATGGTGCTTCTGCCGGAGTGTTTATGCCTGACTCAAGCCCAGATGGTGCACTAGATGTTGACTTTAAGGACAAAGACTTTTCATGTGCGATGAAGAGAGAGAGAGAAATTGATTTGAATATGCAAGTTCCAGCAGATGATTCAGAGCCCCATCTGAAAAAGATGAAGTTTGAAGAGGCACCAACAATACTGATGGATGCATTGGTCTCTCCTGTAAAGTCTGAAAACTTTGACATCAACATAAAGGTTGAAGATAGTGGATGCACTTTACCTGCACAGCAGGTCAATGGCCAATTTGATACTGGTTCTATTAAGTTGGAGGCAGAATCTAATCTTGATGGTCAATTTTATCAGTCCAAGGAAGATGTTCACATAGTAGAGCCGAAGGGTTATTGTGATGTTAAGCAGGCCTCTTTAAACTCTGAGATGTTGAAAAATCTTCCTGAAAACTGTGAGCTGATGAACTGGTTGAAACTAGTTCGGCATTCATGGCAGAAAAATTGTGAATTTCTTCAAGACTGTGCAATTCGTTTCTTATGTATATTATCACTAGATCGGTATGGCTCTGATTTCCTTTTGATTGTAGCTATGGAGGTTTCTGTTGAGTTCATTTCGGTTAAAATTGATGAGGAACAATGACCTATCCACTTCCTTGGTCCTTAAATTGATCAGTTTATACTGTCTTGCAGGTTTGGAGATTATGTATCTGATCAGGTTGTTGCTCCTGTACGTGAAACCTGTGCTCAAGCATTAGGTGCTGCTTTTAAGTATATGCATCCCTCCTTAGTTCATGAGACATTGTATATCTTGCTGCAAATGCAGGTAAATACCTTGTAAGTACATTTTTTTAATCCTCGATTACACTTGGGTTTGACGTAGTCTTATTGCTTCTTTCTGATTATATCCTGTAATTCTCTTTGTTCAGCATAGACCAGAATGGGAAATTCGTCATGGAAGCCTCTTGGGCATCAAGTACTTGGTAGCTGTGCGAAAGGTAAAAATTATGTTTAAATTAAATTATATAAGATCTCTGAGTTTTATTTATTGTTCTAGTCATCACTGTTGGGATCTTCTATATTTAAGATCTTATGTATCAATGGGTTTTTTTCTGTTGGAAGCAATGCATTTATTTAATATGAAATTATCCATGCATTTAAGTTGCAGGAATTTTATCCTGTTTCCACTTATTTCTTATCATGCTATCATGGCTCTTTTATGTAAACTAGGAGATGCTACGGGATCTTCTTGGCTACGTTCTTCCTGCATGTAAAGCTGGGTTGGAGGACCCTGATGATGATGTCCGAGCAGTTGCTGCAGATGCTTTAATACCTGCTGCAGCTGCTATTGTTGCTTTAGATGGCCAAACATTGCATTCCATTGTGATGCTACTTTGGGATATATTGCTTGATTTGGATGATCTTAGCCCATCCACTAGTAGGTATGTAGAAATACTAGATCCTTTTCTTTGTTTATCCTTTTTAGTAATATTTTTTTCTTTTCCTTGTAATGTGTTGACAATGAAAAAACTTTGTACATGAACACTAGCATTCAATTTCATTAAAAAAAAAAAAAAGTTCTTTGAAATTATTTCTGGTGGCTGGAAGAAGTCTTTTATAAGTTTTAGTTCTTGTTTATTTCTTTATTTAATAAGAAACTATTTGTAAGTTTTTAATTCATTAGGTACCTAGTGTCAAAAACATCCCTACAAATTTTAGTGTTGATGCAGTATGTCGCATTTTTTCAGGCTGTGTTGGATAACCTTTCTTTGTTGTCATTGATGTCAGAACTTGTGACCTTAGCACCTCTACTACACCTTGAGCCATTGGTTTTAAGTGAAAATCCAGTGCCATCTGGGGATCAAGCTTTTAGTGAGGAAAAGTTTCCTTATTTTCAGTATGTCAATTGGGTTTTGAAGTTCTTTAGGTCAATATGAGTTTTGTGGCTAATTGTCCACATGACTATTTTGTTTGTATGTCCAATGATCTGCTGATTTTGTCATTGACAATGAAACAATAAATATGAGTAAAAAGGATGTTAATAATCAAAAGAAGTTCTGTTATATTGTCAGAATTCCATATAGGATTAGCATGGAGGTTTAATGGCCACTTCTAGTTAATCTTCAGTCGTATTTCATGTAGTTTTTAAGCTACTGTTCTGTTTGTTTTTTGGGTTTTAGTTGCTAGGAGTATGTTTATAGTTTTCTGGTTCACTGGAAAGGACTAAGAAGAGTGCCAGTATTTATTTGTTTTAGTTGTCATATTAGCCACATTTTAGGTTATGAATTCTTCTAGTCAATGTTTTAAGCTTGTTGGTTCCATTAGGATTCAAAGTTCGTTGTAGGATTAGGTCAGTAGGAGTCCTTACAAATGTTTCTTTCTGACAAATTGGACACTAGACAAGCTTATGAGAGCTTTTCAACAATATTCTTTTGTTATTGTGAGATAATATCATCTGTTAGTGTGACATCTAAGTAAGTTAGTTGTGATGCCTAATTCTTTAGTTCTTTTTTTTCTTCGACTACTATGTTATTTTCATATAATGCTTAAACTGTATGCCAGCCATTGTACTATTATAAATCCTAAAGCCCGCAGGCCAACACACAGATTACACCCCATAGACAATCAATCAACATCTAGAAACAAGTAAAAGTCACTCTTTATCTTCCACCTAAGGTCTTCTTTCCTTAAATGTATCACATTGCATAGAGTACTGAGCTCCTTTGGTAAATGCTTTATATCTTAATCTGAAATATAGAGAAATTAATTTATATTAATGTAGTATTGAAATTTTGTGTTTACATTGATGGCTATAATAAAGTCTTCAATTAAAAATATCTAGGTTTGTGATTGAGCTGCATTTTAATTTTATGGTAGTTAATCAATGAAGTATGAGGGAGATGTTTTCAAAAAGCCTCTTACCTGTTTGCAGTGTGATGAATCTATTAGCGGAAATCTATTCGCAGGAAGAGATGATTCCTAAAATGTTTGGAGCCACATGTAAAGATAAAAAGGATTTTGATCTGAATGAAGTAATCCGTAGTGATGATTTAGGAGAAGGAAGAGAGTCTCAGGAAAATCCTTACACTTTATCCATGCTGGCACCCCGTTTATGGCCTTTTATGAGGCATAGTATCACATCAGTCCGACATTCAGCTATTCGTACTTTGGTAAAATATTTTCTCCATGCTTTAAGTTTTTGTCCATGTACAAAGTTTAATTGCTTAGGCTTTGTTTGGGATTGCTGTAGCTTATCCCTAATCAACTTTACATAAAATTTTGTTGACGTTTGTTTTTAAATTAATTTTAAATTACTTTTGCATTTAGGAGAGTGAATTTAGTATGTGTAAGATGGACTAAAATGGGGTTTTTTAGTAAGTTTCTTAACTTTTAAATGTATTAGTAATAATTTTTTTAAATTAAAAATTTTAAGATATGAGAAAGTAAAAGCCAGTCAGTAGTTGCCAATGGTGGTTGGCCATCACTGCCAGTGGCACGTTCGGCGACACCGCTTGCACCACTGGGATCACCTTGAGGCAATCTACGTAGTGGTGCCGCTGTCACTGTTGACGGCAACAATGACGCTATCTGAGCAGTTGGCTGAAAAATTTTGGTTGCATCCTTTTGGTCTGCTGCGGCAAAACTGTGTCACCGTCACCATGAGTGATTGCTGACTGCAGTTGCCACTTTTCCTGTCTTTTAATTTTAATATTTTTTTATTATATTATTCATTTAATTATAAAATCATTATTAAAAAAAAAATTAAGTTAATTCTTAGGTTTAAACATTGTTAAAAATAAATTTTGAATTTTAAAAGCTACAAAATCCTACTTTCGGAATCATGTTAGAAAATAGATTATTCCATAATCTACTTTGTATATATTACTTTTCAAATTGGTTTACCAAACATTTTTCTGATTATAGCTTAGGAAATAAGTAATTAACGGAGAAAGTACATTCTAGACTCACCCTTAGTCAATTACTAAATTTTTTAGTTATGGTCAGATGTTTCTAAAAGGTGTGCGACCTGTAGTTTCATCTATTTATATGTCAAAACTGATATATTTATGTTTCTTTTTTCTTTGGCCACGTGTTTTTTTTTTTGTTAACCGAATTATATGGTGTTAATTGTCTGGAGAATTTTATTTGCAGGAGCGCCTTCTTGAATCTGTTTACAAAAGGAATATTTCTGAGCCCTCTGGTGGTTCCTTTTGGCCATCTTTTATTTTGGGTGATACACTTAGGATCGTTTTCCAGAATCTTCTACTGGAATCAAATGAAGAAATTCTGCAGTGTTCAGATAGAGTTTGGAGACTGCTTGTTCAGGTGTTTTAATTTATCAGAGTCCCTGAATATTTTACTTTTTATTTTTTTCCTTCCCCTTTGATCAGTTGTCTTTTTCTGAACCCTCTAAAACATAAACGATGAAATCAATGAAAAGTTGTCTAGGACATTTGAAATGATAATAAATCTATGATTCCTAAAACTTTACATAAAAAAGGGACAAGCCAACCTTAAAATAGGAGCTTTGCTTAAAATTACGTACAGTGACTATTGAACTGTAACTATAAGGGAGATACAAGAAATGGTAGAACAAGAGGTTCACCAATGTAAAAGGATGTTTGTATCTGCTGCAAACTAGTTTCAACCAATTCTTTCAATTTCTTCAGCCATCATATGTAAAGAGAGATTAAAAAAAATCAAGTTTAGTTTTTTGAGTCAAAACTAATCCTCTTATACATGGTATTGCCAATCGTTTGTGATACTTCTATGAGAAATCATCTGTATCACTTGTGCACAAAATAATACTTCTCCATAAGTCCTCTACAATGTATCTCTTAATCTGAAATATTAAACAAAATAAAGTAAAATAAAAGAAGAAGAAAGGAAAACAAGTTCCAACTGATTCTTTCAATTTCTTTTGCTATCACACGAGAGATAAATATAAAGTTGTAGTATTATGCATAATTCATTAATAACTTGTGATACTAATGTGAGAGATCCATATTGTATCACTTGTGCAGAATACAGTACTTTTTATAGGTCCCCTGTAATATATGTATCCAAACTTCTTAAGTCTCTCTAAATAAATAAATAAAGAAACAAAGAAAAACTTTTGAATTCTATTTGATGCTTCTCAGTACATTGTTGGGCAATATTTTATAAGTCTCTTATACTGATTAGGAGACGTGACATGTTAATTTTATATATAAAATGAGATGATTATGTCGCTTCTTGAAAACAATGTAAATGATTATGTAGAATGAGTTCATATCGCAATATCTAGTTATATTTAGACTGTTTAGGTAAGCTTTAATGACTAAAATGTCGTATTTTGTTGTTGGGGCTTGAAGTCTGTTAGGAATCCCACATTGAAAGGGAAATGGTTGGGCAAATAGGTTATAAGGGCTTGGGCACCCTCTTTTGGCAAACCGGTTTTCCAAGGAGAGTTCTACCCAAGCCCAATAAGACTCACTACCCAGCCCAATTGTGTGAAATATTAGATGAATTCTCATCAATGGTATCAGAGCCAAACCCCGCCCGAGCCCACGTTCCAGAAGGGGTGACTTGGAAAAGGGCTACTTGGGAAGGGGCGACCGAGGAGAGTAGGCCACTCAGAGTGAAACCGTTGTTCGGAAGGGGGGGCCTAAAAGAGTAGGCCACCTAGAGTGAAGTCGCCTAGAGTGGGCCAACGTGGAAATGGTTACTTGGGAAGGGGGGACCTTGGAGAGTAGGCCACCCAAAGTGAAGCCACCCAAAGTGAAGCCGTCCAAAGTGGGCCAAATGTTGGGTCTTGAAGCGGGGGGAAATGTTAGGAATCCCACATTGAAAGGGAAATGGCTGGGCAAGTGGGTTATAAGGGCTTAGGCACCCTCCCTTGGCAAGCCAGTTTTCCAAGGAGAGTTCTACCCAAACCCAATAAGACTCATTACCTAGCCCAATTGTGTGAAATATTAGATGAGTTCTCATTTTGGGGCTTGAAGTCAAATCATATTTGTCTGGTTCTACTTTTGTTTTTGGATACCCAGTAATTTCTGAATTTTATTTATATGTTCACTGAGCTCTAAATTGGGGGCTTCTTCCCACCCCACAACCTTGGTAGCCAAAAACTTGTGGGATATTATACAGAGACCCTAAGGGGATTTAAACCCTTGATGTCGTAGCTTTTATCATTAAGCCCAACCTTGGGTTTTCTATGAGGGTGCATTTACTGATGGGGTTTTAAAGCAAAGGAAAGGAAGAAGAATTAAAGAAACATTTGAAGAAATGGGGTTTTTGGCTTACCCCATCATATGACACTCATTTTTATTTCTTTTCAGAATTGATATTTGATATGGATGATTTAGTGCATCATTAAGTTATACACTGGAGTCTCTTAATAGTATCAACTGTAAACGTTAAGTGGGATGCCCGGAATTAGAATAGATAATTGCGCCAGTTTTTTGTCATCTTTATTAATGCAAGTTCTCAACCGGCTTCTATAATTTTGTTTTGATATTATCTTTTTCCCGAAAATTGATTAATACACAAGTTGTATTAATCTGATTACCTTGAATCCATCAGTTTTGTTACCATGAGCTCCATTTTTCTGGATTTTATCAAGGTTTTCCTAAAAGTTTATTTTTCCATTTATTTGCTCTGTGTTTATCACCTCTAAGCTTTGTTTGTGAATCAATGCAGTGCCCAGTTAATGATTTGGAAACTGCTGCTGGTTTGTTTATGTCTTCTTGGATAGAACTTGCTACCACACCTTATGGCTCACAATTAGATGCGGCAAAAATATTTTGGCCTGTGGCTCCTCCTCGAAAAAGTCATTATAAAGCAGCTGCTAAAATGAGAGCTGTGATGCTTGAGAATGAGTCATCTGGAACTATTGGTTTGGATCATATGAAAGGAAATCTTCCACAGGAAAGGAACGGAGATGCTTCAGCTAACTCATTTAAGATAATTGTTGGTGCTGATGTGGAAATGTCAGTGACTAATACCCGAGTTGTTACCGCATCAGCATTGGGAATTTTTGCTTCTAAGTTGCCTGAGGGTTCTGTGAAATATGTGATTGATCCATTGTGGAATGCTCTTTCCTCTTTATCTGGAGTCCAGCGTCAGGTAGCACTTTTACTTGTTTTGATAAGAAATGCAGTGGTGGCCTCACCACCTGTTTTATTGTTCTATCTATATGCCTGTCTGTCTATGGATTAATTGCATTTTGTCTTCAGGTGGCATCCATGGTTCTCATTTCTTGGTTTAAAGAGATCAAAAGCAAGGAACTCTCTGGATCCCCTGGAGTTTTGCCTGTATTTCCTGATCATCTCAAACAATGGTTGTTGGATTTGTTAGCATGCTCCGACCCCACATTTCCCACAAAAGATTCACCCCTTCCTTATGCTGAGCTTTCAAGAACATATACCAAGATGCGAAATGAAGCTAGCCAATTGTTACGTGCTGTTGAGGCATCTGGCATGTTTACAAATATGTTGTCAACAATTAAAATTGATGTGGAAAGTTTGAGTGTAGATGATGCAATCAGCTTTGCGTCGAAACTGCAGCCTGTATGCAAAGATAGTGATGGAAATGAATCTTTGGATAGGCATATTGTTGATGACATAGAGTCACTGAAACAGCGACTGCTGACGACTTCAGGCTATCTAAAATGTGTTCAGGTATGTTCAAGTTTTTATCTTTTGCAATTAAGTATCAAAGTTTAGTTTGTACATTTTGTCATTTGAGAAACTGAACTTTGAGAAACTGAACTTTACGCTGGATCGATCTATATCTATGGTTGATTCTCCCATATCTACCTGGCATATTTTTTTTTCCCTGTTTCTCTTTTGATAGACTGTTGGGTCTGTGCTTTAGTATTAAAAAGTAATCTCTATGGTTTCTATATTGAATAGTGGCACTACATTAGCCTCTTTTTCTTTTGTTTTTTATTCTTTTTATTGAGAGCTCTCATGAAATGTAATTTTGTATGCACATCATCCATCACTAATGGAAATTTGGTTATAGAGTGTCATTAATATGGTAAGTAGAATCTTATTCTTTCAGTTTGTTATTTTTAAAAAAGAAAAAGGAGTCTTGTTCTTGCACCTGTATTTTGAAGTTTTCTAGTATTGTAACTGCTCTTTACTACCAAATTCTTGGATCTACTATTAATATAATAATGGATGATTGATGTTGGTTGATAGCCAGTAGTGGTTTCTCAAATTCTTTTATGACATGTCTATTTCTGGACAATTTGCAGAGTAATTTGCATGTCACTGTGTCAGCCTTAGTTGCTGCGGCAGTCGTCTGGATGTCAGAGCTTCCTGCCCGACTTAATCCCATCATTTTGCCTCTGATGGCTTCTATCAAAAGAGAGCAGGTAGTATTTCTAGGTAAATACTATTAGGATATTGTACAAATTACTTTTTTTTATCTAATCTTTGCATACTTCATCCAGGAGGAAATACTTCAACAGAAGGCTGCTGCGGCACTTGCAGAGCTTATTTCTTGTTGCATTGCTCGTAAGCCTGGTCCAAATGATAAGTTAATAAAAAATATTTGTAGTTTGACGTGTATGGATCCTTGTGAGACACCTCAAGCTGCAATGATCAGTTCCATGGAGATGATTGATGATCAAGATTTCCTTACCTCTGGAAGTAGTACAGGAAAACAGAAGTCAAAGATTCATATGCTAGCTGGTGGTGAAGACCGGTCAAGAGTTGAAGGCTTTATTAGCAGAAGAGGGTCTGAACTTGCATTAAGGCATTTGTGTGAGAAGTTTGGTGCTTCATTATTTGATAAGCTCCCCAAACTTTGGGACTGCCTTACTGAAGTTCTCATCCCTGGGAATTCTTCAGATGATAAGAAAATTACACAAGCTATTGACTCTGTTAAGGATCCTCAGATCTTGATTAATAATATTCAGGTTATTACCTTTCTTATTTTTATTGTTCATATATATTATTTCTCCTTATTATTGTTCTTTGAATCTTTTGTAGGCTTAGTTTTCAAATTTCTGTTCAATGATTTCTTAGGTGAAGAGTGAAAGTATCATTTTTAAACATTGAACTGAAATGTTTTCACTGGAAAAGTTAGTAAATATCTTGACCAGTTTGATGTAAGACATATAGGAAGGATGCAAAGGGCTATGTAGTCCTTTTCTTTCTATATTTTAGGATTAAGCTATCTTAGTTACGTTTTAACTTTTATTTCATTGTTTTGTTAGGATTAGAATTACTGGAATTATATTTTAATTAGTATTTCCTTTCTTAAGCCTGCAAATGAAGGCTTCTATCATTATTGTTGATATGGTTGATTAATTATGAAATATGAATATGCTTTTTTCCCCCATGGATTATTCTTTCTTTTTAAGTTTTCTAATTCTTCTGGATAACCTGCTTTTTTTGCTGTTCTATCCTTCTTATTCTCTTAGTTTCTTCTATTTTTTCTTCTGGTTTTTTGTCACTGTTATATTTACACTATTATCTGTAAAGATCCTAGTAATTCTGACAAATCAGTTTCTTGCTGCCTCTGTGTAATTAGGCTTTGACTCCAATCATCGAGTCAGTGCTGGATTTTTATTTGGTTATTTGTGGATTTTTATTCATCTTTTTACCTTCTCATTTTGCTTTTAATGGTTTCTTATGTGCAGGTTGTACGTTCCATTGCTCCAATGCTGGATAAGACTTTGAAACCAAAACTGCTATCACTTCTTCCATGCATTTTCAAATGTGTTTGCCATTCCCATGTTGCTGTCCGACTTGCTGCTTCCAGATGTATTACTTCAATGGCCAAGTCAATAATAGTAAATGTTATGGCAGCTGTAATTGAAAATGCCATTCCAATGTTAGGTGATATGACATCTGTTCATACCCGACAAGGTTCTGGGATGCTTATCAGTTTGCTTGTTCAGGGATTGGGTGTGGAACTTGTCCCATATGCTCCTTTGTTAGTTGTGCCTCTTTTGAGGTGTATGAGTGATTGTGATCATTCTGTTAGACAGAGTGTGACTCGTAGTTTTGCGTCTCTTGTACCACTGCTCCCATTAGCACGGGGCCTTCCCCCACCTGCAGGGCTTAGTGAAGGTTTGTCAAGAAATGCAGAGGATGCACAGTTTTTGGAGCAATTACTTGACAACTCCCATATTGATGATTACAAGCTCTGCACTGAACTAAAAGTAACATTAAGAAGGTAATTATGCCTGTCTGTACTTATGGATCATAATGTTTTAGCTCCATGTGTCATTTCTTTCTCTTTGATAACTTTTGATTCGCTGTATTCCCTGAAAATTAATATGGATGCAGCCTTGGGAAAGAGATTTTTTATTGCTAATCTTTCTACTCTTAAGTTTGAAGAGTCCTTTACTTTTGAGTTGTCTATGACACTAAATTTAGGCAATAAAATTACTTTGAAGATTGAGTTGCTAGCAGGTTAGGGTTAAACCAGTTTAGTTAGGAAATTTTTTATGTTATTATCGCTATAGGCTTTTCTCTTCAGGAGAATTTGAGGATACTTATCTTCTCTATTTACCAAATTGGGATGTTATGGTAATTTTTTAGTACTATGTCTGTGTTATCGTTAAATGTGTTACTCTAGGTGTTAAGGTTTTTGTCTTTTCTGAATCTTATTTTCTTTTAAATTTTTGGTGTAAGGCACTGTAGTTTTTTTGCAATTTTTGCATATTAGTTTTTAATTTACAGTGTCTTTGCAATTTTCAGATTATTATAGTTTATTAATGAACTAACAAGTTATTTTGTTTTTATTATTGAATACATAGGTTCATAGTATTTTTCTTAATATATTTCTTATCTTATTATGCACTATTTTTTTCTAGTTATTCCCTCATAATTTTTTTCTTCATGCAGTCTAAAGCTCATGTATTTTGACAGAAATGTATAAATCACCGCTGTCACTACTACTATTTTACATCACTATTGACAGCATCTAATTTCTTCATAATTCTTCAAGTTTGCATCATCTTTTGATACCCCTGCTACACATCAACCTTAAATTCCTTTTTCCATATTCCTTTCAAAATCATCTTATGTGAGAGACCATTTTTGTTTTCCTTCAATTGAGTGATTTCTTAAGTTTGTTGTTCAAAAGAAAGATTATAGAAGAAAGGTTCGTCTTTGTAGTCCACTTTGAATATAAGGAGTCAATTCGAGGAAAATTGAAAGGCATTTGGTCAGTAGGTCATCAGTACACTAAATTGTGTTTACAACACTTATTCTGGAATGCAATTTTTCCCTGAATTCTTCTGTTTGGTTTGTATTCAATGTTTTGAATTTTGCACTTCCAGGTATCAACAGGAAGGTATAAATTGGTTGGCCTTTTTAAAACGTTTCAAGCTTCATGGAATCTTATGTGATGATATGGGGCTTGGAAAGACACTTCAAGCATCTGCTATTGTAGCATCTAACATAGCCGAGCTTCGTTCTTCAAACAATGCTGAGGATGTTCATCCGTCTTTGATTGTTTGCCCATCTACTCTTGTTGGTCATTGGGCATTCGAGATAGAAAAGTTTATTGATGCTTCTTTAGTTAGTACTCTTCAATATGTGGGGTCTGCACAAGACCGCATTTCTCTTAGAGAGCATTTTGATAAGCATAATGTGATCATTGCGTCTTATGATGTGGTACGCAAAGATGTTGATTATCTTGGACAATGTCTCTGGAATTACTGTATTTTAGATGAAGGGCATATTATCAAGAACTCTAAGTCTAAAATTACAGTCGCAATAAAACAACTGAAAGCCCAGCACCGTCTAATACTTAGTGGAACACCGATACAGGTTAGATACAAGTTCAAGAAATCACTGAATTTCAATAGCCTTGTAGTCTTTTTTTAATGAGTGGTTTACTCTTTCTTGCAGAACAACATCACAGACTTGTGGTCCCTTTTTGACTTCCTAATGCCTGGGTTTCTTGGAACAGAGAGACAAGTATATGTTCTATCTTGACTTCAAGTTGTTTGTATAGTGATTCAGGCCTGTTTGGTTAGGCTTATCTTTTGCCAAAAGAGCTTATTTAAAATTATAAGCACTTTTGAAGTTGTTATAAGTTGTTTGGTTGTATCTCAAAAGTGCCTATGAATTTTAAATAAGCCATTTCATGTCTATTGAGTGAAGCTCAAGATTTGAGCTTTTTCATAAGCTTCTTGTTTTTAGCTCATTCAAAGTGTTGAAATTTCAAAAATATCCCTATATTATTTTATACAGATGACTTGATTTTTCTTGTCTATTAAAGTCTATTTTGGTAAGAGTAATACTACACATACATCATTTTTCATACATCATTATATGACAAAAGATGATTGAATGATTTTAAATTAAAAATAAATTTTCAATCCAATCATCTTTTGTCACATAATGATATATAGAAAATGATGTATACAAATGATGTATGTGTAGTATTACTCTTTTGGTAATTTATGCTAAAAATCTATTTTACATTTTCCTAACTGAACAGCTAACAATTTTCATAAAAGCTATATTTTAATAAGTTGTACCCTAGTAAGCTCTATTTGATTAAGTTGTGTCAAACAGACCCTCAGTTCCTTAATGTACTGCAGGAAAGCATTTATTCATAATCATGTATCCTGCACATATAATTAACTAACATGGTAGAAAAGTTTTGCATGTCTTAATAATATTGGTTGTTATGGTGATCATTAGTTTTTGCTGCAGTCGGTTCTCATTATGATGCTTGGTGATCAATTATGCCACTGATTTGCTTCTGCCCTTGTTTTATATATGGTATTGTCATATATCCCTTTTAACTGATCATTTGATGCTATTTGGCAGTTCCATGCCACTTACGGGAAGCCACTGGTGGCCGCTAGGGATTCTAAATGTTCTGCAAAAGATGCTGAAGCTGGGGTACTTGCTATGGAAGCATTGCACAAGCAGGTAAGCATCATTCTTATTTTCATTTTTTATCCTGCCTGATAATACTTGTGTAAAATGAAACATATTTGAAATTCTTGCTGAAAGTGGGTGTACTTTATAGGTTATGCCTTTCCTACTCCGTCGAACCAAAGATGAAGTTTTGTCGGACCTGCCTGAAAAGATAATACAGGACAGATACTGTGACCTGAGCCCAGTCCAATTAAAACTTTACGAAAAGTTTTCTGGTTCACATGTTAAAGAAGAAATCTCAAGTATGGTAAAAATTGATGAGTCAGCAGATAAAGGAGAAGGAAATAGTGCTTCTCCAAAAGCATCTACTCATGTTTTCCAGGTGATGAGATAAGTTTTTATTTATTTATTTATTTATCTTTATTTACACTAGCTGATGTATGTCCTATCTCGCATGTTTCAGGCACTGCAATACCTGCTGAAACTTTGTAGTCATCCATTGCTTGTCCTGAGCCAAAAGGTTCCTGAGTCACTTGCATGCCATTTGTCAGAACTCTTTCCTTCAGGTTCTGACATCATTTCTGAACTACATAAACTCCATCATTCTCCCAAATTAGTTGCTCTTCAGGAGATAATGGAGGAGTGTGGAATAGGGGTAGATGCTTCTAGTTCTGAAGGTGCCATTAATGTTGGGCAGCACAGAGTTTTGATATTCGCTCAGCATAAAGTAATTCTTGTGTTGTTATATTCAACTTTTTTTTATCATAAAGTTAATATTGCATGCTCTTTGTTTTAATGATGATGTTTGGTGTAGGCCCTTCTAGATATTATTGAAAGAGACTTGTTTCAGACCCATATGAAGAAGTAAGTCCCGTAATCTCTGTTTTCAATTTATTGTCAAATCATCAATTCTTTTGTGGATCCCTCTGATTCCTATGATAAAATTTTTTATGGAACTGGAGACATCTTATCTAAAGTAAACAAATGCTTACTGTTTGTTGCTTTTGCCAACCTACATTGCAGCCAATTATATATGTCGTTGACTCTGTATGAATTATGTGTTTTGTCATGTATAAATTGTTCCTTTTTTTTTTTTTTTTTTTTTTCTGTCATAGCCTTTATCTGTCTTCTAAATTTGATTTCCTATTCTTGTACCATGTTTAACCTATTGTATGTGACTGATTTTTATGTTTCATCTAGTACTTTCTCTATCTTCCCATTTTGCATGCAAACCCACCTCCAAAAATATTGTTTCTTGTAACTAATCATGCAATTAGTACATTTGCAAAAGTTTAACAAGATACAGTTTGTTACTAATGTTATACATGTTCCTTCATTACAGTGTTACATACCTACGCCTGGATGGATCAGTTGAACCAGAAAAACGTTTTGACATAGTGAAAGCTTTCAATTCTGACCCAACTATAGATGCCCTGCTGCTTACAACTCATGGTAGGTTTTTTCTTGTTTGCAAAGTAGGCTAGTAATGAAGGCTGGGTTTGTTTTGTTTTTTAGTAGTATTTTCAATAGCATTTTTAATAGTATTTGATAAATAGTGGGTGGGTAGTATTTGAATAATATTTAGATAATATTTGTGGAAAAATGTGTATTGATATTTGTTAAAATATGATTAGATTTGGATAATATTTAAATAATATTTGTGGAAAAACGTGTATTGATATTGATAGGATTTGGATAGTAATATTTATGGAAAAATGTGTATTGATATTTGTTGAAATAGGATAGTGAATAGAATAGTGGTATTTGGTTTAAACAAACCCAGCCGAAGTGTACTGAAAACTATTGCTCTGTTTGCAGTTGGTGGCCTGGGTTTAAACCTGACATCTGCTGACACCCTCATTTTCATGGAGCATGACTGGAATCCAATGCGGGACCATCAGGTAATTATTATTTTTCTTTATATTTGTTGTTTCCTTTGCTGTCAATATATTATCTAAGGCAAGCAGCACTACATTTCTTCTTGAAGATGCTGAATCCTTCCATAAAGCATTGCATATTATGGCAAAGATTTTAGAAGTTATTACAGATTATCATCTCCATGTTAATTTGTTGATTAATTGTGAATTGTTTTTCATTATGATGGAAGAAAGTATTTTTTTCATCTTCATTTTGACTAGCAGATACCAGAAATGATACTCCTCGCATTTTTTTGCTTTAATTACATTTTTAACCTTTGCTGGATTTTTTTATTAAAAATTGTGATTTAAAGCAGCAGAGCTTTGTTGGCATATGAGCTATCATAGCAAATGTTGCTATAAATTGGTGTCCAGATTTATTGACATGTCACCATCTTAAAAATTGTCACCAAGGTTGATGGGAATACCTTTAGATTTTAGTAATTGTCTTATTTGTGATAATGCATTTGTAGACATAACTGTTTTATGAACCTGATGGCATCATGAAACCAAATATAAAAATAAACAGTGTTTATATACAATTAAGCTCCCTCTTTTCGTTTCCCCTCTATTTGTTTATTTTTTAAATGGTGTTTTACATCAAGCTCTGTGCATGCAGGCAATGGACAGAGCACACAGGTTGGGCCAAAGAAAGGTTGTTAATGTCCATCGCCTCATTATGCGTGGCACCCTGGAAGAGAAAGTTATGAGCCTCCAACGGTTCAAAGTTTCTGTTGCCAATGCTGTCATCAATGCCGAGAATTCCAGTCTAAAAACAATGAATACTGACCAGCTGCTTGATCTATTTGCATCTGCAGAAATGACTAGAAAGGTATATGATAACATCTGTTTCTTACCTGTGTTTTTAACATTTGATACTTTTAAAACATCTGCATGGCATGTCGTTTATGATTAAGTTATAGAACATTAATTGTTGTTATGGGTCTTTGAATTTTATTCATAAAAATATGCCATGGATTTTTTTTAGTTTGTTTAATTGTTGAGTTGGTGTTGATTAATTAACTAGGGAGTCTCTTGAAAGGTGTTTAAGCATAAAATTTTCACTCTATAAAGGTGGAATTTGTATTGAATAGGCATGTTTTGTTTGTTAAGAAGGTTCTATTAAATTTAGCACTCTTTTCAAAATTCCAATTCTTGATTTTCTGGATGACCAATTCGATGTTAATTTGACATCCAGGGAGGTACGATCTCAAAGCGTTCAAGTGATGATGTCGACCCAAAATTAATGGGTACAGGCAAGGGCGTAAAGGCTATACTAGGTGGATTGGAGGAGCTTTGGGATCAATCACAGTACACTGAAGAGTATAATCTGAGCCAGTTTTTATCAAAGCTCAATGGCTGACCCAGCTGCTTGCATGTATATATTTGTATATATCAGGTTTAGTACTAAAATTTTGACATTTTATTAGCTGTAGCTTTCTTTTTCATATTATGTATCATTTTTGGCCATTCTTCTATCCCCATTTTTTTTTTTTTTTTTTGGGAATTTTAATTTCTCCTCTATTCATTATTACTGTGGGAGGATGGGGAAGAGAGATGGTTTTTGATTAAAGTAAAACAGCTTGACAAGAGAGATTATGTTTGATCAAAAGGTAACGTGGGGAGGGAACCAAAAATGTAAAGTTCAGATGCTGTATATACATTTAGCTTATTTTTCTAATTCTTAATCAGAAATCAATTTACCAAATTTTATATTATTTATTTTTAACATGCTGAAGCATGTTCATTTGTTGGAATTGATATAAGATTTGATGACCAAACAGCTTTCTGATTTATGCAAACTAAATGCAATATTTGGTGATCATGTCTCGGTCTTGGTTACTTACATTTGTTGCTAAATATTTTGATAAGGGTGTTTTCTCTGACTAAATTTGATGGTATTATTTTTTTAGGTGGTTATAGGATGATGAAGAGTTTGTCGTCATCTAATCATATAAATCAAAGAAAATTTAGGTGCCTAAGAATGCGTACCCTCTCAGATATGGATGTCGGTGGATCAAACTTTAATCCAACCTATAGAAAATTAAAACTCAATCCAATCTATAAAAAACAAAAATCAAACTCAATTTAAGAAAATTGTATTCAATTCCAATTTGAGTATTAAACAATTCAACATTAGACAACTATTATATAATTTAAACATAGAAAAAATATTGCTGTGCATCAAATCTCTTAAGCATGGATTCACGTCACGTGTCATGCTATTTTAGGTTAACTTTATTTATAAGTTTGTTATTATAATAGTTAAGGGTGTGAAAAAGAATCGGTCGGAATCAGAATCGGCGGATAACTAGGGTTTCGGTTCTGGTTCTTATCCGGAATCTGTCCTCATAGGGTAGGTTCCAGTTCTAGAAATAAGGAACTGACCAGTTCCAGTTCCTATAGTGTAGGAATCGAGAACCGGAACCAGAACTGAGGTTTGGGTATCTAGGTAGGAATTGAGACTAAACTGTAATTTTTGTAAACTATTAGGGGTGTATTTGTCATTTTTTTAGTAGTAGGGGGTAATAAATTAACTAGGGTACCCGGAACGGGAATCAGAACCTGAAACATAGGTTCTGGTTCCAGGTTTCTAGAAATCAAAATCGATTGATTCCGATTCCAAATGTTATGAACTGGTCGGTTCCGGTTCCTTCAAAAAAGGTTGGGTACCCAGACTCGTCCACTCCTAATAACAATACATAAGAGCTTTTATCCTAATTGGGGGATCCAGGAGAAACTTCTCAATTAGGAGCATTTAATGGCCACAATTGTAAACATAGAAAACAATACAACAACAGTAGATATATGATTTGCACTTAACATCTAAACCATTTTAAAAAGTCTTTGTCGTGCTATTGTCTGGTTTCTTATTCATTCATTGATCCAACGTCAGAATCATGATTTTTATAAAAACTCCTACATAGATTCCATCACATATTCTACGTACTTCTCGTTGGTGCAAATCACAACATCAACAAATATATATAGCCAAGTTATTAATCTTAATTTTCCAAAATGTGAATGCTTTATTTAGGAGATCAAATCTAGATGTAAAACCAATTACTTCAAATCTGATTTTTAACATTAATTGTAGTTTGGATGCACATGAACATGAAATCTAATCAGATTGGTAAAAATGGTTAATTTTATAAAACGATTTTGAATAGTGGATTGGGGTGTAACTTTTCAAAAATAAATTATTTATAAGTTGATTAATGATTATGAAGAAAAATTGGACATGTATTCATATAAAAATATAATAATTAAGTTAATCCAATTGAAATAACCATTAACATGGCCTTGTGTGCATAGTCACTTAAAAACTAATTATGATCCTCTTATGATATAAGCTTTAAATAAATAAGAGCTTGTGATTGTTTGCTACAAAATGAATATAATGGACGCATGTTATAACATCCTTAAAAGCTCAAATTAAGATATGATCCTAATTCCATAAAAATTGAATACATATAGTCAGTGGGGGAGTCAACATTGGTCCAAGATGGTTATAAAAATTTAATTCAACGCAGTCAAGTATGAGATTCCTTGGCTGAAGTTGAGAATCTTTTAAGATTTTGGGAATTTTGATATATCTTGACCTTGTAGATTGTAAGCTTGAGTTTCCTAATAACTATTGAAATTGTAACTTATAATTTGAATTTTAATGCATCATAAATCAGACTCACTATTGACTTATAATAATAAGAAATTTTTGAATTTTGAGGGTAAAAATTTGTAAATGGAGTGCACTTGTTTTGTCATAACACGATCAGTAGAGAGCATAACTGTGTGTTATGAAACCTCTAATATGACAATTTCTCCTAAAGGGGGTGAATTGGAGCTAATCTAAATAAATGCGGAATTAAAAACTTTCAATCACTATTCAACCAATAAGCAATAAATGAACACAAGTGTAAACAATTAATGTGCACAATGGTGAGTAATAAGAGAACACAAGTATAAACAATAAATGTGAACAATGGAGAGCAATAACTGTGAGTGTGATAATGATGTGCAAGTGATAGATAAAAACAAAGATAATAAATAAGTTCAGAGAAGAGAAAATGCTCAGAGATTTTTAGTGGTTCAGAGCTCTATCCACAAGCCTTCTACATCCACTTCTTCAAGGCAACCTCCTTGAAGTTCCACTAGAATTGAGTTTTGCCCTTTACACTAGTTTGACAGGATTTCGCCTCTAGTTTCACATGATTTTGCCAATCAAGAGATGATTAAAATGTTTGAGAAAGATCGCCTCTTTGATCTAGGCTAATACAAAAAAATACGAACAAATGAATTCTGAAGAATTTTCAATATGAGTGCAAATGAGAGTAAGAATTTTGATTTAAGCTCGAGGGTTTTTCTCTGAGTAGAATAGGATTTGATTGTGTTCTTCTCTCTGTTTCTTTTGCAATAAATCATCCTATTTATTGTCATTTTATCCCTTGATTCAAAAAGAGTTGTTGATGCATTTAATGCTTCTCAGAAAAAGTTGCAGTACTTAGTGGCACGGACATGCCATCATTGTGAAAGGCCGTATTCATAGCATAACAGGTACTTTTTCTTAGCATTAGGTTTTTCGAAATGGTTGCGCCATCACACGATATAATCATTCCATCATCGTGCACGATCATTCCATTAAGTGGATCGGTCGTGCCGATTGGCTCATCAAAATCCATGAATATTCTAAAGAGTCGCACGACTACCTGGAACGTTGTCGTTCTTCAGATGAACGATCTTGAACTACGCACGGTTGTGCGAGATGGTTGTTCCGAATTTTCTACTTTATCTTCAAGAAGACTCTTCAAAATTTAGTCAAAGGCTCAAAATCATTTGGATTTGAATATCTTTGATTTTGACTTGGTTGGAACGGTTGTGTTGCTTGGTCATGTTAAAAGTGATAAACTAAGCTGATTGAGCAGGAGCATGCACGATCATTTGGAACAATGTTGTTCCAATATGTACGAACATCTAGGTTGAGTATGTACCTTGCAACGACCGTGTTATCTCATTGCACGGTCGTACCATTTGGAAAAACCTGCATTTTGTTTTGGTTATGACATTTGTCATACCTTTGCACAAAGTTAGATAATCAATCAACTTTTTGATTAGGTTTGGCACATAAAAACACATGAGGGCTCAACAATCTCCGCCTTTTTGATTGATGAAAAAACTAAGCAAAAATTGATTGTCTTTGTCAAAAACAAAAAACAAAAAACCATAAACAAAATGTCAAAATAAAATTTGAAATACTCTCTCTAACAATATGCATTTTCCAACTAAAGAGAAGAGCATAAAAGCTCCCCCGTAAACTAAGCATACACTTCAAAGATTTTCAATACATCCAACATACACAAACATGATGACTTCATATTAAATCAAATTATCCAACACTTCAACAACAATACACAACTTCAAACATAACTTCTCCCATTTTCCCTTTTTTGTCGTACTGCTCAGCATTTCAATTTTCTATTCATCAAAAACTCAATTTCTACTTCTTCTCCCCCTTTTTTATCAGCAAAAAAATAAAGTATATCAATTAATAATAAATACCAATAACAATTAATGATGAAAAGAAATCCAAAAAAAAAAAAAAAATGGTCAATATTCATATAAAAAAGGCATTCACATATAAAAAGCATTCACAAAGTAAAACATCCACAAAAGTAGGTGTCCAAAAGACACCAATGTATCCCAAGTTCTTTTAAAGTTATCAAAACATAAAGAAAAACTAAAGGATGACACATGAAGGGTTGACTATTGTCGATGAGGTGGAAACATTGGCAATGGCATAGAGACACTAAGTCTTCTAAGTTCATTTGTAACTTCAGACATTTGATTGCTCAAAAGTAGGAATCTTTCATTGACATCTCTACTTAGTTGATTAAATCTCTAATTAAAGTGTGATGAAACTCTCTCAAATATCTCATCAGCTTGTCGAGGAGGCATTGAACTTGATCTAGCCTCTGATCTTGCTCTTTTCCTAGGATCCAAAGTTGCTTCACTTGATGATTTAGTTTCATCATCTTGTCTATCTTAACCTTTGAGAGGAATTATCTCCCACTGGCCATTTTTCTTTTCTCTTATCATCTTCATCCTTTGTAAAGCATTATCAAAGAACGTATTTGATTCATCAAACTTGATCATTTGTTCACTGTCTTCTTCCGTGATTATCAAATCTAGCTTATCACATAGGAAATGCATACTCAATGTGATTTTATCATTCTCTTTTTTAATTGCTTATAATTATCTTACTAGAAGAACTATTGAATTCACTTCATGTCCTTCTATGGCAGCTTCCGTAATTAGAAGATCTTTGTAGCCTCTTGACCATTTGATATTTTTCTTGAATTAAAGGAATAAGTAATATATCGATGTAGCAGGCGCATTTCTGGATCTTTCAATTTTGTAGACTTGGATTGATGAGGATCATAAGTTCCTCTGACTATGACAGTATGCCATGCAACATCAACGCTCTATCCTTTTGGTGGATCCACTAACCCGTTAGAGTTAAATTCCAACCATAGACCCAACCGCTCTGGAGTTATTGAGTGCTCCATATTTTTCAACTTGAAAAGCATTATGTATGGAGGAAATTCCTCTGACCTCGCTCCAATTACCTCCAAGCTACTATAAAATTCATAAACTAAGTGCTTATATCTAGACAAATTTAAGCCAACAAGCTTTCTCCAACTTAAGTTATCAATCAATTTCAGGAGTTTGTCTTGTAATCCTAGTTCACTGATTATAGACCAATCAAATGTTCTTCTGAGATACAAACCTCGTTTCTCCATTCTTTTGTATTCTTTCTTTTGGATTGTATTTCAGAATTCAACTCCATTTGGGCCATGTAGGTCACTTGCTCTTGGAAGAGTAGCTCCTCTAGTAGAATTTTTTGTTCTAGGCATGGTAAAGAGTGATAGGTAGAGATTAGGAGTGAAATGAGATTGGTTAATTTGGAAGTATTTTGAGAGATAAGGCTTTTGGTTTAGAGTGTTTCAAACATGACTTTTAGTGAGAAATGAATGGTAATATTAATAGAAATCACGAGGCACGGTTGTGCGGTCATCGAGCACGATCGTGCGCAAAACCTCAGAAGTCTAGGGTTAGGGCAACTTGACATTGCACAGTTGTATGTGAAAACGATACGGTGGTGCCTAGGTATCTGAACCTAACCTTTGGCAGTTATCTGGAACGAATGTTCCAAGGAAATTGTTAGGTCCCTTTGCTTGTAAACGAGAAATGTTACCACACATTTGTTATCTCTCAAAAGTGTTTGCACAGCGAAAATGTTAGACTTGTCAGAAATTTTACCAAGTTAAAATTACGAGTTCATTGGGTTCTTTATGTAGCTGATTGCAAGCATTCATCCAAGCATAAAAAAAAAAAAGAACACAACCATTTACATGGTTCGGCCGAAGCTTACATCCATGGGACCTGGTCTAGGAGAAAAAGTTTCACTATAGAAAACATTCATGGTACAATTACAAAGTTAGAAACAAGCATTAGTTATGAAAAACTCTCTTTTTCATAACGCTTCAATCTCCATACTCTAGTTGCACCCCATTCTTCTACAACTAGTCTTCACCTTGCAACACTCACGGTCTGCTTGAGTTCTTCCCAAACACCAGATGCTGAAGCTATACTTCGGTCTTCAATTAGTACAACAATGAAACCAGCAAATGTTCAGTGGACTGAACTGTCGTGAATGTGCTCACACAAACCAG
>WYDK02000027.1:1327898-1338157 GCA_009867345.2 Toxicodendron radicans | reverse complement strand
CTTATCTACAATGGAGGCTGAGTTTGTAGCATTTTCAGCTACAGTACAAGAAACCGTTTGGTTGAGACGATTCATGAATCATTTGGGAATAATTAATGTTACTATTGAACCAGTGACAGTAAAATGTGATAGTCAAGCAACAATAGCATACACTAAGGATCTCAAATATCATGGTAAAACAAAACACATAGATATCAAATACAATTTTGTGCGAGATTTGGTGGCTAAAAAAGAAGTGAACGTGAAGTACATATCAATGCATGACATGGTTATGGATCCATTTACAAAGCCTATACCAAGAGATCTTTTTAATCGACATGTTAGATCACTAGGCTTACACGAATGTTGAATGTACTCATATATTGAGATTTTCCAACAATGTTCACATTTCTCTTAATGATATTAATTATTAATATTGTCAATGCTTAATTTGATTTATTGTGAAACATACATGGATATATATATATTGAAAAGCATGTCGGACAATTATAAGATTGACCTTCTCACACAGACAATCGCCTTCATTACTTTGTGGGAATGGAGATACGAAAGCTTATTATCTAGGTGATAATAGAGAATCAAACTTAAAATATTTAATGTTGCTTAAACAAATATATATATATATATATATATATTTATATAGAAAAGCATGTCGGACAATTATAAGATTAACCTTCTCATACAGACAATTGCCTCCATTACTTTGTGGGAATGAAGATGAGACGATTTTAAGCTTATTATCTAGGTGATAATAGAGAGTCAAACTTAAAATATTTAATGTCGCTTAAACAAAGAATTAAAATGATGTCATAATGAAATATGACCACAAGTGATAAATTATCAAATTTATTACTTCAGCTGTTTAATTGCCAGATTAGAGTTCTGATGGATTAAAAGTATGTAAAGTGAACTCAACTTAGATATTATGTATTTTTGAACTAAAATTTGTACGACATTTGTAAGAAGTAAAAGACATGCACTCCATGTGAAAGGAGAAAATGCCGTAGCATGTGATTCATACAACATGTGCAAAATTGTTGACCACAAGGGTAATAAAAGTTAAGATCTCAACTTTATTATTGTGTGAGACCTTGAGATTATAAGAATAAAATCTTATAGAGTACCTTTATTACTCTATTATGTTTCTTGAAGACTTTTGTTTAATGATTGCTATCTTAGAGTGTTGCCAAAAGATTAAGTTAAATTCAATCTGCTTGGACATTTCTAGAAAAGCAAATTAAATAAAAGTTACAATAATCAAGAAAGAGGAATATTACAATTTTTGGATTATCACACTATAATCATATGTATTCATAGGTCGACCAATTACGTTTTTCTTTTATGTAAAGACAAAACATAATTATGAATACATCAGGTATTTATTTTAAATGAGATTGTTGGAGAAAGATGTGATAAGTAATCTAGGGTATTGCATACAACATACAATCCAAGTTTCATTATTCGAGAAGTTATATATTCCTAACAGATATATGACTAATATGCTTTCAATGTATGCATGTGCACATGACATATTTACTAAAGTATGAACCTTAAAGAAGCACATAGAGAAATACTCACATTATGTGTGAATGAGAGATATTAGATATGGGTGGGACACCCAGGATGAGACCCACCCAAATGCACGTTGTGGTAACTGGACAAGACAATTACCACTAAACAACTGCAATAGTTGTCTTGAAGGCAACTGCCACACACACACACACACATATATAATATATACACCCAGGATGGGACCCACCCAAATGCACATTGTGGTAACTGCACAAAGCAATTACCACTAAACAACTGCAGTAGTTGTCTTGAAGGCAACTGCCGTACATATATATATACACCCAAGATGGGACCCACCCAAATGCACGTTGTGGTAACTGCACAAGGCAATTACCACTAAACAACCGTAGTAGTTGTCTTGAAGGCAACTGCCGCACATATATATATATAAGAGTTTTTATTAAAGAAAAACTCGTCTCTTGTTGTCTCTAATATACAAAATTGCAAACGACATTTTTTTGGATTTCTCTCAATCGCGTTTTTAACTTCAAAGAAATGAGGTATTTATGTTGTGGTTTCATTTGTTGTAATTCGTTAATCTTGTTAATGTGATTACAATAATGACATGTACATATATATGATCCTGAGATAGTATGGGAATCTATGTGATTTTCATTATTTACTAACATAATCTAACTCAATCCATTCCCTCCCTTAACCAAACGACCAATAACATTCATTTTGAATCAATAGAGAGATTTTTGGCTTGAATCTTGAAGATTAGAAGGAGTTTGATATAATGAGAAGGAATAAGATTTTAGTAAAGTTTAATTCAAAATCTTGTTGATGTTGCTATTAGATGGTATTGTTATTAGATGGTATGTGGTTGAATGATGGTGATTGTTGTTGATTAGAACTTGTTTTTATGTTGATTGGATATGGGTAGTATGTTGATTGATTGTATATGTTTTGACGAACTTAAGGTTTAGATTTTTTGAAGTTTGGGTTTAGATTTCTTGAAATTTGGATACAGATTTATTGGAGTTAGGGTTTTAGATGGTTTTTGTTCGGAATGGTCTGGTTTGAATAGGTATGGTGGATTGTGATGTGGTAAGAGTGTCTAAGAAGGCTCACTAAAACCAATTTTTTTTTCTAATTAGATCCACTGAGGAGGACTCTAATTGAATATTTTAGATTTAATAAGCAACGGCAGTGTGTTTTGTAAAAACCGAAGTGAAAATTCTTCTAAATTAATATTCGAAAATTATAAAATCTCCCAAGATAATATTGTAAGCGAATATCATACTTGTTCATGCATTCAGGCACCAAAATCAAAAGAAAACCTCAATTCTATTGTCTGGTTGTTTTTCTTGATTTCCACAAAATTATGTTTTTTTGTCAGCAAAAGCTTTTACGCAGCAACTTGATGGTTTGGGAGGTTAATAACATGTCATATCGGCTCCAAGGCAAGTGGAAATTTGTTAGACGAGCGTATTTATTTTCTATAGATATAATAATAAAAATTATGAATAAAGATCGAAACAATCTTCAACATGTTATACTTTTGAGTAATGCAAACAAAAGCTTAAATAACAATAAGCTAGCAAACACGTTTAATACATGGAGATAGAATGGTTGGTAGGCATAAATATACCAATCAATTATCACATACTAAACAAGAGAATACCTTCTGAAGAAAAGTTCTAGAGGTTGTCTTGGTAGGTGGTTTTGATTTTGGTAAAAGAATTATCTCAGATTCATCGGCTCCACTTTCCCTGGCTTTCTTGCAGTCATCAGTGAATTTTTTTAATGCATCTTCAACGTACTTTAGGCCTCCTGCAACAGTCATCTTCTCCAAAATTTTATCAGGAAAAATATCTTTTGTAAGATCCCCTTTGAACACCGCTGCCAGTTGAACTAATTCTTGTTGGAACTCACTAAGTTCTGCGTCTTCTTGTGCATCTGTCTCTCGCATTTTCTGTGGTTCCGGCAGTGTAACTACAAAACATTTTCACTCGTCTTTCATTCAAGTATATAATTAGATATATAAGGAACAAAATCATTACTTTTAATAAGAAATATTTTAATGCATAGTAAATTCTCCCGAGGAACTAATTTTGCAGAGAAACATACAAAATTGTTCTTAGCTATATTATAGAAATGTTAAATCATATGTTTTTTTTTTCTTATGGGTCTGCTTCTCAAAGATCTTTGAGAAACAAGTGTTATATATATATATATATTGTTAGGAGCTCTCAAGTTCAGGATATGAGTGTGGATAGAAGATCCATGCGTTCTAAGAGGCAAGACTAATGATTATAATTAGAATATTAATATATTTTATTCACTGTAGAATAGTATTAAGATGATTTTAGTCAATAAAGGATTAGGTTTATCATTAGGCAAGAGTCCTTTGTTAGTAGGAAGAGTGAGGTCGTAAGGCTATATAAAGTCTAAAGTCTTTACGGTTAAAATAATATGAAATTTGTCATTCAACTTCTTAATCTCTTGCTCTTGGAGGCCCTATTTCTCATATAAACAGAATCTATTTTCCACTATCATTGGTGCTTTCGTTCCCTGTCATGACTGACGGTCCCACACTTCGGTCCATGGATGAAACTGTTAGCCAACTTTCAAATCAGCAGGCTGCCTTGGTGGCCATATTAGATTCGTTTGAAGACTTAATGAAGACTGTTGATGTGCAGTTACCGGTTCTTGCTACTCAGTTTATGCAACAAGTTTACGCAACAACAACGCAACCCACAATCGCACGCAGAAACGTCCACAGCTGCTGGCAATGGTTCTGCAAGAGCTGGAGATTACACTGGTACTGGTTCTATGGGTGGTGGAGATTCCGTTGGTTCTAACCCTTCGTTCAAGCCTTTCCGTTTGGAGGTACCTAGTTTTGATGGTGTTGATCTGAAGGGCTAGATCTTCAAAGCGGAGTGATTCTTTAATTATCATTCAACTCCGGATGATCAACGACTATCGATTTCTTCGTTTCACATGAAAGGCCCGACCTTATCGTGGTATCGTTCGATGAATGATAATGGTTAATTTACTTCTTGGAGTCGGTTCTTGCAAGCCCTTCAAGTTCGCTTTGGCCCTTTCGAGTTTGTCGATTTTATTGGTCAATTATTCAAACTCACTCAGAGTGGTTCAGTCACAAATTATCAGTCTTCCTTTTAGGACCTTTTGAACCAGATTTCCAGCCTATCTGATCACTACCTTTTGAGTTGTTTCATTTTAGGCTTGAAACCAGAAATCCAGCGTTAGGTCCACTCTTCTTGACCTTTGACACTCACACAAGCCTTTGGCCTTGCGAAACTACAGGAAGAAAAATTACAGGATTTGCAACACCACCTTCGTCCGCCTGTTTCGTGTCATTGGGTGGCCAATTGTTCGGGTTCAAGGTCTAGCTCGATTCTCCCACCCTTTTTTGCCTACGCTGAGTTTCGTTATGTGGTCTGCCACCCCCGTTACATCGACGCCAAGTTCCCTTCCCGTCAAACAGCTCACAACGGCCCAAATGTTGGAGCGTCGTGACTGTGGCCTTTTACTTCAACTGTGATGAGAGCTTCCACCGGGGCCATCGTTGTAAGGCCAAATTTTTCTTGCTTATGGTTGAGGATGCTACGAAGGAGAAAGCCTCATTGAAATTACTGACTGATCCAATGCTGTCGGATGAACCTGAATTGGTTGCCATCAACCTACATGCGTTATTTGGTCAACAGAGTCCAAGCACCATTTGTCTTCATGGCAGCCTTTTGGGTCGTCCGATGGAGGCCTTCGTCGATGGATGTTCCAAACATAATTTTCTTCAGGAATGGGTCGCTCTCCACTTGGGCATTCCCATTACTGCTTCCCCTAATTTTACTGTTGTGATTAGGAATGGCGAAGTTCTTTGTTGTTCAGGTGGTGCGGATGTTGAATTGGTTTGGGATGGTCATCATTTCCTCTTGGATTTATTTGTGCTACCAATAAAAGGGACAGACTTAGTTTTTGGCGCACAATGGCTTTCCACTTTGGGACATGTTTTAATGGATTATAAGGCACTCACTCTTTCTTTCACTTGGCAGGGTAATTCATTGATATTGTGTGGCAAGCAACGACAACCAATGGATCCAATCCACTTTCATCAATTGGAGCGACTCTTGGGGGTTGATTCAGTGGTAGAAACTTTTCACTTTATAGTTTGGCTATCATGGATTCCCATCCTTTGCCTTCATTAAAGCCTGTACTTGACGAATGCATTTAGACCACCTTAGACAGTTTCACCGATGTGCTCGCGCCGACGACTCAGTTATCGCCACCCCGACCGCATGATCATCACATTCCTCTTCAACCGGGTGCCAAACCCTTGCGTGTCAGACCATACAGATACCCTTACTTTCAAAAGGGTGAATTGGAACATACGGTAAGGGACGTGCTTGATAGCAGCATCATTCGACCCGCAACCCTTTTTCATCATCGGTTTTGCTTGTCAAGAAGAAGAATGGATCCTAGCGGTTATGTGTGGATTATCGTGCCCTAAATCGCATTACAATCCCAGATAAGTTTCATATTCTGACAATGGATGAATTGCTTGATGAGTAATTTGGCGCCATTAATATTTTTGAAAATTGATCTTCGTTTCGATTACCATAAGATTCGCACGACAAAAACTGACATTCCCAAGATTGCCTTCCGTACACGACCATTATGAGTTTGTTGGCATGCCTTTTGGCCTCACAAACTCTCTTGCCACTTTCTAGTCTGCAATGAATGATGTGTTTCGACCGTACCTCAGAAATTCATAATCATCTTCTTTGATGACATACTCATTTACAATAAGGGGGTGTTGGATCATGTGGATCATCTTTATATTGTGCATAGTTGCCTGCATGATAATTGTTTTTATGCGAAACGCGAGACGTGCTCTTTTGCCGTTAGTCAGATTGAGTATTTAGGACATATTATATATGGTGTTGGCGTCGAACTGGACCCTTCCAAGATTCAGGCAATGTTGTATTGGCCCATTCCCACCACAATTAAGCAACTATGTGGCTTCCTTGGCCTCATCAGGTACTACCACCGATTTGTGCGTGCCTATGCCACCATTATCGGCCCTTTGACATCACTCTTGCAAAAAGATAAATATTTATGGTTCGTGGAAGCCTAAACAGCCTTTGACGATCTCAAGAATGCACTGACCACGTCACCACTGTTGGCTTTGCCTAATTTTCAGGAGGTGTTCATCGTAGAAACTGATGCTTTCAAGGTTGGTGTTGGGGCTATATTGATGCAAATTTCACATCTCGTAGCTTACTTTAGCAAGAAACAATAGTCATCTACAGTGTGCTTTAGCGTATGTGTGTGAATTATATGTCATCACTGAAGCAGTCATGTGTTGGCCACAATATCTGCTAGGTAGAAAATTCATCATTTGTACGCATCAACAAAGTCTCTGGATAATCATCTCCCAAATAGCTCACACTCCAAAATAGTAAACTTACTTGGTCAAATTATTAGGCTTTGATTTTTCGGTGAGTTACAAGCCCAGAAAAGACAATGTCGCCGTTGATGCTTTTGCTCGCCAATTCGACACAGAGCCGTTGCAACCACACACCTACCTCAGCCTCTTGGTACATAATTTTGGCATTCTACAACAAATACGAGCATCCCTAAAAGCGGATAACACTTATGCAGCTTTACTATGAGACTTTTTAGAGTGTTCAGAGGTCCCCACAAGTTATACTGTTCATGATGGACTGCTATTTTTTCAAGGCCACATTGTGGTGAATAACGATGAGGCTGTTAAATAGATGCTTTTGGTGGAATTTCATGCGACCTCGTTGGGTGGTCACAGGGGAGCGCGAAAAACTTTGAGCAAGTCAGCTTTTAACTTTTGTTGGCGGCAGATGGCTCGAGATGTCAAGTCCTTTATTTAACGTTGTCATATGTGTCGCCAAGCCAAGCACCAATCTTGTTTTCCAAGGGGTGCTTCTCCAACCGCTCAACATTCAACTCCAGATTTGGGAAGAAATCTCAATGGACTTCATAACCGGGCTGCCTCTTTCCTCAAAATTTTCGTTCATTTTTGTACTGGTAGATCAACTAACAAAGTGTGCTCATTTTGGACCGTTGTGTCATGGGTTTACAACCGTGAAAGTGGCTGCTCTATTTGTTTAGATGATCTACAAATTGCATGGCTTGCCGAAGACTATCCTTGGTGATAGGGACCCTTTTTTTTTAGTAAGTTTTGGCAAGAACTATTTACACTCAACGGCACAACTCTCAAACATAGTTCTGCCAATCATCCACCAACGGACAGCCAGATGGAGGTTACAAACATATTTTTTGAACAGTATCTTAGGTGTTCTGTCATGGATCAATAGCAAAACTGGGTGGAGTACTTGTCCTAGTGTCACGACCTTTCTTCCGCAATGTCGTGACAAGAGCAGCAGGTGTGGTGAGCGTATGAGGTTGTGTGGTTTCGAGAAGCATTCGCATGGGTGTGACAGCTGAGACGTCAGGTGTGTTTCCTCCTGGCACAGTGGCGATGCTTCATAAGACTCTTTAGGGGGAAGGTGCTCCGTAGAAGGGGAGTGCAGGAGCTATTCTTCATGGGTATGAAGACGGGATTAGGCTTCCCTACACAAACTGGTCGGGGGCTGATGCCGCTCCCCTGATGAGTCCGTGGTAAGATGAAACCAGACCTCGAGCCGATGTGAGGCGTACGTGCATGCTTAACCCCTCTCTCCGTGAGATGTTAGGGTCCCGCACGGGCCGTCCCGCTGTGTTAAAACTCTTGGCCCGTGACACTAGGCAGAATTTTATTATAATACTTCCTTCCATACAATTGTCGGCACCACCCCATTTAATTTGGTGTATGGCCACGATCCCCCAACCATTGTGCCTTATGTTCCGCATGGATCCAACTTAGAAGCTGTCGATTTCGAGCTTAGTACTCATGATCTACTTCTTAAGGAGCTGAAAGATAATTTGGCCACAGCTCAACAACGCATGGTTTGCTAGGCCGACAAACACTGAGGGTTAGAGAACTTCTAGGTGGGCCAATCTTGTTTACCTGAAGCTTCGCCCATATAAACAAGTCTCCCTACGCAAGGATGGTTATACGAAGCTTGACCGCAAGTATTACAAGCTGTTCAAAATATTAAAGAAAATTGGTCAGGTTGCTTACTGTCCTAAGTTACCGCCTTAAGTTACCTCCTGAATCCAAGATTCATCCTTCTTTTCACGTTTCCTTGCTTAAGTCATGCCATGGCATTCCACCAATTTTAACTTCCTCTGTTCCCCCTCTGGTTTATCATAGTCAGCCACAGGTTTCTCCCCTCGCCATTGTGAGTACTCTACAGCTCCTTCACAATGGGGTCTTGGTTTCACAATGTTTGGTTCAATGGCAAGGCCTGCAGTTGGAGAAGACGTCATGGGAGGATGCTGAAGACCTTGTAGCTCTTTATGGCACTATTTTTCCCAACCTTGAGGACAAGGTTGCTTCTGCAAAGGTGAGCAATGTTAGGAACTCTCAAGATCAAGATGTGAGTATGGTTAGAAGGTCCATGCGTTCTAAGAGGCAACCTGCATGGGCTAATGATTATAATTAGAATATTACCATATTTTATTCAGCTTAATTATTAGTTTTTTATTCACTATAGAATAGTATTAAAGATTTTTGTTAATAAAGGATTAAGTTTATCATTAGGCAAATGTCCTTTGTTAGTAGGAAGAGTTAGTTTGTAATGCTATATAAAACCTAAAACCTTTACAATTAAAATAATAAGAAAATCTTCTTAATCTCTTGTTCTTGGAGGCCCTTTTCTTCATATAAACAAAATCTACTTTTCTCTATCATATTTCCTATTTTTATCATTCAAAGTTTATATTTTCAAATCTTAAAGAGTAAAAATTTAACTTATTAATTCTTTAGAATTAATTTTATGAATTAAGCAAAAGTAATAAGAACCTGGACAATCTGTTCGTGGGCTGTTTCTATTCACAACACCCTCAAAAGTACCCGCCCAAGCGTCACGTTTAGTAAGAAAATCTTTAAGATTGAAAATCTTTTTGAGGGTTGCCGCAATCGATGAATGCTCGAACTCTGAAGTAAGAGATGGCCCCGAAGGCCCATGTAATACTGCATATGATATGATATATAATCAAACAAAGTAAAACAATAAGGTTGATATGATTTTATATGGTTATTTCTATCTTTTAAAAAAGAAAAAGGGAAAAATAAAAAATGAATAAGAGATGTAATCACCTGTTCCGGGCTCAATCCAAGGAGAAATTAAGATGGCCGGAACCCTAACCCCAAGGCGATCGAACTTAAAGTTATAAGGCTCAGGACCAACAATACCATCAGGAGTTGGAACTCCAGTTACTGGAGTTGGAACATGATCATAAAACCCACCATGTTCATCGTATATAATTAGAAACAAAGTTTCATTCCACTGGGGACTTGCTCTCAATGCTTCATAAATTTCTTTGACAAATTTCTGGCCTTCAGAAATATCATGTTTTGGGTGGTCATCATTTGCAGCTAGGGATAAAAGGTCATAATACCTCGGCTCGATCACCACATAGTTTGGTAGCTTCCCTTCCTTGCAGTGTCTCTTGAAGCTTAAATCAAATTGGTGGAAGTTATCCACGTATTTCAATTTTCTAAGGTTCCTGCTATCACATCACACCACACCACAAAATTTATCAATATTTTATTAATTGGGTTATTAGTTAAGAAAGTAATA
>WYDK02000027.1:1241837-1269707 GCA_009867345.2 Toxicodendron radicans | reverse complement strand
CTTGGATAATCAACTCTCTTTGGCTATTTCTCCATTCTCCTTAGTTTTTATGTGTGACCTCTTAGGTTCACTGTGGCTTAGTTTGGGCCCAATATTGTAGTCTGTTTTGATATGTTTCGTCATAACTTTTTATGACTAAAACTTTCACTGATTATGGTAGACATCTAGCAATACTTCATAACTAGGAATGAGAGTTGGACCCACGGGTGCGGGGGCCCGTTCTGTCCCGTCCCGTTTAGGCGGGGTTCACCCGCCAAAATCAGGTGTGGGTGCGGGTCTAAAAAGAAAACTCGTCACCGAGTGCGGGGCGGGTGTGGGGATAGTATTGGCCCGCACCCGCACCCACCCCCACCCCAAAATATAATAAACTAATAATACTATAGTTCTAATTAAGTTTTTCAATTTAAAAATATGTTTGTTTGAAATTTTTCATTGAATTCTATTTATATGATAAAATTAGTTCATATTTTTGTAATTACTATATTGATCAAATTGTTTACCTTGTCCAAAAAAATTGAATAATTGAAAAATTGTTTTCCCAACCTAATCAATATTTAATTTGAATAACCATGTTTGATTAAGCATGACATTGTAATGCATTTGTTATTAGATTTTTTTTAATAATTTATCAGATGAAATTTTATTAAACATTATTGTATCATATGCTGGTATCTACAATTTAAAAAAATCGTATTAATAATATATGTGACAAGAAGTCTAATTTATATATTGGAAAAAAATAAAATAATTAGTTATAAGGATTAATATATACTCAAAAAGTTAAAAAAAAAAAGTCACAACTCACAACATTATGGTACGGGGTTAATAACCCACGAGGGATTTTCCTGATAAAACCCTGTTAAGCAGAGCAGGGCGGGGCGGGGCGGGGGTGAGGATCTCCCCTCCCTTGTGAGGCGGGTGCGAGGCTTCTTTTTCAAACCTGTCCACGGGTGCGGGTTGGGTGTGTGGGTGAATATAGGGGCACCTGCACTCAACCCGCCCCTGCACATCCCTATCCATAACCCTTAAATCACAATGAAGATATACTCTAATGAACCATTTCATAATCGTACACAACGTTTAGTATAATCCCTCCGTTGTCTAATCCTGATTAAGAACAAATTCATGGTATGTCAAAATCCTTGTCTTAATCTTATATCAAAATAAAAATTAATACATTTGTTATATCAAAATAAAAATTAATACATTTGTAACTTGTCACCATGAAACAACCTTTGAAGCAACATTTTATATACCCCGGCCGGAGATTTCCCTTTCCAATGTATCTTGACATCCGTCTGGGAACTTGATATCAACCTATACCAAGTCAACGAATCCTGTGTTGAATATCACTTGTCTTCACACATAAACAACACATGGGCCAAATTAGCCTCTTACAAATGACATGATTAGCCTCGCGTTTATACACCATATGAACTATACGCGTTGATGCGGAATACAACAGTGATATCTCAGGTATAAGGATTAATAGTATACTAGTGCGATCTTATGATGCATCATTGACTACATTCTAAATGTCTATGTGATTCATCATAAATGGTCTTTTTTTATAAACAATTCACTAACCGCTTATCCATGCTAATGCCCTAGTGATATAACTTTCATAATCACCTATACTAATATCATCACATGATATTCAACAGAGGCATTCAACATGCCTACTATGCAATATTATTGTCCAATTAATATTACTTATGTAGAGAATGCTTCGATGATATTGATCTTCTAAAGATTTGTATCATCCAGACATTTCACATGTAAAATATATATTTAAATATAAATGAAACAGTAACTTGCATGTGAAAACATAACTCTTTCTTTTATTAATAAATAAATATTTACAAGATATAATGTCCTAGAACCAACAACACGATTGGTTCCTAGGGCATACACTAACAATTGTCAACGAAACAACGAAACCGTTTGGGCTGTTGTATCTTGGAGGGGACAAGTCAAAGTGTTTCTCTACTACACAGGTTATTTAAGCTTTACTAATCGTAGATGGTTTGAATCTCCTTGAAGAAAGTGAGATATTCTTGCCTTAACCTTTTATTTTTTTGTGTAATCTTCATTATTCTTCATTGTATCTCTTTGTAATTAAATTATTATTTTATTTCATTTTTACTAATTGTAACTTGCATTTTTTTAATATATTTATTATTCATGAAAGGTTGTAATGAAGATGATGAGAGTTTAAGTCATTGAATTAGAGGTGGTAACAATAATAATGTAAAAAAAAAATTAAATAAACATACATGCTCAACGCGCTAACACTAGTTATTAAGTAAAAGGGACTTTTTTCTTTTAGTTAGAAAACAAACAAGTGCGGCAAGCTAAAAGCAAGGGGACAGGTGAAAGGCTGACAACCGAATTATATTAATTTTTTTATTTAAAATTAATCTTTTAGTTAATGATATTTTTCCCTTTGAGGTATGATTAAATAACAAAATCCCCGATTTCTAAAATAACAAAAATTCTCTTACTGTTAAGTTTTAAGTGTTAAAATAAACAATAGGAAGACAATTTGATAAGTAATCCTAAGAAATTATATTTAATGGCCTTATTTTTGTAGTGGAATTGAAATGTAGCACATTTTACTTTTTCTCTCATGAAATAGCATTTTTTAAACTTTGACAAATGGGCGGTCCCAAGCCTGGTAAATTTAATTTAACCCCCTATTTTTATATATTTAGGGTTTTTTTTTTTTTGGTATTTTACTAGGGGCAATTTGAAAATTTTAATTAATTAATAAATAAATTATAAATATAATTATATTATATAAAATTATAAATGAAGGATAAAATATAAATTTATAATGGTTTAAATTTAAACTTTAAATAAAGAGATAATTTAATTTGTGCTTCACAATGTGAAAATTTAACTTAAACTTAAATAATTAAATAAATATAATTGGATGGTTATAAATTTATAATGGATTTAATTTAAAGAGATGATTTAATTTTAACATTATCTTTGTAATGTGCAAATTTAATTTAAACTTAAACAATTAAATAAATTTGTTTTAAATTAAATAAATTTGTTTTTATTTAATTTTTAATTTATATCATCAAAATTAACATCGTCTACATTTGTGTTTTTGAAGAGGCCGAGCAGTTCCTGATCTTCAGGATGATACTGTAGTCTTCTGTCTCCAAGCGTCCAATCCCATAAATATGTAATGACTTCAACCATATCATTGGTTAAAGAACATCTTTTGTCTTCAATAATGCGGTCACTGATTGAGAAATGCTGACTCCGATGCAATTGTTAAAACTGGCACACATAAAATGTCACGTGCCATTTAGGCTACAATGGGGAATAAACTTGTATTTTGGTTCCACCATTGGAACACATCCATCTCTTGTAGGGGTGAGCAAAATTTTAGGGTAGAACCGGAACCAATGGGTACCCGGTCATCAGTTCCGATTTCTACCCGGTATCGGCCCTCACAAGGTAGGTTCCGGGTAGGATTTTGATGGAACCGGAACCGAAATCGGGAACTAGGACTTAATTGATATAATGTTAACGTCTGGGGGGGCTTAGTAATTATTCATTTAATATATAAAATGAAATGTAATTAGGGTTGGGAAAAAAATTGCACATCTTCTTCTTCTCCACTCTTCTCTCTGCCTCTACAAGACTACAACTCCCTTTCCTTACACAACGACATTCAACTCAAGAAGTCTCTGCTTGATAATAGAAGGTTCTTATTTCTTTCTATATCTTCTTGTTTTTTTTTTTTTTCTTATTTTTTTCTTTTTTTTTTTTTTTAGGAGACTGACTGAAGCTATCGACATTCTTGTTTTTTTGTTTCTATAGAAGGTTCTTAATTTGTGGTTTGGTTTAAAGTTTGTGTGATACTTTGCTGGTTTGGCCTTGCATGTTTCGGATGAACCAATATTCAGTGGAAATATTGCATTAGATCTGGTTACGAATAGATGACTTGTTATGCTGCTTGTTATGTATATATATGTGTATAGTTCTCATGATATTATTTGTTGATGATAATGTTAATTTGAGGTGGAGTTGGCATTATAGGGATTGGGTTTGGCTAAATGTTATTCTCTCTGTTTAGTATTAGTCTTTTCTTCTGTCTAGCTTTTTGCAAGAACTTATTTTTTAATCAAAGTTTCTTATTTGCCCATTTGGGGTTTGGATTTAAATCGTCATTCACTCCTCACCTAGATAAAAGTTTTGCTTCAAAAATTTGTCTACAACTTAATAAAACTACTTGTCTTTTACTCTTCCTTTAAATAGTCAAAATTCTTGAAGGATTGATTCTATGATGTCAGATACTCTCAAAAACAAGTTAAAACGATTTAAAACGGTTGATTTTTGGTTTCAAAGGTTCTAAACACTTTGTTAACATGTTACATAACATTAATTAACTAAATTTGATGTAAAGAAATGAGAATTGAGAAGTATTAAGGCTGACTTATTAAATTGTTGAATGGATATATTTATATTAGGATGAGATATTATTATATATTTTAACTCTTTTGCTTAAATTATGTACATAGAAGTGCATTGGTGGGTTTGTTCTTTAATATGGGATGCTGACTATTTGACTATTTGTGGGATGCTGACTATTTGACTATTTGTGGGATGCCTAGGATTATGGTTCATGTAACTTACTAATAATAATATCTTATATTTTCCGTAGTTATTTAATTTAATTGTATTCCCATTTTAAATTATTAATTGAGTAATTGACTTTCTTGTTTTTTTTTTTTTTTTGTAGAATTGAAGAGTCCAATCGGAGAAGAAATAATATCTACTGCTAATTTAGATTAAACTTTATATATATTATGTTTGTGTTGTTTTTAACTTGTTATGTTATTTAAAATGTTATGTAATTTTAATTTGGAGACTTGTAATGTTGGGGGTGCGTTTGTCATTTTATAAAGGTGTATTTGTCATTTTTTAAATGTTATGGGGGCTTATTGATATTTTAATGGGTACCCGGAATCGAAACCGGAACCTGAACCTGTATTTCAGGTTATGGTTCCAGGTTCCGGTTCAGGTTCCTAAAAAAAACACAGGGTACTCGGGCCCGCTCACCCCTAATCTCGTGTTTCTTCTTCTTGGTCATGTAGGACATAGCCATTTGAAGATACCGCTGTAGCTCGTTTGGTCCATGTGCATGTATGTACGCGCTAGAGTTGCTACATCTACCTCCACCAGTACTAAGTTCCATATATGTCTAGATGCTCGAACCCTGTTGATGAATTTCTTTAACAGCTTCCTGCTGCTCATCTTTGATGATGGTCGTTCCATTGTACCTATTCTGATAGTAAGAAAAAAGACTTTCCAATTTTTCGTTAAATTCTATCAAATAATAAATGTAGTCATGTTCTAAATGCTGGTCTATCTCAGTAACCATATAATTAAATACGTTTAATCTAAACCTAGGATCTATAATAAGACCTAATCCATATAAGAATGAAATATTTAACCAATATTTATGGTATTTTGCTTCCATATCTTTAACAATTGAACTTAAGTCTAGATTATTTTTTATGTTTAGAAAAGTTTTACAAATTTGAAGTAAAATATCTAATGCTAAATTAGTAATAGAATAATAAATATCACTTAATATATTAGTGGAATCGTAAAAAACTTTAAGAAATGTATAAAAAAAATATTGCAAACCGTCCAATCGGAATTATTGATGACTTCAACCGGATAGTTCTTCCGGTTGACGAATTCTGTAATTTGTGTTGCAGTTGGTATAGCTTTTTGTAACATCAAATACGTGGAGTTCCAACAGACCAACATGTCACAACACAGTTTCCTTGGTTCATCTGGCGACTCCTCTTGGGGACAGTATTTGACATACTCATTCCATCTTGTGTTGCTACCGATAATGAATCCGATAGCCGTGGCACCTTATTAATCCTCATGAATAGCTTCTAAACCTGCTTTAACAATCAAATTGATGATGTGACAAGCACATCTCAAGTGAAAAAAAAAATGCTATCACCCTACAGATCCAATTTCTTTTGAAATAAAGAAATTGCTGCGGTGTTAGTAGCTGCATTATCAAGTGTTAGCGCCAGAAATCTCTAAGTTAATAATGTTGCAAAGCTTCAATAATTGTAACATAAATAGTTTCAGCACTATGTTTACTTTATAATGGTTTAAAACTTATCAATTTTTGTTGTAAACTCTAACTATGATCTAGGTATTGTATTATGACACTTAAAAAATCTGTTTTTGATCTAGAAGCTCATATGTCGAAAGTACGTGCAATATATTATTAGGGGTTTGCAAAATTACCCGAAACCCAAACAGAACATGGTAACCGAACCAAATAGATTTTTTTGGGTACCCGAATTTTTGGGTTCGGGTAGTAACTTAGAAGATACTTGAATTTTCGGTTCGGGTATCGGTTCATGTTAATAAAACAAACTGGGTACCCGAAACCCGGTTTAATAAAAAAAAAAAGTGAAACACTTTAAGTCTTTAACTAATTAACTTTTCTCCCTTTTTTTGTTTTTACTCATAAAAGTTAACAAATTTAACTAGTTACAAAAGACTCGAATTAAGAAAAAAAAACCCCTTTTTTTGGCTTTTTCTCCCAAATCAAATGAAATAAACCCTAAAATCTCAAATCTTTTTCTACTCCTCCTTGTCGCTCTCCACTCTCCAACAGTCATCACATCGTCACGCTTCAGTTAGCTAATTAACTTTTTCCTTTTCTTTTATTTCTAATTTTCTATGGACTTTTTGGTAAAAATAAATGTAAAAGAGTTTAATTATTTTATTTTTATTTTTTTGGTAAATTATGTGTTGTATTTGTTTGTCGTAGCTGTAATGTAAAACATTCGATGTTTGGTGTATATTAAATCAACTTGATGAATTGTGGAAGTAGAATTATTTTCCAATGTAAAAAACTAAGCCAGTTTGCAAAACCAAATTCGGTTCATAAACTACTCGGTTTTTGTACCGAAATTTCGGGTACGTGGTTTGGGTACCCAAAATTTCGGTTGGGAAACCAAGTATATATATAGGGGTAGCCCGAATATTAGGGTTGGGTCAAGATATTGCATAACCAGTTCAGGTACTCGATTTTGCACACCCCAATAGATATATTTTGAAAATTTTCAAATTCTTTTTTAAGTTTATTATTTATTTTTGTATAAACTTTTATTATTTCCCTTCTAGTTGTACCTCTACTAACAGACCTATATTGTGGACAAAAAAGCCTTTTGAATCATATCAACAAAAAATGAATTTTCAGATAAAGAATGGGAGAGTTCGTAGCAACTATGTATTTTACTACTTCCTCTCGTGTAATGAGTGAATTGTATTGTCATGTTAAGAATATTTAAGGATTGTGGATTAAAATTAAGTTGAGTTTGTGTTTGTCTACCGGTTTCGCTTGAACCATACTGCGATAATTGGAGGTGCTTCTTCTCTAAGTGCTGCTTCATCGTAGAAGTCTCGGGCTTAGCGCCGATCGTGATCTGACAAAAATTGCATGTCCCGCACGTCTCTTCCCCCAACTCATTTGGATTTGGCCGTTTTGATTTAGTGAAAACTTGTCATACCTCGGAAATGGGCCTCTTTGTCGATCTTGTAGTGATAGCTTGTACCATGAAGTGACACTTTTCCCAATTTAAAACCAAATTGTTCTCCCCACATTTCTTCAGTACTTTCTCCAAATTGTGCAAGCATGCTTCAAATGAGTCCACAAATACTGAGAAATCATCCATAAAAATTCCATACAATCCTCCACCAGATCAGAAAATATGGCTATCATACAATGCTGGAAGGTTGCTTACGCATTGCACAGCCCAAAGGGCATCCTTCTAAAAGCAAAAGTACCATAAGGGCATGTGAAGGTTGTTTTGGGTTGATCCTTTGGTGCAATTGCAATCTGATTGTAGCCAGAGTAACCATCTAAAAAACAATAGAATTCCCTTCTGCTCTGCTTTTATATGAGGAAAAGTAGGGCACAAATTGGACACTTATCAGCTCTCTATATTTTGTCATTCCCTCATAGTCAGGTTACTGTTCCCTTTCTTCAGTGTGCATGGAAAAGGAGGTTGTCCTTGGTAGGACCAGTCAGAAGATTCTCCTAACAAAACACGTGCTGTCTATTATGCTGAACTGGTGCGCTATGCGCCAGCATCGCCACCACAAAGCTCTTAGCAATCTACTATGCTGTGCTCCAGCATTCCTCAGCATTAGATCTTCAATTTTCATTCTTTATGAATCCGAGGTTAAGACCTTTTGATCCTGAAAAGAAACAATTCAAATAATAAAACTAACATAAAACGAATCAAATTAGAGCATATTATCAGCATATCTCATTCTTAAACATAATCTAACTCTAAATGGCTAAAGCATGAAATATAAACTTAAACTAAACTAAAATGACTAAAATGACAATAAATCCTAAGGCAAAAGTCCTAATTAAAGCTTAAGATAACTCCATTTTCAGGAGTTATCAGGTAGCATCAAATAATATCTCATGGAACTTCGAGAATGGGTTAGATTGAAGGATGAGAAAGAGGACAGTGGAAATCGCGGCAAAGCTAGGGGAGAATCATAAGAAATTCCGACGACAAATAAAGAAAGTCCAGAGCAATCGAGAAACACTGTTAGCTCAGACCGATCACAAAACTCTGAATTTACTGGTGATGATAAGAGAGTAAGGAAGTTGGAGTTACCTTTGTTCAATGGCGAAGATCCTTACGATTGGGTGTTCAGAGCTGACCGATATTTCAATATCAATAAATTCGTTGAAGGTGACAAGGTGGAAGCAATGGTTGTGTGTATGGAGGGTCGGGCACTTAACTAGTTGTAATGGGTTGATTCAAGGTTACCTTTCCCAAACTGGGGAGCGTTTAAAACTACGATAATAGAGAGGTTTGGGCCGTCATATAAAGGTTCGACATTTGAGTCACTGGTAGCTTTGTGACAAACTGGGATGGTGACGAGATATCGCGAACAGTTCGAACTCCACGTAGTGTCATTGAATGAAATTGGGGAAGATTTGTTTATGAGTACTTTCGCTAATAGGTTAAGAGAAGAGATTAGGGCCAAATTAAGAATAGTTAAACCCAACAGCCTATTTGAACTTATGGACCATGCCCATAGGATTGAAGAACGAAATTGGATCCTGGATAAAAACAAATTCAAGGCAATAAAATAAAATAAAAAAAAGAAGATAAGGAGAGAAGGCCAAGAGAAAATTAAGAGAAGCTTTTACCGGAATGGGAAATACAATAATTAAAATTAGAGAAATAAAAACACAAGTTTGTGAGAAAAATGCGTACATATATCTCAATCACATCTGCTATTTAAAGAGTTGTTCCACTAAACAACTTCTCACAAATCTCTCCAACCACTCACACCATATTTACTATTACTAAAATCTTATCTAAATAAAACCAAACAACCCAAGACACTTTCTATCGTGAACAAGCCTCACGTGAATAGTTGTTTGACTTGGTAAACAAAATAAATAAAATAAACAAATGAACCACAACCACATTGTGCCAACCCAACGTACATTAAGTTGCACTAATTTTTGATAGGCCGAGCCCAATAAAACAACAAGCCCAAATCTTACACCAAGGTTACTCCAAGCCTAGAACCCATTCACATTAGTTGGGGCCCAACTCCAAATCGCAACCCAGAAAGAGAGATCACAATTCTAGTGTGACTCGATAAAGGTGAGAGATTGATCGAGTCAATGCCCATAATTGGCCGTGAAAGTAACTTTTGATGACTCTCTGAAGCCAAGATTCCATACAAACGAGATAGAGGATTGTGTTTCAAGTGCGATGAAAAATTTGGGCCTGCTCATAGATGTAAGAATAGCGCATTGTAGATCCTGGTCACTGACGAAACAGTAATAAAGGAAACCAATACAACACCAGAGGAGGAAACCAACATCGAAGGTAATCCTATCGCTCTTTCTATGAATTTCATTGTTAGATTAACCTCGGGTAACACTTAAAACTTTGAGGCTGGATTAGTGGAGATAAGGTGATAGTTCTAGTGGATAGTGGGGCTTCCCATAATTTTATTTTCCATGATCTTGTTAGTAAATTAAGATTGTCGGTAGATGCAACTAAGTCATTTGGGGTTATAGTGGGCAATGGTTTCACAGTAAGAAACACAAAAGTCTACCGAAATATGAAAGTGGAGATACAAAGGCTTAATGTGTTATACGATTTTTTTTTCCATTTGAATTGGGAGGGGCTGATATAGTTCTAGGAGTGGCGTGGCGTGGCTAAGCTCTTTCGGTGATGTTTGTACTAATTGGTGCTGTCTCACAATGAAGTTTAAGGTGAATGGACAACAAGTGCAATTACAAGGGGACCCATCTTTAGTTAAAACTATTGTATCCTTAAAAGCAATGCTAAAATCAGTGTACCAGTAAGGACATGGCTTTATGGTTGAACTTTGTTCCATTGTTCATCAGGAAGATGGCAAACTTGTTAGTCTTGATCCAAGAGTAGAATCCTTGTTGGCTGAGTTTGCACCAATTTTCAACTAGCCCATGGGGTTTCCTCCTCATAGACAAGACCACTCCATTATCTTAAACGATGGCTCTCAACCCCCAAATATCAGACCCTACATATATTTGTATTCTCAAAAGAATGAAATTAAAAGGTTGGTTAGTGAGATGATGGTAGTTAGGATAATACGGCCTAGTATGAACATTTTTTCCAGCCATGTGTTGTTAGTTAGAAATAATAACGGCAGTTGGCGGTTTTGTGTGGATCACAGGGCACTAAATGACATAACTATTCCAGACAAGTTCCTTATTCCTGCCATCAATGAATTACTAGATGAATTGAGTGAAGCAAAAAAAATTTCTAAACTGGACCTAAAATCTTGTTATCACCATATTATAATCCATGAAGAAGATGTTCTAAAGACAACTTTTCAAACTCATGAAGGGCACTATGAGTTCTTGGGTATGCCATTTGGGTTGACGAATGCCCCTTCGACGTTCCAAGCACTTATGAATGGCATTTTCAGGCCTTTCTTTCACAGGTTTTTGTTGGTTTTTTTTATGACATTTTGATTTACAATCTTGATTTTTTGTCTCATCTGGTGAATCTAAGAGATGATTTTCAGACCCTTCAGGAGCATCAATTGGTGGTTAATCAAAAGAAATGTTTATTTGCTCAGGAGAGACTTGGGTATTTAGGCCACATCATATCATCCAACAGAGTGGAAGTTGACCCTTCGAAGATTGACTGCATGTTGTCTTGGCTTGTTCCTACTACATTGAACAGTTTAAGAGGGTTTCTCGGCCTCATAGGTTATTACCGTAAGTTTGTTCAAAATTATGGACAAATTGCTCAACCCAATTACTTAAGAAGGATGCCTTCAAATGGTCTGAGGAAGCACAAAGAGCTTTTGAGCGTTTACAACGCGCCATGGTTTCAGTTCCAGTGCTAGCAATTCCAAAATTTTCCCAGCCTTTTGAAATTCAAACTCATGCTTCAAGACAAGGTATGGAAGTTGTTTTAATGCAGAATATGTGACCAATTGCCTTCCTCAGTAAGGCCTTTTCTTCTTCCTCTAAACAGAAGTCAGTTTATGATAGAGAGATAGTTTTTTGTTGTGCATAAATGGAGTCACTACTTGATAGTCAGAAAAGTCATCATAAAAACTGATCAAATGAGACTCAAGTTCTTTATGGAGCAAAGGCCAATTACATTGGAGCAACAAAAATGGATTTTTAAACTATTGGGGTATAAGTTTGAGATACAATATTACCCTGGAAGCTCAAACAAAGTGGCAGATGAGTTGTCTCGAAGAGAAACATGACCGGAGTTGCATGCTCTCTCTATAACTCGTTTTCAAGGGTATGATGACTTGGCCTTGGAAGCAATGCAAGATGACAAACTCAGATCCATTATTCATGAACTTATCCTCCAACCTACTTCCAAACCTCCATATACCTTGCACCATGGTTGTCTCCTTTATAAAGGTTAACTTGTTCTCCCAAAAGCTCAAAGTTCATACCACAATTAGTAGAAGAGTTTCATGGAATACCAAGTGGAGGCCACTCTGGCTTCTTTCGCACTTACAAACGAATTACTAGGGTAGTCTTTTGGGAAAGGGTCAAACATGATATCCAACAATTTGTTAACTCTTTTGGAATTTGTCAACAAAACAAGCATCTAGCATTGAAACCTGTTGGTATGTTACAACCATTGCCAATTCCTAATTTAGCTTTTGATGATCTCTCCATGGATTTTATTGGTGGTCTTCCTAAGTCTTTTGGATTCGATGTTGTCTTGTGGTGGTGGATAGATTGACCAAATATAGCCACTTTATGTTGCTTTGTCACCCTTACTCTACAAAGGAAGTTATTGCACTATTTGTTAAGGAAGTTGTTTGCCTCCATGGCTTCCCTAAATCCATAGTTTCCGACCAAGATAGGCTTTTTCTAGCCAATTCTGAACTGAATTATTTTGATTAGCTAGCACCGCATTCAAATTCAACTCAGCATACCATCCCCAAACTGATGGCCAAACAAAAGTGGTCAATCGTTGCCTCGAAATATATTTACAATGTTTCACCAGTTCTAAACCAAAGCAGTGGCCTAAGTGGATTCATTGGGTTGAATTTTGGTTCAACACCTCCTACCATAGCTCCACCAAAATGTCTCTTTTCAGAGCTAGTTATGGTCGTGATACTCCCATTATGTTGAAGTTTACTGAGGTGCATTCTACTGTTGAAGATGTTAACCAGCAGATGCATGAGTGCAATGTCTCGTTAGAGGAGTTTAAACACAATTTAACTATCGCTCAAGACCACATGTGATAGTATGCCAATGTTCATTGTCGGGATGTCTCCTTCAATCTAGGTGATTTCGTTTATTTAAAACTCCAACCTTATAAGTTCAAGTCCTTAGCTCGGAAGCTCAATGAGAAACTCAGTCTCAGGTTTAATGGTCTTTTTCAAGTTTTGGCCAAGGTGAAGGCAGTAGCCTATCGTCTAGCATTACCTGAGTCTACTCGAATCCATCATGTTTTTCAACTGAAAAAGAGTCTCCATAATTCTGTTCCAATTTAGCCTCTTCCACCTTTCCTCAATGAAGATTTGGAGCTCTTTGTGCAACTTGCTTCAGTCCAATCTGTCCAAACTCTTATGGATGGCTCCTCTGGATGTTTTAATTCAATGGCAAGACTTACCTGCTTTTGAGGCAACTTGGGAATCATTTGATGTCATTAACCTTCAATATCCTAATTTTCACCTTGAGGGCAAGATGTCTCTCCTAGGAGGGGGTATTGACAGAACACCAAGGTCCATCACTCAGGATTATAAGAAAAGGAAGGAGTTAAGTAGTCGTTAGACCTTTTTTAAGTTTGTTAGCCACGTGGCATTAAACAATGGAAATTGTGTTATTGGTTGGGTATAAATCTGGGCGCATGACCTTTAAAAGGTAGGGAATGTTTTAGTGGGAAATTGGTTGGGAGATCTCTAGCTCCTCGAATTGCTAGGCTATCTTTTTATTTTCTTCTGTCATCTTTTTTTTACTTGTCCATGAACAGCTTGTTTTTCCCTTTTCACTTGCAAATCAATATAATATACATCAGAATTGATCAGTAACTCTTGTTCTTTGATTCGATTATCTGTGTTGATCTGGTTGCCTAACATGGATGCATGAAGATCAAGAATTGCAAGGTTTGGGATAATGGTTAACAAGAAATTGAAGAACATAAAAAAAATTTGGTTTCACCTTAAATTTTGTTTGACATTTGGATGCATTTTTTTACCACATAAGTTAGTTTTACATGTTCCCACACATACATAATTCTCTCAACTACTTTACAATTTCCATATTCAGATGGTTTGTACAACTTTTAATCATTCACGAGGAAGAGCTACTCAAGACGTTCTTGTAACTGACCATTAACTACTATGTTGTTCTGAACAACTGTTTGATGTGTGTGCAAGCACCTGATGGTAGGATTGTATTAAACTAAAAAAACTGACTGTTGACCTAAGCCATACATGTCAAACTCTAGTTTTTGCTACTAGCAGGTGATATAATAAAGAGAGTTGATTTAGAGATAGCTTATCAGCATGTAAAATGGTATAATTGGCTGGCCAGGAGTTGTAATTTGAGAACAGCTGAACCAAAAAGTTAAAAAAATTTAAGAAATATTGTCACTTGACCATATTATTGACAATCTTATACAGAATGAAAGGAAAAACAGATCAATAGGGGAAGAGACATACCACATTAAATCGCGAATAAAGAGTGCACGTGGGATTGTAAGTGCATTTCCAATCATACCAAGCAACATTGAGAATGCTGACAAGCCTTTGATGTTATCAGGGTAGGAAATTTGTCCACTACATAGACGGCATAAGTTTCAGTCAGAGAGGGATACCATAACCTGTTTGATGTGTCAAGGTATAAAACTGAAGCATACAAACGATTACCATTTGTGAAACAGGCATCCACATGAAGAGAAGGGCTGTCCATCCAGATAGGGCTCTAACCAATTTGACGCCTTTCTTTCTTATTTATATCAGCTCCTATTCACCCCTCTAGGACTATTTGTCATATTTGGGGTTTTACATTTCCAAATTAATTATTGTGTGTTTAGTAAATTAGATTGTGAAACTGTTGTTGTATGTATAATAACAAAAGAGTCATTTATTTCTTAAAAAATAATTTTAAAATTATAAATTTGTTATATATTAAAATATTTTATTATAAAATAAATCATTGATTAATCAATAATTTAAAAAATATATTCTGGCCAACCACCAATCAACTAGCGGTCAACATTGAAAAATGTGACAAATGACGATGATTGGATTTCGACATTTTATTTGGTTTTAGAAGGCGGACGTGCCACCTTTTCCATGGCGTTGATCGATGACGATGTTGAATTCAATATCTTTTTGAATTTATTTATAGATTAAGTGTTTATTTAAGTTTATTTTGTTATTTGAAGAATGATGTAAGGTTTATATGTAAAACTAACTTAAGAAATAGTCTGATTTTTAAAAGCTATCCCCTACTAGCTTATAGATTCTTTTTTATAAACCAATTATATTATAATCAGCTTAAAACTTGATCAATTTTAAAAGTTGTTTGCTAAACACTTTTATTTTTATAGCTTAAGAATCAAGTGATTAATTTTTAAATTACAATAAACAAACTACCAATCTTAACCTTATGGACCAATATAGAAGATAGCAATGGAATTTCACCAAATGAGACACTAATAGAATACTAAGTAACAGATATGTATTAATTTTACAATTCTTTTATATGTAGGTTGTTAACATGAATAAATTAAATGACTAAAAATATGATATGATTTTGTTTTGAATTAAAAGAAACATCCTTTAAAATTTTTACTTAATTATAGCCAGCCTCCTCTGAAATAAGGATGGGTTAGTAATACTTATTAGTTATATGAGAAGTGAATTATCATTCTGGTGTTTATATTATTTGAGAAAACCCTATGGAAGTCATTAAATTAGGTTCCTAACAATAATCCCCTTTAGATATAATTAACAATAAAAACCCCTTGTAGTTATACTAATAACAAAAATTCTCTAGCATTAAGTTTTTGGTGTTAAAATAAATGGTAGAGAGGCAATTAAGTAAATATTCATTAACCCATTACATTATAAATTCTTAAGATAAACTAACGATAAGGATATTTATGCTATTTTTGGAATGTCAGGGGGCACTTTGTTATTTAATTTAACCTCAGGGGGTCGAGAAACTCCTTCAAATTAACCCAAAAAGTCATTGGCCGCAAGCAGATATGGATATATAGTTACAAGTAGAGGTGAAAATTTGAGACTGGCCCGGCCTGGCCCTGCCTAGCCTGATCAAGGGTGTAGGGTCGGGTTGGCTAGGCCTGGGGTTAAACATAGGGTCGGGTTGGGTTACTAGGGAGTAACCTGTCGGCCCGAGGGGGGTATACCCCCTAACCCGAGGGTATAACCCGACCAACCCGATTAGGTTAAGGTTCACGGGCCCAGTCAACCCGGCCGGGTCAATTTTTTTTTTTACTTTGAAGTTTGATCACAAATTTTTTATAATTGATTAGAGTTGATTGATTAATTAAGTTATTAGAATTGATTAATTGGTTTGAATTGATTTATTGATTAAAATTGATTCATTGATCATAACTGATTCATTGAGTAAAATTGATTCATCGATTATAACTGATTCATCGATTAGAATTGATTAATTGATTATAAATTTAGAATTGATTAATAGCTTAGAATTGATTAATATTGATGAAGTAATTATAATTGATTAATTGATTAGTATTGATTCATTGATTAGAATTGATTAATTGATTAATTGATGAATTGATTTGAATTAATTAATTGATTAGTATTGATTAATTGATTAATTAATTAGAATTGATTAGTACTGATTAATTGATATGAATTGATTAATTGATTAATTGGTTTTAATCGATTATAATTGATTCATTGATTAGAATTGATTAATTAATTAATTGATTATAATTGATTAATTGATTAGAGTTGATTAATTAATTAAGTTATTAGAATTGATTAATTGATTATAATTGATTAATTAATTAGAATTGATTAATTTATTAAAATTGATTAATTGATTAGAATTGATTAAAATTGATTAATTGATTATAATTGATTCATTGATTAAAATTGATAAATTGATTACAATTGATTAATTGATTAAAATTGATTAATTAATTAAATTATTAGAATTGATTAATTGATTAATTTATTAGAATTGATTAATTAATTGATTTGATCTTATGTAAAAAATTAATTTAATTTAATTTAATTTATAATTTAATATTTGAAAAGGCAAAAAAAAAGGGCCCGCCTCGTCTCATAACCTGTAGGATTAGGGATATAGGACTGGGTTGGATCAAACCCTCAACCCAGCCCGACCTGGGGCGACCCTGTTTTTTTACGCGTATGGTTGAGCCCTGATCCAGTTTTCTAAACTATTCTGGAATCTGGACATTAATGCATAGTGTAATTCTAATATTTGTAATTTTGTATAATGTTAATTTTAAAAAAAAAATTTGAAAGCAAATAAAGTCCCCTACCTAGAGGCTATGTTTTATAGTCGCAAACTCGCAATACACACGGACACCACCTCGCTACCCAACGTCGTCGACCACCGTGTAAAAGCCCTAGAACGTAACAACTATCGCCGTCAAACGGTGAAGGAAGCTGCCGCCAACACTCACTTTACGCTGGAGAGAATTTTGGTGTTTTCTTCTGTCCATCAACCGCATATTCAAGCTTCAACAGGTTCTTTTCTTTTTGGCTTTTTCAAATTTGAATTTATTTTGTATGAATAAGTATACGTTCATTTGATAATTTCTATAACATTCATTTATAACTTAAATTTAAATTTGGTTTATGGTGTTTTGACGAATAGATAGAAGATGGACGATGAGCAGGAGATGGAGAGGTTCGGAATGGAGAACGACTTTGAGGGAGGCCAGTGGATAAATGGCGAATTTTATTTCAAGAAGCGCAAGGAAAAACGAACTCAAACCAAAGAAGATGTTTTGTATGGCGTTTTTGCCTCTGATTCTGACTCTGATGATGGTTACTCCAAGAAGCGGAGAAAAGACCGTGACTTTGGAAGAAAAGCCGATTTGACAAAGCCTGTCAATTTTGTCTCTACAGGTATGTAATGTTTAACTAATTAAATTTAATTTTGTGGGTCTTTTACATAGTATTCAATTAATGTATAGCTACTTGTTAGTACAGGTACTGTAATACCCAATCAGGAGATTGATAAGAATCTCAAAGAGGAAAATGATGATATTTTAGAGGAGGATGATGACAACCGCCCTGGTTTAGGTATTGGTTTTGGATCTGGAAATTCTGGTGCTGGTTTAGGTTCAGGTTTAGGGTTTGGTGGAAATAGTTCTAAGAAAAAGGATGCTGAGGTTAAAGCTAGTGATTTGGATGGTGATGGTTTCTTGCCAACAGCATTTGGGAGGAAGATAAAGGAGGGAGCACAGAGGAGGGAGAGAGAGCGGGAGAGGGAAATATCAGAGAAAAAGAGTCAAGGCGGAAAAGGGAGAGAAATTGGCACTGGGGATGTAGGGGTTTTTGAGAAGCATACAAAGGGAATTGGGAAGAAGTTGCTGGACAAGATGGGGTACAAAGGTGGTGGGCTTGGAAAGAATGAGCAAGGGATTGTGACACCGCTTGAGGCTAAGATGAGACCGAAGAATATGGGTATGGGTTTCAATGATTTTAAAGAAGCACCAGCAGCAAAGTTGCCAGACTTGGAAAAGTTGGCAGAAAAGAAGAGTGTGGGGCAGCAACAACCTGTTGGGAGAGCAAAGGAGAAGCTTTGGTCAAAGCAGACAAAGGGGAGGAAGAAGGAAGAGTATATTTCCATGGAGGAACTGTTAGCAAAGAAACAAGAACAAGGGTTTGAGGTGGTTCAGAAAGTGATTGATATGCGAGGGCCACAAGTTAGGGTTTTGACCAACTTGGAGAATTTAGACGCAGAGGAGAAAGCAAGGGAGAATGATGTTCCGATGCCTGAGCTACAGCATAATATAAAGTTGATTGTGGACTTGGCTGAGCTTGATATTCAGAAGGTCGATAATGATTTGAGGAATGAAAAGGAGACTGCATTGAGCTTGCAAAAGGAGAAAGAGAAGTTGCAGAAGATGGCGGATGAACAGAAGCAGCAGTTGGACAATATGGAGAAAATTGTTAATGTGTTGGGTCAAATTGAGAGAGAAAATTCATTAGGAACTTTAACATTGGACTCACTTGCAAACTATTTTAGTGACTTGCACAGGAGATTTCTTCATGATTATAAGCTCTGTAACTTGTCATGTGTTGCTTGCTCATACGCTTTGCCTCTATTTATAAGGATGTTTCAAGGTTGGGACCCTCTTCAGAATCCATCACATAAACTGGAGATTGTGTCAACATGGAAGAATTTGTTGCAAACAGAGGATAGTCATGATATATGGGATGTATCAACACCTTATTCTCAACTGGTTTCAGAAGTTGTCTTACCTGCTGTGAGAATATCTGGCATCAATACTTGGGATGCAAGAGACCCTGAGCCAATGCTTACATTTTTGGAGTCATGGAAGAAGCTGCTGCCTTCTTCCATTCTTCAGACCATGTTGGATACAATAATTTTTCCAAAATTGTCAAGTGCTGTGGACTCATGGGACCCACGTCGAGAAACTGTTCCAATCCATTTTTGGGTGCATCCATGGCTCCCAATGTTGGGACATAAATTGGACGGTTTGTATCATATCATACGTATAAAGTTGAGTAATGTTCTTGACGCTTGGCATCCAAGTGATGTATCTGCTTACACCATATTGTCGCCGTGGAAGACTGTGTTTGATTCAACAAGTTGGGAGCAGCTCATGCGTAGATATATTGTTCCAAAATTGCAAGTTGCACTTCAAGAGTTCCAAATTAACCCTGCAAACCAAAAGCTTGATCAGTTCTATTGGGTTATGTCTTGGGCTTCTGCCATTCCGATTCATCTTATGGTTGATTTGATGGAGAGGTTTTTCTTTGCTAAGTGGCTGCAGGTTTTGTATCACTGGTTGAACACTTCTCCGAACTTTGAAGAGATTCATAAATGGTATATGGGATGGAAGGGTCTTTTTCCACAGGAACTTCTAGCTAATGAAAATATCCGGACTCAACTAAATCTCGGTCTTGACATGATGTCTCAAGCTGCTGATGGTATGAAAGTGGTCCAACCTGGCTTAAGGGAGAACCTTAGTTATCTTAGGGTGTTGGAGCAGAGGCAGTTTGAGGCTCAGCAGAAAGCAGCTGCTCAAGCTCAACAAGCTGCTGCTTCCCATATGGATGGTACAGATGCACAGCGTGAGATGACATTGAAAGAAGTTGTGGAGGCATATGCACAGCAGCATGAATTGCTATTTAAGCCTAAACCTGGAAGGACACATAACGGTCAGCAAATATATGGCTTTGGCAACATAAGCATATATGTGGATTCCCTAAATCAAATGGTGTACACCCAAAAGGAGGAGGGATGGACTGCAGTTACACTTGATACATTGCTGAGGATGCACAATAATTCTCTTGCAAGGAGATACTGAATTTTGTTAGTGTGCTTTGAAGAGCTGTATCAGGGTAAAGTAGCAGATGGCTGAGAGAACAAAGAGTTTCAGTTTTTGTAGGCTGTATGCATAAACAGTTTCAAAGCATTGAGAGGTTAGTTTTTTCTCAATTTCATCTTGCCTTTGGTGGCCAGACGTTTTGGTTGTAAGAAATGATTTTTAACACAATTTTCCTTGATATTAACTCAGTTTAGTACAATACTTTAAACTTATGGTAGTCGGTCTTGTAAATACATCATGCTAATGCCACATTTTTCTTTCAAGGAAGTTTATTTCACAATATCGGAATCTATTGATATTGGGTTCTTTTGGCCTTTCGATAAGAACGAAGATTTTTAGATAAGGACAATAAAATCCTCATTCTGAGGAAGTTTATCAGTGCATACTGTAAGCGGCAAGCACTTGAAGAAGCACTTACTTTATATGAGGAAATGGTTACAAATGGGTTTTTATCAGATGTAGTTACTTATAGTTCGATTATAAGTGGCCTTTGCAAGTGTGGAAGGTTGGCTGAGGCAAAAATGCTGTTGAAGGAAATGGAAAAGATGGGTCTAGATCCAAATCAGGTTTCTTATGCTACTCTAGCTGATTCTTTATTCAAAGCAGGGAGTGCCATGGAAGCTTTTTCTCTTCAAAGCCAAATGGTAGTTCGCGGTATTGCCTTTGATGTAGTTGTGTACACTAACTTGATGAATGGGCTTTTCAAGGCTGCAAAGGCCAGCGAGGCAAAGGAAATTTTCGAGATGATTTCAAAGCATAATTTAGTTCCTAATCATGTCCTCCTCTTCAGCATTGATTGATGACGCTACAAGTTAGGAGACATAACAGGTGCGGAATCCATGCTAAAAGAAATGGAGGAGAAACATGTTATTCCAAATGTCATTACTTATTCCTCTATCATGAATGGTTGTACGAAAAAAGGAATGCTCGATAATACAGTAAATGTTATGAGGGAAATGTTGAGTCAAAATATCATGCCAAATGTTTTAATTTATGTGACACTAATTGGTGGCTATTTCAAGGCTGGTAAACAAGAAATTGCTCTTGATCTTTATAACAAAATGAAGTCGGTGAGATTGGAGGAAAACAATTTTATAATTGATGTTTTTGTGAACAATTTGAAAAGAAGTGGAAAGATGGATGATGCTAACAGATTAGTTCTAGATATGATGAAGTCTAAGGGATTGGTGCCAGATCATGTTAACTACACATCATTGATAGATGGCTTTTTCAAAGCAGGAAAGGAGTCAGCTGCTCTGAACATGGCCCAAGAAATGACAGAAAAGAATATTCCATTTGATGTCATTTCATACAATGTCTTAATTAATGGTCTCTTGAGGCTTGGCAAATATGAACCACAATCTGTTTATTCTCGAATGAGAGAGCTGGGTTTAGCTCCTGGCCGTGCTACTTACAACACCATGATTAATGCTTTCTGCAAACAGGGGAACTTGGAAAATGCTTTTAAACTTTGGAATGAGATGAAGCATAGTGGAATAATGCCAAATTCAGTCACATGTAACATTCTGGTTGCAGGGCTTTGTGAAGCTGGTTAGTTAGAAAAAGCTTTGGATGTTCTGAATGAAATCTTAGTTGTGGGTTTTCGCCCAAACTCAGCTACTTGTAAGATTCTTCTTGATGCATCGACCAAGAGCAGAAGGGTTGACATGGTATTTCAAATGCATGAGCAACTTGTAGGTATGGGAGTCAAACTCAATCAAAAATATTACAACACTCTTATCACAATCTTATGCAGGCTGGGGATGACTAGAAAAGCCACTTCCGTGGTAGAAGATATGAGAAGAAGAGGAATAATGGTGGACATTATCACTTACAATGCCCTTATACGTGGACATTGTGTTAGCAGCCATCTAGACATGGCTTCTGCTATGTATTCTCAGATGATAAACGAAGGAGTTTCCCCAAATTACTGCCACTTATAATCTCCTTCTAGGTGCTCTTTTGGTGGCTAGCTCGGTAAAAGAGGTGGAAGATTTACTTGGTGAAATGAAGAAAAGAGGCTTGAACCCTAATGCTTCTACTAATGATATTTTGATATCTGGCCATGCTAAGATTGGAAATAAGAAGGAATCCATACACATTTACTGTGAAATGATTAACTAGCACCTATAATGTTCTGATTAGTGATTTTGCCAAGGTGGGAAAGATGCACCAGGCTAGAGAGCTTATGAATGAGATGCAAGTGAGAGGAAGACCCCCTCATTTTTCAACTTATGACATTCTAATTTGTGAATGGTGTGAACCATCTAATCAGATTGAACTGGACAGAACGTTAATCCTGTCATACCTGGCTGAGGCAAAACGATTAATCATGGAGATGAATGAGAAAGGGTTTGCACCCTGTGAAAGTACTCTTTCTTGCTTCAGTTCTACCTTTGCTAGACCAGGAAAGAGGGTTGATGCCCATAGACTTTTGCAAGATGTTCAAGAGCAAGAAGACATAATGGATGAGTAAAAACAGAAGTATGGGAACCCTTGTTACTGGATACCCAGCCACCTGAGCACTTCTGAACCTGTTTTTTGAAGTGTGCATTTCAATACTTCATAGGGATACTTGGCTCTTAAATGCTTAGAGTTAGGAATCTCACATTGGAAGGGAAAACAGTGGGCATGTGAGTTATAAAGGTTTGGGTATTCTCCCTTAGCAAGCTGGTTTTTCAAGGTGAATTATACCTATGCCCATGAAAGACCCATTACCCAGTCCAATTATTTGAGTTATTGGATAGGTTCCTATGAAAAGGTTCCTATGAAATGGTATCAGAGTTATGGTTTTGCGCCTGTGTGGCGGGCTGACCCTTGGTAGGTTGACCTTGAGCCCGGTCTACTACCTGAGAAAGGGCTTGGAGGCCTGAGGTAAGGGGTTCCGCGAAGTCACCCAAGGGGTAAAGAGGCCGACGGGGGGTATAGAAGTCAACGTGGACGTAGGTTGCAGAAACGTGGTGGTATATTAGAAATCCCACATTAGAAGGGAAAGGAGTGGACATATGGGTTATAAGGGTTTGGGCACCCTCCCTTGACAAGCCGATTTTTCAAGGTGGGTTCTACCTAAGCCCATGAAAGACCCATTGCTCAGTTTAATTATTTGAGTTATCGGATAGGTTCCTATCACTTAGCTTATGGTATGCACTAGGGATGGGAGTTTGACCCGCACCCGCGGGGACCCGCCCCATCCCTCCCCATTCGGGGCGGGTTTCACCCGTCAAAATCAAGTTTGGGTGCGAGTGCGGGTCTAAAAAGAAAACCCGTCACCGGGTGCGGGTCGGGTGTGGAGATGGTATTGCACTCGCACCCGCCTCGCCCTGCACCCTCCCCAAAATATAATAAACTAATAATACTATAATTCTAATTAAGTTTCTTAATATAAAAGTGTATTTGTTTGAAATTGTTCATTAAATTCTATTCATATGGTAAAATTAGATCATATTTTTATAATTACTACACTAGTCAAATTGCTTACCTTATCCAAAAAAATGTGAATAATTGAAAAAAAAAAATTTCCAACCTAATCCATATTTAATTTGAATAATCATGTCTGATTAAATATGACATAGTAATGTATTTGTTATTACATTTTTTTTATTAAGTTTTTCAATATAAAAGTGTATTTTTTTGAAATTGTTCATTGAATTCTACTCATATGGTAAACTTATATCATATTTTTGTAATTACTACACTAATCAAATTGTTTATCTTATCCAAAAAAATGTGAATAATTGAAAAGTTATTTTTCCAACCTAATTCATATTTAATTTGAATAACAATATCTGATTAAATATGACATGTAATGCATTTGTTATTACATTTTTTTTTTTTAATTTTTCTGATAAAATCCCGTTGAGCGGGGCGGGTGTGAGGGTCTCCCCTCCCCCATAGGACGGGTGCGGATTTCTTTGTCAAACCCATCCTCAGGTGCGGGTCAGGTGTGGGGGTGGGTATAGGCGAGCGGGTGCGGGTGCGGGTGCGGGGGACCATGAACTCGCACCCAACCCGTCCCGTGCCCATCCCTACTATGCACTCTTACCTTGTTGACTCGTGATGAGCACTGTTATTTATATAATTTGCTATTTGCTTTTAGTGACTATTACAAAAATTTGTTTGGAACTTGGGTATTTCTATTTGAAGACTGAGATGAAAAAGTTCAAACTGTTACAGTACATATGTTTGAATCTTTTTGTTTTTCAGTTGTTTAGGAGAACTTATGTTAATGATTGGCAAGGGCTGTAATGGTTCTATCTTGATTCTGTTGTCTCATGATTGCTTTACACTGTCTTTAATTCAGCTTATCCTTTTTGCATTTTCCTCCTGTTATTACTCTCCCAAATTTACGTGATTCTGGAATAGATATTCTCTTATACTTTGTGTGATATAATTTAATTCTCTTACACTGATTACTTATCTTCCTCCTTTTATCTTTGTGTGAATAGCTTGCTTGTGTTTATGTATGTGTTATTCTCCAATTACACGTTGTAATATATATTTTCATATTGATATATCCATCATCTAATCAAAATTTCTTTATTGTACATTGCTAATTATTTTCTACTTTAATATGTTTCTGTGTGCTTAGCTTGTACAAATTGTCTGCCACATGAGAAAACCCGCATTTTTTTACCTTTTTGTTCAGTAGTTAAAGAAAGATACCAGTATTCTTGGTTTCTTGGTTCTCATGGACTTGCTATAATTCTTCCCAGAGTAGACTTTTAAGGTTTAATTCAGTTTTATTTTTTTGACAATTGTATTCTTGATAATGTCTTTGCAGAGCTGCACCATCCTCTGTGTTAACCTTTTGTATTTGCTGAAACTCCTGTATGAGAGAGGTGAGAATGTAGTGCCGGGGAAAAATGGTGTTTCCTCACTGGTGAAGAATAAAACAGGAGTAGTCTGTCCGTCAATCAGATCATGTGCTACCTGCACTCTTCTTTAGATTCTGAATGGAGTTGTTCCTTTGCTAACAGTGCAACCGTTGCAGTATGTGAAAGGTGCATTGATAGAACTATCTTGCTTCCTATCACTTTATTTGATTTGTCTTTTGCAGCTTAGCTTCTACTGTTGGCAGTTGCATTGATGCTTTAATTAGGTGACTGCAAAATTATGAATATCCTGATTCCTATCACTTTATTTGTTGTATCTTTTGCAGTTTTAGCTTTTGCTGTTGGCATTTGCATTGATGTTTTAATTATGTGAATGCAAAATCTTTTAAAGGCTGTCACTATGCTTCTTCAGGTATCATTGAGGAGGTTGAGTATTATTTTCATTATTTGGACATCTAAAAGGTCACAAAGAGATTTGCAAGAACACATGGGTGTTGTTGGATCATGTTTTGGTCTTTCCCATCAAAACTCCGGCTTCAACAGGTCAGAAATGGTGGAGTTTTCACTCTTGGAAGTGTTTGTCAATATTTATTGATTGAAAAGCTCAACATGCATCTGGAATATGTATTCTGGATCATTTAAAAAGAAATATGTAATGATATGCATTCATACACTAGATTATTGTTGAAGTAACAAATAGAATTGACGCATAGCAAGGAACGTTATCTTTTAGGATATTTATGAAACCTTTTGCCAATAACTATTGGTAAATCTATTGTCCTCTTAAGATCTCTTTGAGCTTTAAATGCTTGTTGCTGGAGGTTTTCCATTTTGACCAAGTTTTGTTGGCCATCCAGGGTTGGATCATGCCACTACTGATTGCTTTTTGTTAGTAGTTGTCGTTCGGCAATGCAAATTGCAAAGATCTCCAATGGATTATCAGACTTCGATCATTCATCTAATGCTTGCATACTCCCATCTTGAGCCTAGATTTAGAAGATACAGTTCCAGTGTATGCATACCAGAAATAAAGCAATTTTTTCGTGCAGATATTTCTACCCGTGTGCAGACTCATTGAGATCATACATTTTTTACTTTCCTGATTTGTTTTTATTCAAGTTCATATGCTGTTTGTCTGTCATACCGTGTGAAATTATCATATATGTACTGATTTGTAATTTCTGTCCACAGGTTAAAATTTTCTAAAAAAGTCTAAATCCCAAAATCCAACTTTAACATCAAATGCTAACGTGCAAAAAATTCATATTATCAAAGAGCATTAAAAAGCTTATTATTTGATGCATATGTACTGCAGTGGCAGAGTTCATCATATGTAAGTAGCCTTCAACAAATTAATCAAATTGGGAAAGACAATTTTATTACAGAATTTAAGCTATGTAACAACATATAACTTACATTCATTTATTCATCGGTCATATAACACTACCGTAAGCCTATAGTCCACCACTTATGTTATTACCTTAGCAGTTACAACATAATTATTCTAAGCTTCTCCTTGATAAAAAAATATTGATGGCAATTACCTTACATTAAGATATCTAACTGAAGGGACCACAGTTTATGTATTCTCAGGAACTGCATCTCGAATAATTTCTATATTCCATGCTTAATATCAGGTAATTTGAACTCCGTGTTTTTTGCGCTTCAACTTAACTTCCAAAAACCAACTCTTTCAAAGATCTCATAGGTGATTTGTATCCATATACTACAGTGTCTTTCCACAAAGCCATACCTGCTCAATAGAAATAAATTAAAATCTCCATTATGTTTAACACTTTTAATCAAGGCAAGGGTATAGGGTATCTATTCTTTTTCAAAGTAAATGGTTCAGACAATTGGGGCCGGGGGGATGGGATCTGAGGTGGAGTTTTTATCTTATATTATTCCCCAAACGTTACGGCTCTATGGGAGTTTAGAAAGTACCTATCCATGATAATAAAACAGCTGTTGCTGCCAAAAAGAATTCCCCGCTGATAACATTGAAGCTGAAATCACAATAAAATGAGTTAGTTGAGATTAGAATTTACAAGTCTCATTCTCAGAAGAACACTTAAAACTTGAATTAAAAAACTTTATAATTTCTTACCAGTACAGGCAGGCAATATTCCCATACCCGTAAAATAGGGATGCCCAAGTTGCACCAGTGAACCTGCAAGCATAGTTGAATGAATACACAACTGATATTTAACACAAAAATAAATTGGTTCACGCATTATGATCAAGAATTGCAAGGTTTGGGATAATGGTTAAGAAGAAACTGAAGAACATAAATTTTGTTTTGGCTTCACCTTAAATTTTGTTTGACATTTGGATGCATTTTTTACCACATAAGCTAGTTTTACTTCCCACACATACAGAATTCACTCAACTGCTTTACAATTTTCATATTCAGATGGTTTGTACAACTTTTAATCATTCACGAGGAAGAGCTACTCAAGACGTTCTTGCAACTGACCATTATTTCTAACTACTATGTTGTTCTGAACAGCTGTTAGGTGTGCAAGCACCTGATGGTGGGATTGTATTAAAATAAAAAAACTGACTGTTGACCTAAACCATACATGTCAAACTCCAGTTTTTGCTACTAGCAGGTGATATAAGGCAGCTGATTTAGAGATAGCTTATCAGCATGTAAGATGGTATAATTGGCTGGCCAGGAGTTATAATTTGAGAACTGAACCAAAAAGTTAAAAAATCTAAGAAATAATGTCACTTGACCATATTATTGACTATCTTATACAGAATGAAAGGAAAAACAGATCAATAGGAGAAGAGCCATACCACATTAAATCGCGAATTAAGAGTGCACGTGGGATCATAAGTGCATTTCCAATCATACCAAGCAACATTGAGAATGCTGACAAGCCTTTGATGTT
>WYDK02000027.1:1208149-1235888 GCA_009867345.2 Toxicodendron radicans | reverse complement strand
GACAGCTTGTAAGGCCTTGGGTGTCCTTTGGTTTACAAACTCAATTTGTCAACCACAGTTGATGCGATCAGTTCTCACAACTTCCCTCTTTGATGATGACATTGCACACTTTGCCATACGATGTGCACCTAGTGTGGAAGATATTGTTGCGAAGCCATAAGTCATCTTTGCCCATGGTTTCCACATTTAAAGTTCTCCTAACGACCAAACATTCTCCTTGATCGCCATAAACTATCTCTGCCTCACTTGAATCTTATGACACTTCTTTTTGTCATAAAACGGTTCTTAATCTTCTTGCTTTTTTATCAGAGTAATAACTTGGCTGTTCGGACAGTTCGTTGCAAAATGCTTGATACCCTGACACTTGTAACATTGCCTACTCTTATAGCTCGCTTTATTCACTAGCTTTCTTTTATCTGCGAACTTAGAGTTTCCATTTGAAATATGCTTAGCATTCTTCTTCATGCTTGAGCTCTCCTTTTCCACAAACTTATTTGGATAATGTGAAAAGCTCGTGTTTCTTACCTTTAACTGTTTTTCAACCTTGAAAGAAAAATATCTCACTCAAGCAAACCCAAACTCATTTTCTCTCTTCTTCTCTTTGGTGTGGATTAAACTTTGAGGATTCTTCATGGTTTCTTGAAGATCTTGAACTCCCTTTGTAGATTCAAAAGTTGAAAAGCTCAAAAGGTACACTTTTACCTTATTTTGGCATAAAACATGTCATATGAACTCTTTATCATGTATACCATATTTTACACCATGTTTCCACCATTTTTACCCTTAGAAATATGTAATCTATCAATGGTATCAGAGCAATGTTAGATCTATTCTTATATGTTCAATTTTGGGTGAAAGATTGAATGAAAATTATTGTTGAACAAAGGGGTAAAGTTAGGCCATCATATGTGCTATTGTTATTGAGCATTTTAGATGTTCTTGATCTTGAATATGTGATGTTCATGGTTGATGGCATGAATGTGTGAAATTTTGTGTTTTGAATGCAAAGATTTCATGATAAAATAGACTATGTACATGTATGTAGAATTGATGCATTTTGGATGCTTTTTCATGACCTTGGATAAGTGTTGTCTTGGTCATTACAAACATATACGAAATTCTGCATTTTGATGCAAAATTATGATCATTTTAACATGGATAAATTCGGCCAAGTCATGTTACATGCACTGTGTATTTTGAATGCAAGTTCCATGATTGAATGTGAGGCATAATGGACTAATAATGCATGTGAATGACTTGTACTATGAATTCAATTTTGATGGTGGTTTATGAATATTTTAGCCATGCTTTAACAAGTTAAAATACTAATGATTATCTATGCATAAATAGTTTATTTGAAGAAGGCATGTTCAATGGTGATTGGTATATGTTTTCTTTATGATTTTTGCTTTAAATTTATGCGAAAATTGAATGCATGGATGATGCATCATGGATTGTTGAATTCGACCATGGCATAAAATGAGTGATGCTTGAATTGTTTAAAGCTTGATGATGATCAAATGGTGTATGGATGAAGGTTAGGTGAATGGAATGTTATGTTTGAAGAGATTGCAAATATGCATGTGTAATTTAGGTAAAAAAGTGGTTAATATACTTGATTAACTAGACCATGTTAGTGGATGGTTGATCTATTTTGTCATTTCACACTTAATTAGGTTAAGAGATGATGAGAGAGAGCGTTAAATGTGAGATGGTTAATGTAAGTGATTTTTTGGTCATCTTATGAAATATGTGTGCACCTTATTGGTGTTGTTTGCACTGTTTGTTTAAGCAAATTGTGATTCTCTTTAATTGTTTACGCACTTTATAACATCTAGTTTGTATGTGCACACATTGTCTTGTTCTCATGATCGTACTGAACAAAAATGTGAGCACATTTTCAACTTATGTGTAAACACTAGTTGAGAGGCAAACACACAAACATTTTTCATTTATTTTCATTTGGTGAAATCATGTAAAACTAGTGTAGTTGGTAAGATGTTGTAAAACTATAGGCGGAATCCTGTAAAACTACTATATATGGGCAAAGTTTGAGTCTAGTGGAACCTTGAGGATGTTGCCTTGAGGAAGTGGACATAGGGCGCTCTTGATCACAGCTCCGAACCACTATAAATCACTTATCATCTCTCTTCCCTCACTCTCTTAGATTTCCTGCAATTTATTGTTTGTATTGATTATTGTGTGGTAGTTTGTGTGCTAAAATTTAATTACGCAATTATTCTTGATTCCCCCTCTCCCCGACCTCTAGGAGATTTTCAAAAATACGATTTTCCATGAATTTATATTTTTTTAATTCTTGAAATATTTTTGAAAGGCTACTGTTTTAAATTTTATAATTTTATTTCAAGTATTTTATCCTTCCTTGCCCTCACCAAGTAAAAGATCAGTAGTTTTATTATACAACACAATTATCTGTTATATTTTATTTTTAATTTATTTTCAAAGAACATTTAAATTGTTTTATTCTTATTAAGGCCCCTCTAAATCACTTTATTTTCGTTGGGACTAATATTATTTTATTCTCGTTAATACAACACAATCTCACTTGGAGAAAATAAAATAAATCCTTGTATAATTAATCGCAACAACTTCCCAATGAGTGGATCTATTGGCACCCCACTAAGGGACTAAAGACGCTCTACTTTTTAATAAATTTCTAATGACAAATTTGTTAGTGTAGATGCCCCAAAGCCAATCATGTTGTAAATTGACTATTTGTAAAAACATATTAATGTTTATAATAAAAGGTTTTTCTATATCATTACTCATCTGTTATTTAAAATATATTGATAGATGCCCGTAAAGTGGTTGAATCATGACGAGGGTATCAAGTGTTTAAATCTTGATAGTGAGAACCCTATGATCACAAATGATGGACATTCTAAAACCAACATATATCTAGTATTATTCTGAATTAAGGGCACACATAATACGGTAAAGTTATCATCGTGTTGAATGACCCTACCGAAAGACAGTGACATATGTCACTTGTCGAGGTTATTTGGTGATAACCTAGTGGGACACTTGGGTGCTTGCTTTATGAGCAAGTTCATTGGACTAACCCACTAGGAGGATTACATATAGATGGTAATCCCAGTGTCTATGGAAAAATCCTCTAACGAGTAATGATGCATGTGATCATTTGACTTAAGATCACTAGAGTGTCGTGTGTGAATATTGATAAAGTTTGACGTTAGCCTAACGTAACTCTCTTTAGGGTTATTAATACAGTAATGATTGACTATGTTGAGAAGCATATTATGGCTATGGTGGATCGACATATGATTTGTCACTCCTGGTTACGGGGAGAAGTTATCTCGGCGAGGTATTCAATGAACAGCAACGATTGAAAATATGTGGCCACAATGAAATTGAGTTGTCGCTCAAATCCAATTTTCATTAGGTCATTGGTCCGATGATAGAATACGAACACATGAAGGTAATGTATTGAAGTTGACATTATTTATGTACTTCAAGCCTTGATGAGATGATAGATGAAGAAATGATTTGATTGCACTGTAACCATACCATCTATAGGAAGCAATGTCGCTGAATCTTAATCAATCGGGTGGCCATGATGTCTTGCTAGGGCCAATCTTGGTTTGTGTATGGTGAGACGATTAATTGAGTATTAATCACAATACTGTGCACTGTCGATATGATAAGGAGCCTATGGGTCACACACATAGGAAATAATTTAAGAATCAAATTGAGAGAAGGGTATTTTCGTCATTGTGATGAAAAAGTGTTTCGGTAATCTCACAGTGCAATTAAATTTGCTAGGGTTGTTGCCCAAATTTAATGTTGAAATTAAATTAGTGAGATTATGGAAATTTAAATATATTTTATTTATTTAATATATTTAAATTAAATTAAGCTATTATTATTAATGTTAATATATTTATATTAATTGATTTAATAATAATAATATTTAATTTAATAAAAGAGGGTATTTGGTTTTATGAATATCTATTCCTATAAAGAATAGATGGGTTTTCCTATATGGAATAGGGTTTTTAGTTACACTATAAAAAGACAACTTAAACCTAAAATTAAAAGAGAATTATTTTTCACTCAAAAACCCTAGTCACCATTTTCTTCTCTCTCACGCCACTCTCTAACTTTGAAGAGAAAAATCTATTTTTCTCTTGATTCTTTTAACTCATTCATTCCATCTAGCAATTGAAGTGTGGGTATTATCTCCGTGTGGACTTCGTTCATGCGATCTACATTTGAATCAAAAGCGAATCCAAGAATTAATTAGAATCCTAATCAATTAAATTAATTATAAATGATTAATTGATTAGTTAATTAAAATTCTAGTTAACTAGAATTGATTAGAATTGTTATAATTAGATTTAATTAATCAATTATAATTAAAATTGATTAGAATTAATATGGGGTGGGGTGGGGGCGGGGATTGCCATGAGATGCTAATTTTATACAAACCTATTAAAGGAAAAAAAATAATTTTTTTACTAAATACGAGGCAGGGGCGGGCGCAGGGGCAGGGATTGGCCAACCCCTATCCCCGGCCTGTCCCTGGGGTCAGGGATTTATCTTTGGATAATCCCCAAACCCATCCTTGACTTTTTCAGGGATTTCTCGTCCCATTCAGGGCAGAGCGGGGTGGGTCCCCATCTGGTCGGGGCAAACACCTATCTATACTCAAACAACAACCACCTTCCTCACTACCGCTACCTCCTAGCATATCCGGAAAAACCAGTCCAGCCTCACAAGGTGCACACGACGAGCAACTATAGCAAGTTGTTGCACCTTCTCTCCAACCTCAAGAGGAGAGCGATTCGCAACCACATTGCTCTTGGGTGTGCCACAACTGCTACACCTAAACGTGGTGTATCGGTCCAACCACATTGCCTCAAAGGATTTGAATTTTTTTTTTTAAATTCTTTTGGATTTTTTTTAGCTTGGTTCATTTAGATTTTTGTTTAGTGTTGCTCATTGTGTGATAAAGGTGAGATGGTTTGTGGGGTTGGATTGACTTTTGAAATGAGTTTTATCCATTAATTTATATAGTGGTGATAGGTTCTATGAATGTGGAGGTGGAGTTTTTGCAGGGTCTTGAGTTATGGAGTGGTCTGAGTTTTGTGTCTCAATGTTGGGGTTTGGTTGTCGTGAACTATTGCGGTTGAAGTAAAGTTGTGTGGTCAATTTTTTTTTTAAATATTCCAGTTTTTGTCATTATTTTAAAAATTGGACCGGATCAGTCGGTTGGACCAGGAGCTGACAACTTCTCCGGTTCGGGTTTCAATTTTCACTATTCACCCAAAACCCTAAGTTAATCTCTAGAGAATGAGGGGCAATCAAGTGCTAGGGTTAGATAGCCTTTATAGAGTGGGGGACGGTGGTTAAACTAGTCGTCTCTTATTTAATTTTGGACACCAAAATCATCCGGAATTTGGCCGAAAATTTTAACAAGAGACTCAAGTCATAGTCGGTGAATGGGGGGCTACCAAGTGTCGGGGTTAGAGGGGTTTTGTATAATGGATGACGGTGGTTCAGGTGATGGTGTTGGATTGAATTTTGGCCGCCGAAATTTGGTCGGAAAAATCAAAACCCAAACTGATCGTGGGCGTGTTTTTGCAATATTTCAAACTTGTGGGGCTGATGTGTATTTTTTAAGGGTGTATTTGCAAGGTTTCAAATTTTTTGAATAAGTGGTTTGACCGGTCGGGACCTGATGGCCGTACCGGTTCTCAAATCGATCCGGTTTTAAAACATTGGTTTTTGTTGGGTTATTTTTAGATTTTTCAGTATTTTTCTTAGGTTACGTCTCTAACAATTCTTCAAACACTGCTAATTGATAAGGACCTAACTGTTACTTTCAAATTGTACTGGACCAAATAGTTAGGCCAAACCTCAGGGATGAAAATGTATTACCTCATTATAATACATCATTTTAAAGATAAAAATAATAAAAATTGAAAAGTGTAATATATTGGAGGTGAAAATGATGTGGAATGTTTGCATCAGATTTAATTCTATTAAGAGAAATGATGCATTGTATAGAGACGAAAGAGTGAAACGGTAAGAATCTAGAAAAGATTTTTATGTGAAAACAAATCAATTATTTGAAAAGTCAGGTGTTTATTAACATAATCCAAGATTTAATCAAATAACCAAATTTTTATTGATATTTTAGAAATAACATAAATCCCCCTAATATTAATGAATTAATAACATAGGGGAATTTATGTTATCACTGTAACCATAGGGGAACTTTGTAGTTTAGTTATGCCTAAGGGGTATTATTGTTATTAACCCGATAGAAAATTGAAATACATAAAATAAAAACACAAAGACATATAATGGTTTTGGTTTTGGTTTTGGTTTTGGTTTTGTTGGCGTTAGAAAACAAAAATCTTAAAGGAAGAAAGAAACACGGTGCTTGTCTCGCAGACCAAATATAATTTCATTCTCTCTTCCTCTTCTTTCATCTCTCTATAATTTCTATTGTTACATCTCTTATTTATATCTTTATTATATTACATATATTAATTAATAGGCTATCTGGGTCAAAAAAAAAAAAAGAAAAAAAGAGCTATAATTTTATACATGTAACAATTGATTTTGATGGTTAATGGATCTGTGGAGAGCTGAAATCCTGTGATTGAGGGAGTTTATGCGAATGAATGAGATATGGGATTAGAATCGGTTGGTGGGTTTATGAAATCAATATCATCAGCAAGTAGAAGGGAATTTTTTTTTCGAAATTTTAATCGGTGATTGATCAATCTTTGATTTTTTTGGTGTTTTTTTTTTATTTTAATGGAGGAAGTGGAGATGGCCTATTTGTGGTTTGGAGCTTGATTTTGGGTATTGGTGGTGGGTCAATGGATGAGGGCAGCCCTAGCAATGAAGGTCAAGCCACGTGGAGGCCGAGGGAGCTGGCGTTTCGCCCATATATGCTGCGCAATGAAACACAAGGTTTACGAGTTGTTGTTGGAAAGCCTGTAAGTCTTTTTAGTTTTGTAATTGTTGATTGATCATATCTTGTTCAAATGTTTGTGGGTCTGTGTTTGCATGTTGAAATTTGAAGAATTACTTAAGCTTCTTGGTGTGGCAATGATGAATGAGGAAGGATAAAGCTTTATGGAACTGCTTAGTAGGTGGAACTAGTAGTTTTATTTGTAAAGACTTTTGCTTGTTTAGTTTATGTTGCAGTAAGATATACAATTTTGAATGAAATTAATTTTCATGTCAATTCCTATAAGGTTTAGTAAGTTAGTACAAACTTGCTTAGATTTAGTATTGTAATCCCTTCACAAAATTCTGCATTTTCTTAAACTTATGGGTGGAAGTGTATGGAAGTAGTGTTGGCAGTTTGTTACCTGGGCAGGATATTCTCCTTTTTCTCTTGTGTTACATAATAACTATTGTAGAAACCCTTGCTGTCACTTGTTGTAATTCTTTCAATTCTTAGAATGCTCTGTTTCACTAATAACTTTACTTTCACTTTAGTTTCATTTATTATCCAAAAATCGTTGAAGTTCCAAATTAGTATATGTCATGATAAAACCTTTTGTTAATGAAATTTCACTTTCCTATCAATTTCGTCAATTGAAACTTTAGTTTCTTATCAAAACTTATTGTCAATGGTTAAACCTAATATAATTTAGCAGTTCCCTATAAAGATAAAATGGTAAACCAGTATAAAGAGAAAAATTTCTGTGCCGAATATCGTTATCTAGGATGACTTTCATATAATTCCAACTACACATTGCAAGAGTTTGTGTTAGCTTATTGGGCCCCGTCTAATTTCTTTTATGAAGAATCATATGGCACAGCTATGTTGATCACCATCCTCAAAGAATGTTTCTCTTACGGAAATTTACCCCTCAGTCTCTAACCCACTGTCCTCCCTTCCCAAACATGCACACTAGTCTGACTATGAAATGAAACAAAAGAAAAAGAAAAAAAGCAAGTTTCTTTAAACCTTCTCCAGTGATATCTGTGTTTGATCTCTGCTCCATAATCTGTCTTTCAACGAATCTTCAACTAAGTCCACATAAATTCTTGTTTTATTAAACCATTCAAGTGCTTAGCTTGACTGTTAGTTGGAGTCCAAATCTTTAAGATTGAAATATTTATGAACATATAAAAAAAACAGTGTAATCTATATCTTATTATCTTGTCATAATTTTTCAACTCTTTGAACTAAACCAATTGTGGCATAGAATCAAAATATATCTCTTAGAAGTTTTTGTTCCAGTAGTGTGAACAATGCTGTGAGGCGATTTCTTGCCTGGTGAACTCTTCCTATCTTCTGATAATAATGTTGATAAAGTGGGCTTGGGTAGAACTCACTCTCAAAAGCTAGCTCAAGGGAGGAGGGAACCCAACCACTTATATATACTATAACAGCCCACTAACTAGGCGATGTGAGACAAATTCAACTTCTAACAATTTTGCAATATCAAGATGTTTTGCAAATTCTAAGCCATGCATAGTTCTTTCAATATTGTTGTCTAAACTTTATTTATTTATTTATCTTTTGAGTGGAAAAAACTGTTTATCAAGACCATGACATTGGATGCATTTTATTGTAACGAAGTGCATTCTGGTATTTCATATATTAGCTTTCTCAACAGGTACTTGTAGTGGACAAAAATTGGTGGCATGTGTATCTCATTACATATAGTTCTTTAACCTCTGATTCAACTTATAAATAATCCTAGTGCTTACAAAATTTTGTAAGGTAACAGTAATAATTTTCGTTTGAATGTTATAACATGCAAGATTTTTCCTAATGTTACTTTATTAGACAATTGTTGACGCTTCATTCTCTTGGAGAATTTTGGTGGTTACCATTTCCATTATTCCTTAAAAGCAGTTTTCACTCTTCATTCCATTTTGTTATATGTGTTAGAAAATGAGTATGATAAGGCCCTTTTCCTTTCTCGTTGTTGGTTATCATGAGATCGATTAGTGACCTTTCTATAGCATTAATCATTAAGTTCAAAAAAAAAATGATGTTTAGGTGGGAGGTGTTAACTCAACGTGCTCTCCTTGGAATTTGTCCGGATTCCCCATCTTAAATTAGTTGGGTTGCCACCGGATCAGGGAATTCTAGATCCATCTAGGCCACGGATTATTATAGTTAGATATAATACTTTGATCAAATAAATATCCAACAAATACAAATTAAACTCAAATCTTACTAAATATGTAGCTGGGTAACTTGTCCTGGTACAAATATATTGAAATGATACAAAATGCTCGAATAATCTTGGTTATGTATCTTTTCCCATTTGGAGATTTTTTTTTAGGTAAGGTAATTGGTTGGCCATCCACTTAGTACAACTCGAACTCAAAACCCCATGATATTTCAACCTTGCACCTCCCTCAATCCATTTGACCACAAGTGGGTGGTTCATTAGCAGATTTGGGCTTAAGTTTTCGCATTATAAACAATTATCAATGCATAATCCATACTTTTTAAATTATGTCTGAGATTTTGGACTGATCTGAAATAATTGGATAAAAAATATTTCATTGCTGCTATCTGTATGAACTCAAGTCATGATGCATGACAATAAAAGAAGAAAAGAGAAGGTAGATACATATCCTCCTTTCTTTTTTTTTTTTTTTTTTGGTTTTTAAATGTATATACATCTGTTATCCAATTTGTTAACATGTATTGTGCCTTTGTTGTCTTTTAGCAGAAATTTAATTGATTTGCGATTTATATATTTTAAAATTATTTAATATACTTTTGATAATGATTAGACGACTCTGAAGAGCAAACATTGTTTGAGGGAAACATTTATGCTGACATGCAACTTTAATTTTGCAGTTGGTGTCCAGACTTACCAAGGATATAGTTGAAACATACCAAATATGCAACCCACAGTTCAATTATTCTGAAGAACTAAATCCAAAGCGGTATTTGACCAGCCCATCTGTCGGGGTCCTCAATGATGGCTATGATAATGTTAACTCAGATCTTATTTTGGCTGTGAACTTTATCTTGGTCAATTTAGAGACGCAAAGAAGGTTTGTGATTGTTATTCAATTTTTTTCTTGATAGTCACCTAGTACTTCTGAAATTGGTCTTCTTGCTTGTACCACTTAGCATGGGCTTGGAGTGAGTCTGTGTCTGGATCTGCTACATTGGTATATAAAGCATCAAATTAATTTTGTTGTGATCATGGTATGACAGCTGTCTTAGTGGCAACTGTTTTAGGTGAAACTGAGTTTTAACATAAATTTTGGTGTTACATATCATCCAAATGTGTATGTTGCTCATTCATGTAATTGTTAGCTTCCTTGAGATGTAACCAGCATCTACTCATTGTCTTGTGAATAAATATTTAATGTTCACATATTAAGTTTTTTTTAATTACTCGGCATTGGCACATTTAATGCACTGAAATGATTTTAACTCTTGTGCAACCCAGGATTCTATTCCTCTCTCTTTCTCTCTCATTTATTATGTTCATTCTTTTTTTTTTTTTTTTGGTTTATCAATTAAAGTTTTGGCTGTGGTTGCTGATTTTCTGCTCAGACATCTGAATATTTTCTAGTGAAGGAAAAAAACACTTCAAACTGATTTGACCATTGATTTTTCAAGAATCGGGCTAGTGGTAGAATTTAGCTCTGTATCCATGGTTGCCGTATTTGAATTTCTGATGTAGGACAGATCAAAGAAAAGAAAGAAAGATAGAGATCAGAGATAGAATTAGAGAGGAAGGAAAGATACATGTCAGAGATAGAACAGAAGAGAAAAGAGAAGAAATTAGAGAATAGGCATAAATAAGAGTAAAGAAAGATAGGTATCAGAGATATAAATGGACAGAAAAACGGAGATATTAGAGAAGAGACAGGAACAAGAGAAAGAGATAGAGGAGAAATTTAAGATGAGGATAATAATAAAAGAAAAGGACATAAATTTAGAGGAAGCAGGAGAAGAGTAGAAATGACAGAGAAACAATAATCAATGTTATTCATTCATTTTCACTTTATTCAAATAAAGTACATACAGGCCTGTGTATAATGGTCTGAAGAACTGTAAAAATAAGTGTTTTTGGATTAAACTAATCATACTAAAGATAATGTTATCAAACAAGATATCTAATCAATACTGTTTAAAATAATAAAATAAATCCAAAAGGCTAAAAAAATACCCTAATTAAAATATGTCCTAAAATATTAAAAGATTCTTAGTTCTGCATCAATTTCTTTACCGGACCTACCATCTCTTAGAAATGCCTCTGTTTGTATCATTGTATAGATGAGGGAGGGGTGGGCCTTTTGCAGCTTTGGTTTTGCCTGACTTGGACCAGCACTGGTCCAAGTCAGACCTTAGTGCAGGCACCATGTCAATAGGAAACAAGAAAGTGTTTTCTAGAAGTTCATTGGTTAAATGTTGCATTCAAAAGTTTGAAATCTTGTGAAAATATATTTAACTAGGTGCTCACAGTGGTAGTAATAGTGCCTAATGGTTGTCGGGACATATAGGAGAGAGTAAGATGGGGTGGTAAGATGGGTGACCATTGGTAGTAATAACAAAATTGCAATGATAGTATTGATTCAATTAGCGATATTTTGCATGAAAATAACCTGAATTTCATCTATGGATAATATAATTTGATTAAGAAATGAGGGTTAGGCCTGTGTGCCATTAGCACTGGTTTGTATCAAACTTTGATCATGCTCTCAAACTTCTACCGACCTGTACGAAGCCCAGTGGGCCATTTTCTTTAGCCCTAGTCTGTTTTTGTTGAGCCAGGAAGTTTGGCTACCTTGCATTGGGCTTTTCACAGCTTCTGAAGGTTGTGTCAGAGTTCTTGACTATGTAATGTATTTAGTATTTGTTTTTGTGCTATTTATTTGACAATGCATTTGGTTTATGGCACTTGTATAATTTAGTTTTTTTCATATATGTACTTGCTATTTGCTTCACCCTTTGGATGTGAATGATGAGGCACCGTATGTTGGAGTGTATTATGAATATTGTATGTGTAGTTCAATTTGCTATCTGTGTCCCACCCTATATTATGTTAACTTAGGATTTCTAAGTCAAACGTTTAATCACACCTCTTATCAAAAAAGAAAACCAATCAGACTTGTAGTTTTCTTATAAAAACAACAAACATCTAATTATCTTTTCTGATCATATGCAGATATGTTGTCAAAGATGTTCTCGGTCATGGAACTTTTGGGCAGGTTGCTAAATGCTGGGATGCAGAAACGAATAGTTTTGTTGCTGTGAAGATAATTAAAAATCAACCTGCATACTATCAGCAGGCATTGGTTGAAGTATCTATTTTGACAACGGTACCTAATTCTGCTTTAGCTTTATATTTCTCGCTGTCAGTGATTATTAGTAGTAAAAATTTTGTTTTCTCTGCTGTTTGGTTTTTTTGCAGTTAAACAAGAAGTATGATCCAGATGATAAGCATCACATTGTTCGTATTTATGATTACTTTGTACATCAACGTCATTTGTGCATTTGCTTTGAACTACTGGACACAAATCTGTAAGTTACCAATCTATGTATCACTTGTGCCTTTGTGCTGTAAAATAAGATTCATCTGTTGTGACTTCTCATACTTACATGTATATGTATATGCATATTGTTTTAGCTTTTTGTGCACCTTGGTTTTGATGTTCTGTAGTAATTCAGGTATGAGCTTATCAAGATCAATCACTTTAGGGGGTTATCATTGAGCATTGTCCAATTGTTCTCTAAACAGGTATAGCATTTTAGCTTAGTATTCAGTTTGCCTTTTCTACAATTTTTTATGGTTCAATCTTATGATGTTGTACTATGTCTTATTTGTATTCTAAATAGATTTTACGTGGACTGGCTCTGTTAAAAGATGCTGGGATAATTCACTGTGATCTGAAGCCAGAAAATATTCTTCTGTGCACAAGGTAAAATACTCTGGCATGTTTTGTTTGCAAACTGTCTGATAGATTTTTTCTTGTTGAACTTAATTTTTTTCTTGAAAATAGTGTAAAGCCGGCAGAAATTAAAATAATTGATTTTGGATCAGCATGCATGGAAGATCGCACTGTATATTCCTACATTCAGGTTTTCTATTTATGTTTATTGCTAGGCTTCTGTTTTGATTTAATCATGCTCATAACTATTTAATTTACTGCCTATTCTTTTTGCTTCTGCAGAGTCGTTATTATAGATCTCCAGAAGTTCTTCTTGGGTATCAGTATCCTATTAAATGAAATTTTGGCTTTGTTCTTGGTTTTTTCATGCCACTTTAATCCATTTCAGGCTCTTCTTTTGTTAAATATTTAGTTTCTGCTCTACAGATTAGTAGAATTAGTCCAACTATGTCCAGGTTTTAAATGAACTATTAGAACTTGTTTGAGTTTGAGCTGAAAATTTTGGAGCCAACCGCATTAGTTGATAAGCTTGGGTTGACGTTTTAGAGTGAATTTTTCATGTTGAGAGTTAAATTTTCAGCATCATTTCATATATGAGAGGTGATACTGAATACCTAGGCATAATCTTTTGAAGTAGTCCCAGCAGCAGAGGGCCTAGCTTCTGCACCCGAATCCTCTGTGTAAATTGAAAAGTCTCTTGCTTTTTAATGATACAGCTTAGCCTTAAGAAGACTAGAGTTTTTAAAGTTCATGATAATCCAATCTCAACTGTTAATTGATTGATCTGACTGAACCTAGGTGGAGGGTTTTGATTGGATGTTTCTGTTAAAAAAAGTGAAAAGTCTCTTTCTTTTAATGCTACAGCTTAGCCTTAGGTTCCTTATCCCTTGTGATGGAAGGTTTCGATTGTATGTTTCTGTTTGCATCTATCAGTTAAGCTGGTTGGAACCTTCAGTTTGGTTCTTTATGGTATTTGATGTACTGTAGATTACAGTTATGATTATAATTTGTGCAAGCTTCTTGGTGTTCTGCCATTAACTCTTTCATAGATATACTACGGCTATTGATATGTGGTCCTTTGGGTGCATAGTCGCTGAATTGTTTCTAGGGCTGCCATTATTCCCAGGAGCTTCAGAATTTGATCTTTTGAGGCGAATGATTGAAATACTTGGGTATGACTCTTTCTTTAGTTCTTCTTTGTTAACAAATAAGTTTAGATCATATTTCGTGTTTTTAATCTTCATGTTCTTGTGTTTAATTATGTTGAATTTTTCAAGTCAAATGATTGAAATACTTGGATATAGCGTTTTCTTTTGTTCTTTTTCGTTTGCAAATAATATTAGATCGTATTTCATCTTCTTAGATATCATATTCTTGTGCATGATTGCGTTGTCTTTGATTGGCTTCTGTAATTTCTTGTAATGTAAAGAGAAAAAAAAGGCAAGTTTGTAGTAGCCTCTGAATTCAGTTACATTAACATAGATGTAATGGTTATTGTATGTCTTTTGTTGTTGAACTTAGAGTATCAAAGCGTGGAAACTAGTTTTCAAATTTCAATGCTTTTTCTTTCATTTATGTTCTAGCAGAAGCTTAAGAATCCATTTGAAAATGATACAAACTTCAAATATAAATAACAGTGGATATAAGAGTTATTGGCAAAAAATATAAAACAAAACGATATAATATTTTCAGCGTGCTTGGAGAGCCTCTTGATCATTTAGGTCTTGGAGATACTTGCACAGCATTTCCTATTGGTATATATTTAGGCATAAGACTCGGTGTCTACCCCAAAAGAGTAGGTTGTTGATGTGAAGTTACTGAAGGAGATATTATTTATTGAAAAAAGAACTTTCAATATTAAGTTCTGTGGAGGTGAATATGTAGTTAAAAATCCTTTCCAACAGCTCTAAAGTCATTTAATAGATGTTAGTGTAGCCTGAAATTGAGGTAGATAAACTTGCTTAGCATGCATTTTTGGAATTTTTGATGAATGGTTTGATTTCTTTACATGGATCTAGTTTTTTTTTTTTTTTTTCTCTTTCTTATTTTTCTTTTTGGCAACTTCACTTGGCATAGCCCCACTGCTTGTTGAAGCTTTGCACAATTAATTCAAAATTGCACACCCTATAGCTAACATTGAAATTTTAGTAATTTGTTAGATCTATATGAAAGGTTTAAACCTTGGGAACATGTGTAAGCATACATCCAAACAGAAAATTGAGGGAAAATGACTTATTTAAGTTCTGTAAAAGACAATACTTGTATACAAAGGAGATTATGTTTCTTCACATATTTTAATTATTAATTCTTATGGCAAAGTTTATAACTTCCTATTATAAAGGAAATAATACTAGTGAATGGAGACGATTAATTACTTATAGCAAGTTGAACACACCTTTACACCGAAGTTGGATTTACATGGACCTTAAACGATTGTTTATCACATTGAATATAGAATATATAGATAAAATTTCCAGCTTTAGTCTACGCTAATCATAGAAGGGGATGTTTAGTGGAAGCTTAGTGGAAACTTAGAACCATGCATACAGTGTGTGCAACTGGCTATCTATGTTTTTCGTTTTCCGTAAGTAGAAATATGTCAATATCTTTGATTGAACTATTCCTTTCATGAAATAACATCTTTCATAACCAGGCGTGGAGTTTTTACTCAATAAACAATTTAATTTTTTAATTAAGGGTTTGCTTTTCTATTCTTTTCTTATGTTTTTGTTAATTTAAAACTATGAAAATGTAGAAGAAAATGATCTTTTGTATTTTAGTTTGGCTAATACTTCCATGCATGCCTTATTTGACAATTATTTTGTTTTCAGGATATTATACCCAGTATAAAGCTTTTCTTTTTGGTGCTTATAAAATACCAATTGGTTTAAAATTTGCAAATGCTTTCAATTCTCATTCATGTATGGTTTACATTTTGTAGAGAACAGCCCCCTGATTATGTACTAAAGGAGGCAAAAAATACAAGCAAGTTTTTCAAGTGCATTGGGAGTGTCCACAGTATGGAGAATGGTGAATTTTTCATGGGTGGAAGAAGTGCTTACCAAGCACAAACAGAGATTGAGTATGAAGCTGTAAGTATTCACATTATAGTTTTTGCTGTCAGAGGATGATAAGTATTATAAAAGAGGTTATAAGATGAATAGGTGTTGTTACACCTCTAGTAAATGACATCTGTATACCAATTATACAGATTTACTCTTCTGTGATGTAAATACTATTCCTGATTGTCAAATTCTGATTATTTGTCAGAGAGAGTTGAAAAAACCACTGGTTGGGAAAGAGTACTTCAACCATAAGAACCTTGCAGAAATTGTTACAAACTACCCTTACAGAAAGAACTTGTCTATGGAAGATATTGTGAAAGGTTAGCTTCAATGTTTTTAAATATTTGAAGCATGTCATACATTAAAAAAAGTTTTTGAATGTGTCACTAACATCTTTTGAGATGTCTTTGATGTTTTTAATATAATGAATCATTGACAGAAAGTCAAGGACGATTAGCTTTGCTTGATTTTCTTAAGGGACTTGTTGAGTTTGATCCTGCTAAACGGTGGTCACCTTTTCAGGTTATTGTGTTCTCTCAGTTTTCTTCATCTGTTTACTCCCTGAATAAGCTGCTATATATATAAATATACATCGAAGTAAATAGTTAGAGTTTTAATTCATTTGCCTGCAGGCTTCAAGACATCCTTTTGTGACAGGGGAGCCTTTCACTTGCCCTTATGAACCACCCCCAGAGACACCTCGCATGGTTAGTGGATCTGTCTATATTTTGGATTTTCTAGCCCATTGTCTTGTACTTTTGATTGCTTTAACATTGTGGACCTCTTCCAACTGTTATTCTCAATGGTTGGCAGCAGACAAGCAAAGGAGTTTTTCAGATTCTCAGCATTAGATTCGCTGTTGGGCTCCTCATTTTCTATGTTGTTCCTATTACTATAAAAAATTTCCTTTTTTTTAATAATATTTTCTATTTTAGCATGACATGTATAGTTTTATGTTTTCAATCTTCAAAGAGTAGTTATTACTTTTTAAAGAATTTTATGTGTCAATTTCGTTTTTGGAGTTCAATTTTTTTCTCAATCGCAAAGCGCTTTGTGAAGACTTTGGATGTATAGATAAGGTAAACTGCACTTGACTGCCTAGCTGATTAGTGAACGTTAGCTTATTTTTTAAGGTCAGTTCTTGTTTTGGTTTATGGTTTTCAAGCTGATCAACACATAGCTTTTACAGTTTCCCATACTTATCTTTCTACAGTTGGCTCTGCCAACTATCAAAATAACCATGCTAATGGTGGAAAAATCAGAAGAACAAAAATAGTCTTTTATTCTGCCAGGGATATTACTTGTCTATTTTAAAATAAAGGGGGTCTCATAACATTTCTGAACTAGAGGGTATTCTGTGTAATTTATTCTGTAAAATGTTAGGCATTTTTCAGTTATCTAGTATCTGTTGACATACTTTAAACTTAATTTCTTTTTCAGCCTGTTGGTCAGAATATTAAGGTGGATCATCACCCAGGTGCGGGCCATTGGTTTGCTGCTGGTCTTTCTCCTAATGTAAGCATATTTTTCTTTAAATAATCTAAGAGGTTACGCAGATGATTAATTATCGTTTTCTGCAATTATTTATAACTTCATTCAAATATATTTTGTAATCCAGAAAAAGATAAATAAGCAGATTATGTTTACTTTTCATACAGATTTCTGGCAGGAACAAATTTTCCCTGCATAATACCCCACATTTTCAGGTGGTGCCATATGGTCATGGTAATAGTTATGGTAGTGTGGGAAGTTATGGGAGTTATAATGATGGTACTGGGCTTGGAAGTAGTTATGGGAGTTATGGTGATGGTGGCAATATGTTTGCCTATTTCTCTCCTGTTGGTCCATCTGGGATGAACATGGCTGCACAAGGAGGCATGTCAATGCTTGGAAGTAGCCCTGATGCAAGAAAGAGGGTCATTCAGTATTCTCATGGAAATGGGCTTGGTGTGAGTCCATCAGCAGGAATTATGGTTCCACTCCCCCTTGGTACTAGTCCCTCACAATTCACTCCTCCAAGCTCATATGGTCAGGTTTCAACTGGCTCTCCTGGACATTATGGTCCAACTTCTCCAGCAAGAAGCAGTGTTCATGGATCTCCTTTAGGAAAAATGGCTGCAGTTACCCACTATAATAGAAGAAAAAGTTGGGGATATTCTGGAAATTCTCAAGAGAGTTCATCATCTCAACATTGGCAAGGACAATCTATTGACGGCACCAGCTCTGGTCAATCTGAAGCTAACTCTCAAGTACTTGGCGGTTTGTCATCACATCTGCAATCAAATCCAGGTTCCTCCAACTCAAAGCAGCAACGAGGAGGCTCTGGAATTACTCATAATTCGTCTGCGATGAAGAGCATGTCCAGCTCGTTAACACGTGGTTCTAGTAGTGCAGAAACAGCTCATGATAAACCTGAAGCTAGCCTGTCAGTGCCTGATCCTGGAGATTGGGATCCCAATTATAGGTAAGCAGTCTATAACTTAAAAATGCATTGTCAATGTTTGTAAAATAAATTCTGGGATATACCGGTATTCCAGATGTGTATATACATGAGTTATCTAAGATAACATTGATTTGAAGGTCATGCATACTGCCTGTTGTATGCATCTAATTCTAGCAAGAGATTGGGATGTTTGTATTCTTACTTTGAACAAAATGTTTTAGTTTTATTAACACTTTGGCATTTTGAACTACTGAATTTGATGGCCTTTTGTAGCGGCTGCCTGGGGGCAGAGACCATTTGCCTTGGCTACTGGTGCTTTAATTATCCAGGACCAGCTTGGTTACCATCCCTTAGGCCATTGGTGCCTGTTACCAACTGGCATCCATCTTTTCTTTTCAATGCATTGTAACTGTCTAGATTCTTTCTTTCTTTCTATATGTTAATTCCATTTATTATGATTTTTATCATGGATTCTACTTTTTCTCCACTTATGATTTAGATGTAGACACTGATAAATATTGTAAGTTTTAAGATGTTCTGTGGATAATTTCACTTCTTGTATAATGAAAGGATAGTGCCAAGGATATCTGATATCAATGCTATTTCTCATTTCTATAAGTACATCAATAATTTAAAGATTTGCATAACTACACATTCCAAATATTTAGTTTTAATTTTATACACTATAATAGAAAGAAACTGGTAAAAAAAACCCAGTTGGTCTATGCTTAGAGCCTTTGGCCTTAACATGTTACTTGATCATCTTAATTTGTTATTATGAAATTATTATCATGTTTTTTAGTAACCCTATGAAAAGTAATGGCCTTGTCATGATCAGAAATTTTTCCCATGCTTCTAAGCTAGGAATTAAGAGCTCGTTTATTTAGATTTTTGTCATTTGAACAGTGCTCAATAACATTAATTGTGATTTTTATTTATTCCTGTTTCAGTGATGAACTTCTTCTGCAAGATGGTCCAGATGAGACCTCCTTAACTGCTGAGTTAAGCAAAGCTATGCATCTTAGTTCGACTGATTCATCAGTTGGTATTGGAAGATTCAACCGTGCCTCAAGCTCAAGCTCAAATCTACCTATCCAAAGGTGGAATTGTATATTCTTTAGACTAGATTTACTTAGTCTCTTCCTGTCTAAAATTAAGCATGTTTCATGTGAATTTCTTTGCATTTATTTCATGCTGGCAAATTATGGGTCTGTTTTATTTAACATAACATATGCAACATGAGATGACACTGATGACTTGGGGATAAATAGGCACTGCAATGTTCTGCAGTATCATATGACTGGAAAATATAAGTATATAACACAATAAAATTGAACTTTTGACTAGAGTGAAGCCTCACTAGTATGGGGAAAGGGTGCTTGTTTTGCTCCCTTTATTATTAGTCTTTTTGGTTTCTAATTTTTCTTCCTACACAGAAAGTTGGAGGGGATCTATTTCTTTTATTTTTAACTCTTTGCTGTTCATTTCGTAATGGTTTCATTTCATGCACTTCAGACAAAATGGGCCCATCCAAGCATTTTCACATGGAGACATGGGCAGTCCACCGTCAGCTCATGACCCACAGGTTGGATATTCCCGTTTCATTTCAAAGCCTTCTCATTTCGTGAGTCACAGCTCACAGAATTCTCCAAGCCGTTTAGGACAGCCACCTACGCAACGGTTCAATTATATGAGGCCCAATGGTCCTCAAGGAAGTGAATGGAATCATATCAAGGTGCCGCCTCCTGCTTCTAGCTTTAACTCTGGCGGCCAACGTTCTCCTGGAAGTGGCTCATTCAGCAATGCCATGCCATGGGGTATCTCCTGAGACTTGGCAATGTCAAGTCACTCCAACCTTATGCTTTAACCTATCTCTGTTTTGCACAGTAACATTTTATTTAGTTAGAGTAGTGTGAGTTAAAAAACATAACTTGTGTGTGATGAATAGGTGATGGAATGTGCTGATGTGATTTATCTTGATTGTGTCAATTTATTGTAGGACGTAGGGCCAATCATCCTGTCACGAACATTCCACCATCATCTCGTGGAAGAAAAGACTATGGAAGGATTGTGTGATGTTGGAATCCGCTTGATTTCAGTAGGAGGGAAGGGATTATGTATTGAGTCAGCAAGAAAAATGTACTTTGTAGTAATTCACATGTCTTGTTGTCTAGTGGGCTTCCAAGCAAATCCTGATCGAAACCATGCTCATTCTTTGTGCTTTGCATAAATGTAATTTATGGTTATTGTTTTTCTTGTCATCTGGTAATTTACATGCAGCTGAGCTTTTCTTTTGTTGGTTTAATGGCCTTATTCCAAAATTAAAATGAATTTAGTTGTGTTTATTTGGGATTGGTTTGATGAAGTCTAACCTATTGATTGAGGTTTATATTGCAGCAGCTGAAAGGAGTAGGAATCCAAAAAGACAGAGTTAGATTATGAAGGTGATGGGTGGAGTGTGTTATTTATTTAATTGAGGTGTTGGAAGCTGTAAATGTATGTAGTAGAATTGACAAACAAAATATAATATTATATTTTCTAAGGTAATTGGTGTTGTAAATTTAAGTAAGTTATTGATCATTGACCTTGACTTACTTGAGTATATAAGATATTTGTTATGTTTCAGTTTGAATTAAGTTATTTTTTACCTTTAAAAAAAATTCAATAATAATGTACCAAACTTAAAAACATTAAAGATTAAGAAGGTCTATCTGATGTCTGATTTGAGTTGTTTAAACTAGACCTATATATATATATATATATATATGTCTGGAACTGGATATGAATATATATATATATATCCTACAATCCTTGGAAGATAACAATGTGTCTGGAACTGGATATGAATATGATTCGATAGTGGGAGTGGGGTGAATAGGAAACTTCCACGTGTAACGGGCGGAGATTTTGTGTAATGTACAGTTACTTAAACAATTTAGATTTTTATTTATTTATTTATTTATTTATTTTTTATTATGGCGGTGTTAGTTTTGTGGCCATCAACCACTCGAAATTTGACCCAATATCTGTTCCAGCCAATACCATCTCTTCCTTCCATATCTCCACCCATTTTCACTTTTCTATTAAATACTCCCTTTGAAATCAACGTAACTCTCTTCTTCTTTCTTCGGCTCAACCAACAACACCAGGTATGCTCTGCATTTCTTTTTTCTTTCACTATTTTACCTTACCATCACTTACTCTCAGTCTCTGACCATTCCATTCAATTCTAATCAAACTGCAACTCATTGACAAACTACCATGTCAATGTGATATTGGTTTTTTACTTTTCTTCTTGCTTTTTTGTTGCTGTAGAACATGTAATTATGTTTTGCATCATTCTCTAGTTACTACTAATACTGCTATTTCTATTATATAAATATACCACTTTAGGATTTTCAAGAACTGGGTACTGTTTATTTTGGCTATACTATTGAAGATTCTGAATACACCTGCAGGAAAACTCAGATTAATTACACACAAGAACAATTTCATTGAGAGCCTAGTCTATAAAAGAGCTGAGGAATTTGTGTGATATACTTATGATTCTACAATTTTGTTGAAGTGTTTGTGATGGTAATATTGGGTGCAAGAGTAGAAGCCATATGATGACCACGGCTGCTGTTATTGGACTTAGTACTGGAAAGAGACTCTTGAGTTCCTCCTTTTATTATTCTGATCTAACAGAGAAATTTTCTCACATCAATGATCACGGGTCGCCACATTATCAAGTTGGTCCAACAAAAAATGTGGTTGCAGCCAAAAAATCCTCCAATTATAGTCCTTCTTCCAATCGACATACTCAGTCCATTAAGGCTGTTAAAGAACATGTGGATGCTAACTTTGCTTCAACTACAGAGCCGTGGCTTCAGAGGTCTGATGACTTAGAAGAGGAAAGCTCTGAGTTTGACTATTCAGTGGAGGCACTCCTGTTGCTGCAAAAGTCTATGCTTGAAAAGCAATGGAATCTTTCCTTTGAGAGGACAGTGTTAACTGATTCATCAAGTAAAAAGACTCACAAGAAGATACCTGTCACATGTTCTGGATTATCAGCTAGGCAAAGGAGAATGAATTCAAAGAAGAAAATATTGAGCCAAAGCAAGTCGATACAACAAAATGGCCCTAATCTGCTAAGGTCTGTGATTAGTCCAGAGTTGCTTCAGAGTCGTTTAAAAGGCTATGTAAAGGGTGTGGTGAGTGAGGAGCTACTCACCCATGCAGAAGTTGTGCGTTTGTCAAAGAAAATCAAAACTGGCCTTTCCTTAGAGGAGCGTAAATTGAGGTAATAAATGAATTTCATTTTCTGCTTACCTCGTCTAATGGTTAGCTATTTCTTAGGTGAAGATGGTTTGATTCTTTAAGTTGTCAAAGCTTTGTATTTCTTAGTTTATTCTATCTATATTTTGGCTTCACTTTGTTAAGAGCTCTACAGTTTCTACTAATTTTGTATTTGAATCATTTCTTTTGCATATATAACATTTGAGTGGCAATTACTTTCATGGTCATGAAGTGCAAATTTATTGTAGTAACATAATATTTTTTTAGAAGAAATAACTAAAATCCCTTGTTTTATGCATGAAAAGGAGGAAGATTAGGGGAGCTATATATCTATTCCTAAATTTTACAATTTCTAACTGCCTGTCATTCTGACTGGTCTTGTTGCTTCAAGATTTTTCCTTTAGAAGAACAGAAAAAGGCTGATGTTATAATAAACTTATTGGTACACTTTCTGATTTTTCAAATGAATATTGTAGATTGAAGGAGAGGCTGGGATGTGAACCCTCAGATGAACAACTTGCAGCTTCCTTGAGGATTTCTCGCACTGAGTTACAGTCAACATTGATTGAGTGTTCGTTGGCAAGAGAGAAGCTGGTTATGAGCAATGTTCGTTTGGTCTTGTCTATAGCTCAACGATATGATAACATGGGTGCTGACATGTCAGACCTTGTGCAGGTGATTATCTTTATCTGGACATAAAATAAAGACCAATATACTCTTATTGTTCCACATCTAAAATAGAGTCATCTATCTTCTGATATGTAACCTATTCTATGTTGTTCACGTAGGGTGGTTTGATTGGATTATTGCGTGGGATTGAGAAATTTGATTCTTCAAAGGGTTTCAAAATATCAACTTATGTGTATTGGTGGATACGCCAGGTAGGGCTGATGTTTTGCTGTTGTAAATCATTAAAGCTTTGTTAAAGATCATGCAAGCATGATTGTCATTTATTAAAACTAACTAAAGTTCTCTCTGATCATTGGTACCTTCAAAACAATTAAAATTTTCAATGACCAAATTTAAGTTCTTCAGTTTTATCTAAAGTTTATCATGACTGAAAGTCTTAAACAGCAAGCTGTTCATGTGGTACAGTTTAGTCTTTGGAAAGATAGGTGCCCAGTAGTAGCCTTTAGGAGGATAATTCATTCCGTAGTTGATTCCTTAACATCCATATCCTTTATTTATCCTTTTAGATCGTTGCAAGTTTAATAGTTGCGATGTCCCTACACCATTCTTTTGAACTGGCATTAATGAATTTTCAATTCATTTGTCTCCTTTTTTTTTTCCGTATTCAGTTATGCTGTTCAATTTGCAATTTTCTGTCTCCTGTGTTATTTATTCTTTTTTAGTTAGCAATGGTACAAAGCTAATCCTGGTTCACATGTTCTGATGCCAGGGGGTTTCTAGAGCATTAGTTGAGAATTTCAGAACCTTAAGATTGCCTAATCATCTGCATGAAAGGTTAGGTTTAATCCGGAATGCAAAGGTTAGACTGGAAGAGAAAGGAGTAACACCATCAATTGATGTAAGTTGATTATTTAACTGTGATAAAAATAAACAAATTCCCTTCTCTATATTTTGGCTGTCAGTGAACATACTTGACAGTCATAATATTTTATCAGATGTTAATATTTTGTAACGTAGTTTTGTTCTCTTTTCTTTGTTGCTTGCCATGTTTTCAGAGAATTGCAGAATACCTAAACATGTCTCAAAAGAAAGTGCGAAATGCTACCGAGGTATGAACTGCTTAAGAGTTATTTACAGTTATGTATGGAATTATATTTTGTACTACTGACTGCAATTTCACTAAATGCAGGCAACCAGTAAGGTTTTCTCACTTGACAGGGAGGCATTCCCCTCGTTAAATGGCCTTCCGGGCGAAACCCATCATAGTGTAAGTGTACAACTAAGTTTCTGCAAGTTCTCTCAAGGAAATTCCCCATTGTGAATGACCATTTTTTACTATATCATTTCAGTACATTGCAGATAATCGTGTGGAGAACAATCCATGGCATGGAGTAGATGAGTGGGCTCTCAAGGTAAAAGAATTAGTTAAAAAAATTTTAAACAATCACGTTTAGGTCAATTATTTTCCAATTATTCATCCAAATAAACTATTTAGCTCATCTTAATTTGATGATAAACTTATTATTTTAGGCTGGCCTGGATAGATCCCTTTTCAGCATGATCTAGGGGTTTAGGGGACCGATTTTGTAGGAGGCTATTCAAACAAAGCAATACTTTGCTGGAAAACTTCTTTTATTATATATTTTATACTCAAAATAAACACCATCACCTATTGTGCAAATTCATCATTATCTATATTATTGGGAATGTAATTTCAAATTAAGAATCAACCATACTCTGGAATATAAATGTGTTAAGCTATGATCTGCTGATGATTTATATTTTAATTGATTTATGGTTGCATATATTGTGTGGTTATGCAGTGCAGAATTTTATTTTTTAAACTAGCATGTTAACAAATGTGTTTGTCAAACTGAAAATTGTCCCTAATTGGTACTGGAGTACTACAAACTTAAGACATAAGTTTAATCCCATCCTTTTATCCTAAATTCTATATTGCGCTTTGTGTCTCTTTTCAATCAAATTCGATATCACTGAAAATACTTGTGATCTTTAAGAAATTCAATTAAATTTCCTGATACTATCGTTCTGAATAAATCTTCATGTTGCTAAAAGAAAAGAGCTTTAACCCTCCCCTCTCACCATTGAAAAATGCCATAGGCTGTTTGTTCGTGTATGTGTCCTTCCCCGAGTTATGAATCTTCAAAGCACTTTTGATGAATATTTTGTGTTCTACGCAAGTGAAGAGAACACTGACCAAACTAAAAATATTTATTGCAGGATGAAGTAAACAGGCTCATTACAGCGACACTTGGAGAACGCGAAAGAGAAATCATACGTCTTTACTACGGTCTCAATAAGGAATGTCTTACATGGGAAGATATAAGTAAACGGTGAGTAACAGATAAACTTGATTGCTAACGATGTATGATAATTGCTTAGGCTGCCAAGTGTTTCACCTATTATGGTAATTCTTTGGAGACACCTGAATGCATCTCTCCTATAGAAAGCAAGTACCATAGAAAATGTTTATTTTCTTCCAAGCTATCTGATAACAAAAAGAGAATGTTAAATCTCATTACATATATAGGGTGGAAGCACCTTCTTATTGCAGTATTCATTTTCTGTTGAATACCGTACGATACATTTATCAAAATAGTTGTAGCTTTCTGGACGAGCCATCTCTATCTTGTTTCTGCTTATAATTCAAATTTCAATTTTCATTTACAAAAAGAGTATACATGCAACTGGTATCAATGATAAAAGGTGTTACATGAAGTTTTTTGCATGCATAATAACTGCACTTTTTTCGTTCCTTACACTGATGATTTGGCAATGTTGTCGTTTACATTCTTCAGAATAGGTTTGTCGAGAGAAAGAGTTAGGCAAGTTGGACTTGTGGCGCTAGAGAAACTAAAACACGCAGCGAGAAAGAAAAAGATGGAGGCCATGCTTGTGAAACATTAGTTTAGTAAGTTTCATTATAGACATCGTTTGATGAGTAAATTATTGTATATACATGTATACAGAAAGGAAAGCTGTATCTTGATTTATTTTTTGAATCAGGCATAACTATAGAAAATTTAATGAAGGATCTACCTCCTTAAACTTTCTGTAACATTATTAAACACACAGATTAAGAGATACTTGTAAGTTGCGAAAATCTTCATGTATTGAATATCTAGAAGAGATACCCTCTGGATTACTTTCTGGGTTTATATATAGCCAAGATAATGAATTCAGTAATTCCAGTTTCATTTCTTTGGAAAATTGGTTACAATAATTTTGAATAGTTGAACATCTAATAAAATTAGTGGATTAGCAATTGAATTAGTTTTCTTCATATTTTGTATATCAATGGATTTACTAATTCTCCTTCCTAGGATGTATAGTATAGAATTTAAACTTCAATTATCATCTCAGTTATTGTTAGTACATTAATCAATGGCTTAAAACTTATTACTTTTTATGATCAATATGTGTACATGGATTGAATTCAAGATTCATGAGAGAAATAAAGGAAACTCAGAGATTTGTTCTAATATATACACTCACTAGACTAGACTAGATCATCCTGCAATATCATTAGTAAATATTCTTCAAGGAAACTCAGAGATTTGTTCTAATATATACACTCACTAACGTCTCATATCTTCCAACTCGGTTAGTCCTTTGCGTCTAGTTGCAGTAAGCATTAGCCTTTGTTCCACTCTTTGTGCTTCATGTATACTGGTTTTTACGCAAACAGAGTTCAGCATCTCACTAACTAAATACTGTCTTCTTCCTTTTATTTTTCATTTTCATGAATAAAAATTATTGAAAAAATATTTAACTAAAATTTAAACCAATTCCATTGTGTTACCCTATTGATAATTGTTCTAACTTAAATTAAATATATACTGATAATTTAAAAAATTAAATGCCTTCAAATATATAATTAATAATATTAGTTGACCAATTATATTTACAAAAACAGAATACACTACATGTGTTTTTCAATAACATATATAAAAAATTTACACATTGATAATATTATAAAGAAGAAAAATTATCAAAATTGGGAAGAAAGTTACCCAAAGTTTGACCTAACGAAAATTTACTACCCAAAAAGTTTTAAAACGAAAATTACCTACCAACTGTTAAATCTATTTGTTAACTTGAACTAAAGAAAGATGGTAAATTAAAAAACAGTGAAAGGGTAATTATGTCATTTTACCCCTATATAAAAACAAAAAACCCCAAACTACTCCTTCCATCTTCTTCTTCTCCATCTCCTTCCACCGCCCCAAAATCCTCCATCCCCACCAATCAGCTAGAATCGCACTCGGCCTGGTGTGATTCAACCAGAATCATACCTGACCAGGTTCGATTCAGCCAGAACTACACCAGGGCGAGTGCGATTTTGCCAGAATCGCACTTGATTTAGCTTTTGTTTCAACAGTGCATCCATTGTCGCGTGGTCGCAAGCAAT
>WYDK02000027.1:1102651-1112861 GCA_009867345.2 Toxicodendron radicans | reverse complement strand
CTTAAAGGTTACGCCACCGACCAATGGAAAATTAAACGCAATACACTCCTAAACCTCAACAATACAATAACAACTTACAAACAAAAGTAAAGATAACAACAATAAAAATAAAACAACATAAAATATAACAAATAACAAGAAATTAAAGAATAAAGATAGATGTCAATGACCTCCACAACGTAAAAACTAAGCTATCGGCTATGGATATCACTAACAAGCCATTCTCCGAGACGTAAAGGCAAAACAACAGGTCAAGGAAGAACCACCACCAAATCTTGGTCGGAATTTGGATAAAAGATAAATGATAGAAAACTCTCTCAAGAGCCTTACATTTTTTCATTCCAAAAATTCATTTTCAACTTTTTATTACAATGAAGAAGTTGACCTTTATATATGTCTTACAAGGATGCCAAAATACATGAAGGGTAATACAAGATAATTGAAATTCAAGATAATAATAAACTATGGAACACATTTCAATTAGCCACCTTAAATGTCTCCTAAAAGTTAAAATGTCTACAAACACAAGTAAGAATCTTTGACCTAGAAATTTCCCAAAATGGTAAGGAACATGGAGTTGCCAATGATGACAACTTTGTCTTTGCCAAATCGGAAATGTCTTGAGCCACACAAATGTCATAATCTTGTCCCTTCCATTAAATGCCTCTATGTGCATATGTTTGACTAGCATTTGTTCCCTCCATTTTAACTTGAAAATCTTGGCTCCAACTATTCAAATTACATCAAAATAAATGGATTGCGCCTATTGGATTAACAATTGGAGGACTTGGACGAATTGAGCTTAATTTAAGCTCATTTTGCTTCATTCCTTCAACTTGAGCCGAATTGACTATGATTTGGAAAATGTCTTGTAATCTGAATTCGCATCATGAATGAATTAAAACTCCCTTTTTTCATTCACTTATATAGGCTAGGGTAAAATTTTAATTACTTATTTTGTTTGGATGCCCTTGTAAAAACTCATTTTAATTAATGGCAAGCATTTAGCAACTTGGTCCATTTAATAATCATTATTATTCAAAGGCCCATGTGAACTACACTAGTTTACATTAATAACCCTTAATATCAGTTTTGAACCTTTAACTCTTAAAATATTATTTCCAGCCCATGTAATATTTTTATTATATCTTAACCCTTTAATATATTATAATTAAATTAAATCCAATTAATTATTATTTGACCATTTTAACCTTTAAAATGTCATGAATAATTTCTATGTAACGATTTACAAAAAAATTCTATCATTACCCTTGGAAGGTGCTAGCCCTCTTTGGATAATCATTTATCTCTCTCATCCTTTTCTAACTACACAAGGTTATTGATGTGATCATGTAGGTCCACCGTGGGTTAGCCATGAGCCGATATCGAATCAATTCGGAAACTTGTTCGGAGGCACAACGACTATGGAAAAAATCTAACAATGTGCCATAGCCCCTAAACCACGATGGAGGAATACTCCATCAAACCTTTTATCATATCATATTTGCCATGTAGGTAAGGTCCTTCCGTTGTCATATCCTTATTAGGTACGGATTCACGGAACATCAAAATCCTAAACTTGATATCATTCTGAATCGTCGATCAATATGTCCGGAACTTGTCATCACGAACTTACTTTCGTATGACTAATCATATACTTTGGCCAGAGATTTTGGTTTCTAATATTCATCAATGTTCATCCAGGAACTCAGATCTAGATGGAGTCAGCGGGTACTCCTAATCTTATATTTCGAGTCAATGGATCTCGTTTTGACCATCATTCATTTCTGCATATAAACAACGTATGACCAAGAAGGCTTTAACATACAAGACATGGATAGTCTCGTACTTATACACCATATGAACCATATGCATCAGTACCGAATCCGTCTACGATGCCCCAGGTCAAAGGACTACATCGTACATTAATATGTCCAAACAATAAATCATTGACTAAATGCAATTTCATGTGATTCATCGTTCGTCAGTTACGTTCGAAAAACAGTTCACCAACCGTTAATTCATACTAATGCCCCAGCGACATGACTATCATTGTCATCCGAACTTATATCAACTCATGACATCCTTTTTCGGAAGCATTTAATAAGGCTACTATGCAATATTGTTGCCCAAACAATATTGCTTTCGTAGGGAATCTTTCGATAATTTTATTTACTTATTAAATGGATTATCAAGACAATACACATATATATACTTTATTTAAGTGCATAACAACATAATGGAAGCAACTTATATATATGAATCGAAGAATTCTTTCTTTTATTTATTAACATATCGATACAAGACAAACATGCTCTGAAACTGACAATATGAATGGTTTCTAGAGCATACACTAACATATGATTGGCGTGGCGGGGCGGGGATTAACCAACCCCCATCCCCGACCTGTCTCCAGGGTCAGAGATTTTTCTAGGGACCATCCTTGACCCCATCCCTGACTTTTTCGGGGACTTCTCGCCTTGTTCGGGACGAGGCGGGGTGGGTCCCCATCGGCTCTTACGATAGGTGGAACGTCAATGGTTTTTGAAACTTAATGTGAATGGGAAGAGGTCATTTGACCTTTATCAATCATATAAACACTTCAAACATGCAACCATACAACTTATAAAAATAACATTAAATACGTATAATTTTAAATATATTCTTTTTAGCTAGACTTGTAGATAAAGCCGACTAAAGAAACTCCAAATCAATATTCTGAAAGCGGGCTGAACTGGTCGGTTCAGATTTCAGATTTCAGATTTTTTTTGATATATTTCAAACCTTCAGGGACTAATTTGTAATTTTTAGGGGTGTTTTTGTGGATTTCAAACCTGTAGGACTAATTGAATTTTTAGGAATTTTTTTTGTTAGATTTCAAACTTGTAGGAACTAATTCGTAATTTTATAGGAATGTATTTGTTACTGATGTCACCCATCCGACCGACCGGATCAGTCAACCCAAGAATCGGGCCCTGGATTGGGTCAAGGTCCGGTCCGGCCCGGCCCAATTTTCATAACATTACTCCAAATCTTAATTTTAAAATAAAAAGTCTTCCATTTATTAAGAACTCTATATTTACTAAAAAAAATGGTCTCGGAACCATAGATATTCGATTCAATAAAACAATTAAACAACTTTAATGGTAAAAATGAATATAAAAAATTTTATTAATTAAATTTTTACTAGAGAAAAATATATTGCTTCTAGTTATTATTCTTAATATTGAAAAAATTTCAGAAAAGTCAATTCATCCATATGCCAATAAAAAGATGAACACTAAAATACAATGATTAATTCAAAGTATTTGTTGTCAGCACTTTGGCGGATCAACCAAAGCAACAACAGCTTTGGATTTAACTATTAATTAACCGTCGTTACATGATTAACCTTCCCATTTCCCATAATACCCTTCACTGTTTTCTTACAACACACCAAATGTTTCGTAAATCTTTCAACCAAAGGAGGCATTTGCGGTAATACTGATATCCAAAGAAACGAACTGTAATATAACCCCCATTTCTTCCTCTTTCTTTGGCGATTGCTGAGCTTTACACACAGTTTCTCTCTCAAAAAACCTCACTTTCTCTCTCTAGATCTTCTCTCATGGCTTCTTGTTTCACTCCTGTATCGATTTCAGGTATGCATATACTTCTTTCATCTGATTTTTAGGGTTAATTTCGTCATTAATATCACTAAACTCCTCATTTCAAGTTTTCTGAAATTTATCGAAAGGCGAAGGAGTTTAAAATAATTACAGCGATACTTATTTATTATATGATTGAATTGTGGTAGTTTTAGTTCTTAAAATGAATCGTAGATTGACTTCTTTTAGATTTTTGTATTAATTCCACGTTTATGGATGAGATTCGTTCTTGCTAAGAGTTTCAATTTCGATGTTTATTTTTATGCTGATTGGAATTTACCGTTATTCGCATTGTCTATAGCTTGTGTCGTATATATGGGAGCTGTTTTGTCAAGTGTTGTGAAGTAGCTTGAAATGAAAGAGAGAAGCAGAGGGAGCGACGAAGTGCATTTTATTTTAATGTGTTCAAGTTTTTGAATGAAGTTTTATGTGAAATTCGTTGTTGGCGCACGATATTTAACTTTTTTTTTTTTTTTTAATGTATTGACATACAAACTTTGTTTACAAATTGATAAGGGCCAAATTAGTGGAAGAGTACATAAAAAAAAAAAAAAAATCGCTTAGAAATAAATGCTCAATATGAGAAAGAATAATGTGACAATAAAAGAGAAATGTCATGCAAGTTTGTATGTGTAATATTACTTATTTCTCTCGCGTTAGTCTAAATTTTTTGTTTGTATTTGTATTTTCATTGTTATAATTATCTGTTACTTTATGTTATTAAGATTTTTTATTTCTTTTAGCTTATGAACTGTTTTCATTTGGGTATAGGTGGATCTCCTTTCAAGCCACATGAGCTTTCATCGGCCAAGTCCATTACATTTGGGAAAATGCCAAGACTGATAATTCAGAGGAAATCAAACCAAGTGGAAACCAGCCAGAAATTTTCAGTTTGTGCACAGTATCAGTATGTTATTCTGGTCTTGGATTTTTGTGAAACAAACTTGCATCAACGATTGTTATAATCATTTTAAGTAAAATATATGTTGAATTTTTTTGATGAATTGGATGTTCATGATGATGGCACAAGATAAATGCTGTAATCATGAGGGATTCAAACTTAGTTTTATGAGCAAAAGCTGGCTCAAAAGTTTCTAAGCTAAATAAGTTGTGAACTCAGTTTTTTATTTTTTATGTTCTGTTTGACGTGTTTTATGCACTATGCAAGTTGTTAACCACTCATTTGGTGGTGTTAGTGATCCCATTTTACTTTTTTTTTTTCTTTTAAAATTCTGCTGAATTATATTTGTCTCTTTGGTTTTGGTATTCGTTGTCTCTTCCCCTAATGTTAGGATTAGAAGATGTTCATGGCAGTTTGTAGACCTTTTTGAATTAATTGTCAAAATGGATTGTGCTAGCTGCAAGAGTTATGCCTGAATGTAATCAGGTTGTTGCTTTCTGCCATAATAATGACTTAATGTAAGGGTCTTCTCAAGATGGTACTTCATTATTTCTGCCTGCCAAAAGTCACGTCTTTTGCCTGCATATTCCTTTTTCAGTTGGGTTGATTTAAGTTCTAATTTTTAGCTTCTATTTTTGACATAGTGAAAGATGCATCAGGATCTTTGATATCAGCATTGATATTTAAGATAAATTAAAAATTTGAGCTTCTTTTTTGGTGCATGTTACGTCAGAGTTTCTGGAAGTTGGTTTCTTCTTTATTCAACACCATTAGGAAGCTTCAATTGCTTAGGTAGGGAGAGAATTTTTTTGTTTTTTAATTTTTAGTGAGGAATTTTGATGTTTTCAGATTGCAGCTTTTACACATCTTGTATCGTTTCTGGACTCTTTGGCTTCTTCACAAAGATTGTCCTTTTCCTTCGAATTTGTCCATTCTTGCATACTTTTTTGTTCTAATGGGGGACCAAGGAGCAGAATGGTTATATTCTGTGCTTATTTTCTGTCTCTCATTTTCAGAGTATTTTAAAATAAGAGGATGAGATGCTTTTTTTTTTTTTTTTTTTTGTTTTAATATTAAGAGAAGGTGAGGCAGAAGTATAAAAGCATGATGTTATGTATCCATTATTTATTTATGTTCTTACTTAGTTTCTCCTTTTGATTTTATTTTACAAGTAATTAAAAAAAAAAAAAAACAATAAAGTGGAATTTATGCGTTCCTATGTTTCATTTAATTTTTTCTTTTTCATTTTTTTAACTCTAGTTGATGTCAGTTTCTAACTATATGGCTCTTTTGAATCACACACACACAAAGGATTTAACTATCAGGTTATACACAGATAGGATTTATATTGACAAATGAGATGTGTTGTGTGGTTTTGGTGCTTTAAAAAACATATTTATACATTATCTTCTGCTAGGTCTGTCATCTCCTACCAACAATGCATAGTAACAGTTCGGACTTATTAAAGATAATCTACCATTATAGGAAACCTTTCCCTACTAGTGGTTAAGTAAAAAAAATAATTTGTGTGCTCAACCCCTTTCAATGGAATAGCAGATGCTATGTTGAGATTGTAATTAAAAAATCTGTTTGCAAAATAAGAGTATGCATCCATGTACTTATAACTAATAAGATCAGATAACTGAGAGGTGGCAGCCACTGGTCCGATACATATTTGTCTATTTCAATTTTATTTTTGCTCTTGTTTGAGAACGAACTTAATAAATAACCCAACCTGACTTATAACATGGAGCCAAGCTTCTTATAACTACATTTTACTACATGCCAGTATTGGAATTTGAGCTAAGGCTTATGTTATGTTCTTTTTACTCCCTATACTACCAGTATTTCCCCTTGAGTGAAAGCATGGGTGTTGTCTACTTAATTTTCCAAAAGATGGTTGTTGCCTCCCTTTTGGTCTCTCGTTGTGTGGCATTCATTCAAGCAGCATCTCATACCTGCTCACAATCTCTTTGCTTATGCAGAGATGGAAATCGGGGAGGAGGTGGTGATTTTGTTGCTGGATTTCTTCTAGGAGGTGCAGTGTTTGGAACTTTAGCTTATATCTTTGCCCCCCAGGTGATTGGATTTTTACTGTTGGCTGTAGTTAATTTCTGCAAGTAGTATTTCAGCATATCTGATAAATTACATGCATTGGCATTTGACTTGTTTGCTGTGGTCCAAAATTTGTCTTTTTCTAATTCAAATTTGGAGGGGTATTACATAACATTATTCAAGTTGCTATACTTGCTCATAGGTAAATGACAAGCTAGCATTCGCAACTAGAGTGTGAAAATTTTCAATGTTAAAGTCTAGTGCTGGTAGTGCTTATGTATGCTGGAGATTGCCATTTATATGCAATTGCTTTCCTTTGCCACATTATGTGAAATCGATGTTACAGATTTATTTGTTTTAAATTTAATGCCTTAGAAGGCATGGGACTTTTATTGTGTAACTTGTAAGAAAAGGTCAGACAAAAAATCTTATAATCTGAATGAAAAATGTAACTGGTCATTTAGTATACTGTAAACTTATTCCATTAATGAATAGAATAAAAATTAGGTAAGTGATGTATCCCGATTTTCTAATTGCATTGTTTATGCAAGATTACTTGTACAGATTTAATATAATTCCTCATTTCTTAAACAATTGTTTAACGATTTAGAGGGAAAAGACTTTCAAATAAGAAATGAATCTTGATTAAAATTGAACAGGAATAAAGTTGCCTTAACCAATAACAATATATATGTGTGTATAGACACACACTCAAAGATATAGTGATTCTCTCCTTAGGACATCCTAATTGCTTTGATTTCGTATTTAGTTCACTATGTATGTGTATATAATTAGTATGTATGATGGAGTTGATGTGGGAGGGAGATGCAGGAAAATTCCAATTTGAAATTCGGATTATACTATGAGTAAGAGTTGTTGGGCTCGAGTAAGAATTGAAAAAGGTTTTCCCTGTTATTTCAACAGGTATTTGGCACAAGTCTCCGTCAGCAATTTAGTTTGTGAAGTAAGAATATAAAGAAGTAAAAAATTATATAAATAATTAAATAGAAAGATGAAGAAAGTATAAAACAAAATAGGAACCTTATTATAATTTGAGAAAGTAAGTTTTTTTCCTTCTTTATTTATTTTAAAAAACCTTAAAAGGTCATTAAGGAATCCTAGGAATCTCACTTGTAAAAAATTTAATGGATCTTGCCATTATATTGAGAAAATAAAATTTGTTTTACTGCTTTAATGTATTTATTTCTCAGTCCAAGTGTTGTTCAAGTAAACGCCATATGTAGTAATAAAGAGTATTATTCTAATTTAACTATGAAATATTTCCTTATAACTGACTTATTTTATAATTTCAGTGAGTTTTAGTTCACTTCCTGTTGGTATACTGACCAGTCATCTCAATTGCATCTTTATCAAAATTCATTATATTGTGGCATAGAACAGGAGGAATGTTTTCCTACTCTTTCTTGGATGCTTTTCTAATTAAATTTGTATGATGCTTCTCTATTTAAATTTTTATTCAATGGATTTCTCTTTTTGTGTTTTTCAGATCAGAAGATCCCTGCTAAATGAAGATGAATATGGTTTTCGGAAAGCAAAGCGACCAATATATTACGATGAAGGCTTAGAGGTAAACATTGGAACTACTACTATGTTTATTTTCTCTCTAATACTCTCACTTTCCTTTAATCAAGAAAAAAATATCCATTATATTATGCAGAAGACTAGGCAGACCTTGAATGCAAAAATCAGCCAACTTAACTCTGCTATTGACAATGTATCTTCACGTTTAAGAGGAGGCAATAATTCGCCTCCTGTACCAATGGAAACTGATCCTGAAGTAGAGGTTACGATGTGAGATTTCTTTTTTGTTATAGTTTCCTAGTTCCGAAGATACCAATTGTGCTTGGTTTGTTTAATTACTTCCGAATTATTGAAAACAAAAATGGGATTTGTTGCAATGTATTCATGATACCTTTTCACATATTGTTTTTGAATGCATAGTTGGACTATTAGTGCTGAGTTTGGGAACCTTTTTCTACCCATTTTCTTTTCCTCTATTCTCCTTTGATTTTTTTGTTAATTAATGTTAACTAAATGAAAGAGACTTGCAAAAGAACCGAGGACAATAGGATTAACTAAAAAACAAAAAAAAAAAAAAAGTTTGGATGACTGATGCTTTAAATTTCTTGTTTGATAAAAATATTATTACTTTAATGGATGTCCACGAACATCCTTTTATATCTCCATTACATCATGTATTTCTTTATAGTAAATTACTCTATGTTCAAACTCTAACAACATTATTATCTATCATTACAAGAGATAGTGAAATATAAAATGTATTAACCCTCATTATGACAGTTTAATACTTTTTCAAGGGGTAAATCATAAATGATGAAATGATAGTTTAGGTTGATATATAAACTTTTCAAAAATCGTGGATACATTCATATTTCATCATCTTTCAGAGTGTTGGATAATAATGAACCCTAAAGCCAACAATTTGATGTGTTACAATAGGATTTTATTGACTTGAAATTAAAGAAAAATTGAAATAAATTAAAGTGGATGTAACAAAGAACACCAAACCCTGATTAGAACTCAAAATTAAATCAATAGAAAATCATGTAAAAAGACTTACTCATACCTTTAAACACTTGTAGAATAAAACTTTACACTTTAACTTCACTCAAAACACCTTATAAATGCTTGAAAATTGAAGAAATTTGGGGGAGAAAAGCTTCAAATTTCGGCCATGGAGGAGGAAGAAGATGGAGTTCATTCAACTAAAAAATATATTTCTTTTTATAGTATTTTTATCTTTTCCAAAAATTCCAATTTCGTCTTTTGGTGAAAATTACCATTTTGTCACGCATGCAATTACACAAATACCCTTAGTGGAAATGTAATCTCCACCTTAAAAGCTTTTATTTGAATCCCCACTATTTCTTCTAATTCTTTGTGAAAATACCATTTTGCCCTTATTGAAAATTTAGTCTATTTTCAAGCAATTCTTTTAAGGAAATTTCAAGAGAATAATTCTAAGTGTATAGGCATAGAAAACACATAATTAGACGTACCTTGGCTCGGGTATTACAATTCTTCCCCCCTTAAATGAATTTCGTCCCCGAAATTCAGACAAACAACTCTGGAAAACGAACTTGCATGTCTTGCTCCACTTCCCATGTAGCCTCCTCAACCTTGTGATTCCTCCATAAAACTTTCGCTAGTGGAATACTCTTGTTTTGGAGCTTTTTAACTTTTCTATCCAATATCTGAATTGGACGCTCCTCATAGATAAAATTCTCTACTAATTCTACTTCTTCAAACTTTAACACATGAGAATGATCACTAATATACTTCCGTAGCATTGATACATGGAACACATCATGCACTTTGTCCATGTTTGGCAGCAATGCTAAACGGTAGGCTACTTTTCCCACTCTCTATAAAATCTCAAAGGGACCAATATACTGTGGAGCTAACTTTCCTTTCTGACCAAAACTCAAAATGCGTTTGTAGGGGGAGATCTTCACAAATACCTTATCGCCCACGTCAAACTCTATGTATTTTCTTTTGAGATCTGCATAACTCTTCTGTCTATCTTGAGCTTGCTTCATTCTATTTCTGATCAACTGTACATCAT
>WYDK02000027.1:1082386-1098002 GCA_009867345.2 Toxicodendron radicans | reverse complement strand
TTGATCAAATGAATTTCCACTTATTCATAATCTTTAATCTTATTTGATCAAAACTTGTTAAATTATTCTTGTCCTGACCCTTCAATTTGTAATGTGCATTGTGCATGTTGGAATTCTTTGCGTTCATAAAAATACAAAGCCTGTTCAAAATATAAAAATTTAAAAATCTAAATCGAAGCAAAATTAAGCTTTAAACTACGGTGAATTCTTTTGCTTCATCAATGTTGAAGCTTTGTTGTAGCCTTCGCTCTCCTTATGTTAAGGGTAACATTGTAATTTTCAACTACTAAAAATTAAGGTTTCATGGAACTGTATTAAAGTCCAAATGTTAGTTGAAAGTAACATACTCATCCAAATGTAAACAGACGTTAGGCAAATAAGAGTTCTAACTTATAAAATTGGCTGAAATGTCTAGAATAACCTTTTGTCTTATATTATTTGAATAAACTAGTTTTGAGGCAATCGCAATTTGTCTTAATCGTATTTGAATAAAACTAGTTTTAAGGCCTTGTTTCACTGTTTGTTCAATATAATATTTGTCTAACAAATGCAAAGATAATGTTAATTTTTGACAATTATTATAGAATGTAAACGTATATACATCATGCAAATATGAAATAAATATAATAAAGTTTGTATTTATTCTTTGAAATATTACAATTTTTTATAGTACCGTGCATGAAATTAACTTATTGATGGTTTTTTTTAATGCTTTTTTTTTTTCAGTAGCAATATCCATGACAACTTATATTATGAATCGGTAACTTGTGAAAAACAACTTATATTATGAATCGGTAACTTGTGAAAAAAACAAATAGTAAAAAATTTTAATTCAATGTTGCATTTCATTTATTGTTTTTGTTTTTCAATTAGTAGTTTACTTGTTATATTATTTTGTATAAAATGTTGAAATAGAAAGATTAACTTCGATACATCATGCAAATATGAAATAAATGTAATAAACTTTGTATTTAAGCTTCGGCATATTACAATTTTTTATAGTACCATTCACAAAATTAACTTGTTGGTGTTTTTTTGTTTTCAATAGCAATATTCATTGCAGCTTGTAATATATCCATCAACCCATCATTCACCAAATTGAGATTTTGTCTTCTAGTATGTAAAATCTCTAATATGGTTTGCAACTGTGGTAGTATCTTTTGTATTTTGATTGATCTATTATACATTGCAGAATGAATAGTGTCAAGAAAAAAAAACTATATTTTGCAATACATAAATTAGTAAATGAACTTAATTTGTTTACCTTGTTTTTTCATAGTTGTCGATTATCTCTTCCTCTGGTTTTGGCTATCGCAAATTTTCTGTTACCTGTAAATTTTGAACAACATCTATCATGTTGTTAATGATATCAAGTAGCGGGTGCATAAAATCGTTTTGTTCCAGTGTTGCAGTACATAAGTTGTCGAGGTTTTTGTTTATGTCAACGATTTAATTACAACACTTCAAAAAATTCTTTATATTACAACAATTCCGATTGTTACTAATGGTGTGTGATGATAAAATGAATGGTTCGTCAACTGGTCAAAAGTTGTAAAAATTCATCATATAATATATCAAATTAAAGCTCTTTCTGTCTAGTTTATAAAAGTTTAAACCGTGAATAAATTGGATTTGTATTGAGGAAGTTATGGCTAATTTACTATTGATTGTTCAGTGGAAACCAAGAAAGAGGGGAAATCAAAATTTCTGTAATGATAAAATAAATTGTTCGGCAATGGGTTTACAATTATCCAAATGTAGCTATAATAAATGAAATTAAAGCTCTTTTTGTCTAGTTTATAAAGCTTCAAACCGCGAATCAATTGAATTTATATTGAGAAAGTTATGACCAATTTACTACTAATTGTTCAGTAGAAACCGAGAAACAGAGGAAATCAAAATGTGTGTAATGATAAAATAAATTGTTCGGCAACAACACTAAAGTTATCCAAATTTGACGTATAATATATTAAAGTAAAGCTCTATTTGTCTAATTCCCAAATATTTAAACCATGTATCAATTAGATTTTTATTCAGAAAGTTATGAGCAATTTACTATTGATTGTTCAATGGATAAATTACATAGTGACAAACTAAAACCACAAACTAACTTCACAAAACTATTGCTCCACAAATATATAGATTGAAAAGTGAATGTATATCGTTTACATTTAATGTAGAAATATTTCATTGGACGTTTCAGATGCCCAAATTTCTGATATCAAAGAAAAACAAAATATTTTGATTGTTGAGAATATAAAGAGTTTCCATTAAATTAATTTAATTGCTAACGATTTAATGTCAATATCAAACAAAAACAAAATATTTTAATTGTTGAGAAACAAAAGAGTTTGCATTGAATTCATCAATTGAATTGTCAAAGATTTAATTATAACACTTCAAAAAATTCATCATATAACAACAATTTCAACTGTTATAAATGGTGATGATGATAAAATTAATGGTTCATCAATGGGTCAACAGTTATCCAAATTCATAATATAATATATCAAATTAAATCCCTTTTTATCTAGTTTATAAAGGTTCAAATCGTGAATTAATTGGATTTGTATTGAGAAAGTTATGGCCAATTTACTACTGATTATTTAGTAGAAACCGAGAAAGAGGGGAAATCAAAATGTGTGTAATAATAAAATAAATTGTTCGGCAACGAGTCTACAGTTATCCAAATTTAGCATATAATATATCAAATTAAAACCTTTTCTATCTAGACCAAGAATCAATTGGATTTGTATTGAGAAAGTTATGACCAATTTATTATTGATTGTTCAGTAGAAACTAAGAAAGAGGAGAAATCAAAATATGTGTAATGATAAAATAAATTGTTTCGAAACAGGTCTATAATTATCCAAATTTAGCAAATAATATATGAAATTAAAGCCCATTTATGTCTAGGTTATAAAGGTTCAAACCACGAATCAATTGAATTTTTATTGAGAAAGTTATGACCAATTTACTACTGATTGTTCAGTGGAAACTGAGAAAGAGGGGAAATCAAAATGTGTATAATGATAAAATAATTTTTTCGGAAACGGGTCTATAGTTATCCAAATTTAGAAAATAATATATTAAATTAAAGCCCTTTGGGTCTAGTTTATAAATGTTCAAACCACAAATAAATTGGATTTGTATTGAGAAAGTTATGACCGATGTACTACTGATTATTCAGTAGAAACCGAGAAACAGAGGAAATCAAAATGTGTCTAATGATAAAATAAATTTTTCGGAAATAGGTCTACAATTATCCAAATTTAGCATATAATATATCAAATTAAAGCCCGTTCTGTCTAGTTTATAAAGGTTCAAACCAAGAATCAATTGAATTTGTATGGAGAAATTTATGACCAATTTATTATTGATTGTTTTGTGGAAACCGAGAAAGAGGGGAAATCAAAATGTGTGTAATGATAAAATAAATTATTCAGCAACAAATAGATTATTTTAATGAGAATAGTAAGTAAAACGTTTGAAATTTATTTCATAATAAAAACAATGATAATTATAGAATAGGAAACAAACCATTCATGTTATAAGAAATTAATGTTTATTGATTTATTTTTTACAATTTTGATGAGTTATGATATCATAGAAAAAGAATAGTCAATGATATAATAATTTTATGAAATTTATTTAAAAGTAAAACTATAGATTCTTCAGCGGAAAGAATTATTATTAAGTTTTTTTGACGTTTATATGAAAACATTATATTATTATAGTCTATTTGTTTTAACTTATAAATGTAGAGTAATGTAATTAAAATATTCAATTTTTGTAGAATTCAATTTTTGTAGAATGACAGTGGATGTATGTTTTAAGTTTTTATAGAACTGTATATCATTCGACATTGTAAATTTTATAGTTATTGTTAAGCATATTAGTAACAACAATGGTTGTAAATAGTAAATGAAAAGTCTACAATTTAAATGAGATGTGAGAATTGATAATAACAACATTAATGATATATGTTCACAGTCAAATAATTATTTATAATATATCATATTAATCTCAATTAAAAAAGCCCGTTCATACTATTAATGTAACAACTAACAATAAATAAAACCAAAAGAATACAAACAATTTTAAATAGATATTGTTGAATGGTGTTTTAGTTAATATAAAAGATTAAAAAAAAAAGGCAAAAGTAGACACTATAATCGATATGTTTTCAAGTAAATATAAATATTCATTGTGAATTTTAAGAGTTTGCTTATTTTTATATTGTTTGGCATCGAAAAGGATGTACGAATAATTTGTTACATATAAAAGGAAAATAACAAAGATTAATAATTACTGAGAAATAATATTTTGTCAAACAATAAGAAACGTTTATTGATGGAGGAAATCATTATGAATAAATAAATATTAAAACTAACAAAGTTTGGCGAACAATAAGAGTTGTAAATTATTTTCATTATGAATAAATGATTGTTAATGGACAAATGAAGAAACAGCCAAAGGGTGCATCCAAGGACAAAGAGACGATTCCAAATTCCTGCACACTGCATATTCAACTTCAACTTCAAAGGCATAGCCAAAGCCAAATGCAGGAAATTGGAATGACCCACCATTAAAATGTGTGATTCTAATGGCTCCACTGCATCAGTTTTGTGGTTTAGATTCTCACATACCTCTTGCATTTGGAAAAAAATAACATTAACAATTGATCGGCATATTTAATTACAGATAGTTAACGGCAACACTGAAATACAAAAAAACATACAAAGAACAAAAAAACACACCAAAGGCGACATAAAAAAATGATTAAAAGAAGACATATATATAAGAACAAAAAAACACACCAAAGGTGACATAAAAAAAAATGATTAAAAGAAGACATATATATAAGTCCTTTAACCAATATGATATGAAACGTATAATGAATATGAAGTGGTGCAATTAATAACTAAAACATAAATTCGACGATTGTTCATTTAACCCATAGAATAATAAACGTATACTAAATGCTACAATCAATTCGAACAACAATATTAGAACTTTTGAAGTCCGACGTGACCTCCTTTTGGCTGCATCCTACGCTCAATATTAAGAGACTATGAAACTTTTTGACCAAATCTGAAAAATCTCATTAAATTCATTCACCAATGGAGATTAAAAATTTACAATGCCCCATAACAGTGCCCCAGAACAGGGCCTCAGTCATTCCAAGGACAAAAATTAAATGTGATTCCTGGAAGCATCATATCCTACTTACTATCTAATAATCATCTAAAACTTCTTCCTCTTTTTTCTCTTCCTACTCTGCAACATCCTCTTCCTCATTAGCATCCTCCTTCTCTGAACCTTCATCCTCTTCTCAGTAGCATCTTCCTTCTATGAACCTCATTCCTCCTAAATAATCACAAACAAACAAATCTTTCATCACAAAACTCTGCATGTTTAACACATAAAAAACAGATAATAATGCTAGTCTTACATCTCCATTTTCGGCATCATTATTACTCTCCAACGCTTTCCCATACTCTGCTTTAAGCTCAGCAGCAGTAATACTCTTTCTTACTAGCTTAATATATAGAAAATGATGCTAAAATATGCCATAAAATGCATAAGTATAAGATATGTATATGAATAAAAACATGCGCGCGTGACTTTTTTTTTTATTAAACATATATGTACATAGCACATTTACAAAAACTTTTCTTTTATAAATATATCAAAAACATGGGCGTGTGAACAGTGACCTGCCTCTCCCTCGCTCATCGACTGTACGCTCGGTCGTGCTCATCTACTACCTGCAAAAATGTTGAAATTAACAGGATGAGTACTAGTTGCTCAGTAAATAAATCATACTAAACCTTAAAAATAATCCCGCTAAAAAAATACACTTCAATATTAAGAAATTCTCTTTTTCTTCTTTTCTTTCACTTTCTAATTTTCTTTCTGCTCTACTTATTCTATTCTTTTCTTTTGTATTCTTTAACTTCTTTTCTTCCTTCTTATTCTTTAGCTTGCTTTCTCATTCTTTTATATTCTTTTTCTTTCTTCAATCTTCAATCTCTCATCATACAAGTGACCTTATTCTTGAGTTTCTTAACTATGCATACCTTTCACATTACAAGGATAATAATGCATGCAATGGAAATACTTTAATGCATTTGCTATTCTTTTCTAAAATAAAACTTATTTATTCTTTTTTTCTTATTCTTTTTTCTTCTTTCTTTATTCTTCCTTGTTTATTCTTCTTTCTTTATTTTCTTTCTTGTTCTTGCATTTCTTTCTTGTTCTTGCATTTCTTTCTTTTCTTATTCTTTCTTATTCTTATTTTTTTCTTTTTATGCCGATCGGACTGATTAAGGCATGAATTTGGAACCTTAGCCAAGTGAGTTTTATTCTTAATTCTTTCTCTGTACGGTCCTCACTCTTGGTGGACTGTACAATTTTCTTTTTCTTTCTTCTTATGCCACTCACTTAAGGTGGCGTGCTGTAAGTAATTTATTATTTTTAGTCACCATGGCCTCATGTAGCGACACTCACAGGCTCCCCATCACAACAACCTTCTTTTTATTTCTTTTCTTTATTCTTAAGTTATCAAAATAATTAATCACACTTCTTTGATAACTTTTAATGCTTTACTCATGCATGAATTAATAACCATGCAAAAAAGTAATTTCTTTCTTTCCTTGCTTTTCTTTTATTTTCTTTGTTATTCTTTTCTTTTCTTTTCTTATCTTATTGTTCTTTTATTTTCTTTGTTATTCTTTTCTTTTCTTTGACAATATTCTTCTTCTAACTTTCTTCATGAATTCTTCCTTCTTTAATGACTTAAACACATGCAATGCACACAAACACTTCAAATTCTCAACATTCAACTCAACATAACTACAAGGCCCGTCCTTACTACCAAGGCCAAATTCATCAACACTCACAACAAACAACAATTCTTCACAATTCTCATCATAATATCCATGCACAAAACATTATATAAGCAAATAAAATATATTATGGCTTCTATTAAGACATGGCTGAAAATACCCTTATAACACATGTGTAGATCTTTGCATCAATTGCTAAATTTAACTTCATCTCATCACCATGCACATGCTAACTACATCACTTAACCAAAAAAGGTAATACTAATCATGGCCAGTTTTCATCATTTTCATACCCATCACAAAAATTCAACTTTCCATGCATCCAATCACATATTCAAGCTCCTCACAACCTCTACAAAACACTATTACCATCAATTAACACCAATCTCGTCTCAATCTCAATAGACAACACAAGCATAATTCTTTAAAACTTACTTCACATAGCTAATCAATTCATCCCATGATTTACTTACCTCTACAAGCTTTTCCTTTGGCTAAACACTTGCTTTGATCCAAGACCTCTTCTTCTTCAATCTAAAACAATTGAACATCATGAGAAACTTAGCTTTAAAGCAAGAAAAATCACTTAAACAAGCTTACCCATACCTTAGAACACTTTAGGACGAAAAACCCCACTTTAATTCACCTTAAACACTTGAAATCAAGCTTGGAATTTGAAGAAAAATGGAGAGAAATGAGGTATGAAGAAATCGGCAATGGAGGTGTAAAATGGATAAGCTTCATTCAAAAAATATCTCAAGTAAAAGATATTTATCACATGAATTCCCATTTTGCCCTTGCCATTTGGTGAAAATTACAACTTTGCCAATTGTGCAATTACTCAAATACCCTTATTATATACATAATCTTCACCTTAAATGCTTTCATTTGAATCCCCGCTTTTTCTTCTAATTCCTTATGAAAAGATCATTTTACCCCTAGTGAAGTTTTAATAAAAAAATCAAACAGTTTCTTTTAGAGAAATTTCAAAGGGGTAATTCTAAGGGTATGGGAATATAAAACGCATATTTTTACGTACCTTGGCGTGGGCATTACAATTCCTCCCCTTTAATAGAATTTCATCCTCAAAATTCAAGCGAACAACTCTTGAAATCAAGCACGCATGTCTTGCTCCACCTTCTAAGTAGTCTCTTCAATCTTATGGTTCTTCCATAAAACTTTCACTAGTGGAATACTTTTACTTCGGAACTCTTTAACGTTTCTGTCCAATATCTGAACTGGACGCTCCTCATACACAAGATTTTCTTCCAATTCCACTTCCTCAATCTTTAACACTTGAGAAGGATCACTAATATACCTTAGAAGCATAGATACATGGAACGCATCATGCACTTTTTCCATGTTTGGTGGCAATGCTAATCGGTAGGCTACTTTTCCCACTTGCTGCAATATCTCAAAAGGACCAATATACCTGGGAGCAAGCTTTCCTTTCTAGCCAAAACACAAAATGAGTTTATAGGGAGAAATCTTGATAAACACTTTGTCGCCCACTTCAAATTCTATATCTTTTCTCTTCAAATCAGCATAGCTTTTTTGTCTATCTTGAGCTTGCTTCATTTTGTTTCTAATCAACTTTACATCATCAATCATCTTTTGAGTCAACTTTGGCCCGAGAACTGCATGTAAATAATCTCTCTCTCCTACATCATCCCAATGTAGTGGAGATTTACATCGTCTACCATACAATGCTTCATATGGGGGCCATCTTAACTGTAGACTGATAACTGTTATTGCAAGCAAACTCAATCAATGGTAACATCTCATACTAGGTTGCTTTATAATCCATACAACAGGCTCTCAACATATCTTCCAACACTTGATTAGTTCTCTCAATTTGGCCATCTGTCTGAGGGTGATAGGATGAACTAAATGCAAATCTTGTACCCAAGGCTCTTTGTAAACTAGTCCAGAATCCTGAAACAAATTTGGAATCTCTGTCTGATACTATAGTCTTAGGTATCCCATGCAATCTGACTATCTCCCTAACATAAATTTGAGCTAACTGATCTGAAGTAATGTTGTCTTTCACTGGAAGGAAATGCGCTAATTTGGTTAATCTATCAACTATTACCCAAAGCGCATTATAACCCTTCTGAACTCTTGGAAGACCTGTAATGAAATCCATAGATGTCTCTTCCCATTTCCATTCAGGAATACTGAGTGGCTGAAGTAATCCTGATGGCCTTTGGTGCTCTGCTTTAATCTACTGGTGTACCAAGCATTTGACTGCAAAATCTCCAATGTCTTTTTTCATGCCTGGCCACCAATAACTCTTATTTAAATCTTGATACATCTTGGCTCCTCCAGGATGAGCAGTATACGGAGTATCATAAGCCTCTATAAGAATTTTCTTTTTCAACTCATCACACTAGGGGATGCATAACCGATTTCTAAAACAGAGAACACCCTCTGAAATCTGATACTCTGTCACCTTACCCTCAAGTACCTATTGACTCATTTTCTAACACCACTCGTCGACTGCTTTTTTTCTTTAATTTCTTCTTGAAGGGTATAATGAATTTCCAACCTGGCAACTCTTTCGAGCACCACTTCAATTTATTCTTTACAGAATTCTTCTAATAACTCTTTCTGTACTGTGAGCTAAGATAAGAAGGACTTTCTACTCAAGGCATCCGCTACCACATTAGCCTTCCCAAGCTGATATTTAATCTTACAATCATAATCTTTTACAAGCTCCAATCATCTTCTTTGTCTCATATTCAACTCCCTTTGAGTAAAGAAATACTTCAACCTCTTATGGTCGATGTAGATATTACTCTTTACCCCATAGAAATAATGCCTCCAAATTTTCAGTGCAAATACTACAACAGTCAACTCTAAACCATAGGTAGGGTATCTTGTCTCATATTCTTTTAACTGTCGAGAAGCATACACTATCACTCTACCCAGTTGCATCAAACTGCTCCAAGGCCCTGAAGTGAGGCATATGTAAAGATATCATACTTTACACCCTCATGTGGTAGTACTAAAATAGGAGCTGAAGTTAGCCTTCTCTTTAATTCTTGGAAACTTTCCTCACATTCGTCATTCCATATAAATGGAATTCCCTGTTTGGTAAGAGTTGTAAGAGGCTTGGCTAACTGAGCAAATCTTTCTACGAATCTCCTGTAGTAGCATACTAATCCCAAGAAACTTCTCACTTTTTTTCCTGTCTTCAGCCTCTGCCACTCTAAAATTGCTTCTATCTTACTGGGATCTACTAAAATCCCTTCTTTAGAAATAACATGGCCCAAGAAGACAACTCGGTCTAACCAAAAATCACATTTAGAGAATTTGGCATACAACTTTTTATCTCTCAATCGCTGTAGCACAAATCTCAAGTGTTCTTCATGTTCTTCTCTTGTCTTGGAATAAATCAAGATATCATCAATAAACACCACAATAAACAGATCCAGCCAATTTTTGAAAACACCGTTGCTCCCTTAAGTTGATCAAACAAGTCATATATACGAGGCAACGGGTATTTGTTCTTCACTGTCACTTTATTTAATTCTTTATAATCAATGCACATTCGTAGTGATCCATCTTTCTTCTTGACAAATAAAATAGGAGCACCCTAAGGGGAATGACTAGGTCGGATAAAACCTTTACCTAAAAGATCCTGGAGTTGCTTCTTTAGTTCTTACAACTCTGTTAGGGCCATCCGATAAAGGGCTTTAGAAATTGGTGCAGTTCCAGATGCCAGCTCAGTACTAAACTCTAACTCTCTCTCTGGAGGCAAGCCTGACAAATCATCTGGAAATACATCTAGAAACTCTCGAACTATATGCACATCTTGAATCTCTGGTCGGGAAGTATCACTGCTAGCCATAATATGAACAATGTACTAAGAACACCATTTTCTCAACATCTTCATAGCCCTCACACTGCTAATCAACATACTAAACTGATGGCCTTCACCGAAACTGAAACTATCGCCATCATCAAGATTAAATATTGCCCTCTTCTTATGGCAATCAATTTCAACTCCATATATCCCCAGAAAATCCATACCCAAAATCATATTAAAATCGGGCATGTCAAATACTATCATATCCACTGACAACACTCTCCCCTAGATCACTATCGACTAAGCTAAAAGTACCTCTCGGGTCATCACAACATCACCATCCGACAGTTCTATCCTCATAGCATGACTCATCAAAGTAGGCTCTAAACTTAGCCTCTTAACAATCCCATGTGCAATAAAGGAGTGGGTAGCTCCTGAATCAATCAATGCATAAATAGGGACTGAATGAAATAACAACTGACCAGTAATTGCTGATGGGCTGGCCTTAGCCTGACTCTGGACGACTGTATAAACTCTGGCACTAGCACCTCTATAAGTCTGAGCTGTTGAAGTATGTCCTGCTGGTGGAGGGGCTCTATAACCTTTCATCAAATGTCTTGGCTGGCGGCATCTATAACATACATTTCTTCCCAAATCTCTAAGGCACTCACCTAAATGATTCTTGCCACATTTATGACATTGGACAAGTTAGGAAGGTTCGCCAACTCTCGGTTTCTTATTCTTCCAATCTTTTATATTCTTTTTCGGCTGAAATCTTTTCTTGTACTTCCCTTCTCTAGTACCGGAAGTATCTGATCTATCCCTTTGAAGAGTAGGGGTGCACTACTAGGTGCTGTTGTAGGTCTGACCAATTTTCTGACAAACACCTCAGCCCGTAAAGCTCTCTCGAATGCCTCATTGCAAGTCTGAGAAGGTTACGGGCCCGACATAACATATCGGGCTATCTCTGGATCCAACCCGTGCACAAACGTATCTCTCCTCAACTTTGCTGTACTCACCAAACCTGATGCAAATCTTGCCAGCGAGTTGAATCTGACTGAATATTCCTTTATTGTGCTAGTACCCTGTTACAGGTCAACGAACTCTTGCGTCTTCTTATAAACACTATCAGCTGTCTTGTACTCGGACTCAAACAACCTCCTGAAATCTCTCCAGGTCATGGGGCTATATCATGAGTATCCTCCATCAACTCCCACCATATTCGAGCAACACATCTGAACAGGAAACTGGCATATCTGATCTAATCTCCATCAACCATCTAAAATAACGTTGTCGTGCGCTTAACTGTCTTGATCTATTCCTCAGCCACTAATGGATCACTAGTGCCTCTGAACTCTGGTGGTTGATGCTGACTAGGCAGCCCATAAATAGGGTCTTTATGACCATGTACTGTAGGGGGTGTAAGAGGAACGACCCTTTCTCTAGCCTCTCCAAAGGTCAGTGTAACTCTCGCTCTCCCTGGTGCATGCCTCTCTCGATCCTCTCTCAAGGCCTCCTGAATCAAATCATACACTTTGGCCTCATCCAAAGCAGGAGGAGTGGATCCCGATGGGTTAGACGAATCATCCGCATTTTGTGTCTCCTTACCCTTACCGGTAGATCGAGTCCACTGTCTCATTTATAACACAAAATATCAATTCCGTTAGAAATTGAACCAACTTATTTAATGCAGGTAAGTGAAGAAATAACTTACAACGACAAGCGACGGTATGTCAATACAATGAAGAGAGGCACACTGTTTCCCAAAATCATGCTCTGATACAAAAAATGTAATACTCTTTCTTACTAGCTTAATATATAGAAAATGATGCTAAAATATGCCATAAAATGCATAAGTATAAGATATGTATATGAATAAAAACATATGCGAGCGACTTTCTTTTTATTAAACATATATGTACATGACACATTTACAATAACTTTTCTTTTATACATATATAAAAAACATAGACGTGTGAACAGTGGTCCGCCTCTCCCTCGCTCATCGACTGAACGCTCGGTCGCACTCATCTACTACCTGCAAAAATGTTGAAACTAACGGATAGTTGCTGAGTAAGTAAATCATACTAAACCTTAAAAATAATCCCTAAAGAAATACACTTCAATATTAAGAAATTCTCTTTTTCTTCTTTTCTTTCTTTTCTTCTTATTTTATTCTTTTCTTTTCTATTCTTTAACTTCTTTTCTTCCTTCTTATTCTTTAGCTTGCTTTCTCATTCTTTTATATTCTTTTTCTTTCTTCAATCCTCAATCTCTCATCATACAAGTGACCTTATTCTTGAGTTTCTTAACTATGTATACCTTTCACATTACAAGGATAATAATGCATGCAATGGAAATACTTTAATGCACTTACTATTCTTTTCTAAAATAAAACTTATTTATTCTCTTTTCTTATTCTTTATTCTTCTTTCTTTATTTTTCATTCTTTACTCTTTTTTCTTTCTTTTCTTTCTTGTTCTTGCATTTCTTTCTTTTCTTATTCTTTCTTATTATTTTTCTTTTTCTTTCTATGCTGATCGGACTGGTTGAGACATGGATTTGGAACCTTGGCCAACTAAGTTTTATTCTTAATTCTTTCTCTGTACGGTCCTCATCTACATGCACTCTTGGCGGACTGTACAATTTTTTTTCTTCTTATGCCACTCACTTAAGGTGTCGTGCATGTAGGTAATTTATTCTTCTTAGTCGCCATGGCCTCATGTAGTGACACTCACAGGCTCCCCATTGTAACAACCTTCTTTTTCTTTATTTTCTTTATTCTTAAGTTATCAAAATAATTAATCACACTTCTTTGATAACTTTTAATGCTTTACTCATGCATGAATTAATAACCATGCATAAAAGTAATTTCTTTCTTTCTTTCTTTCTTTCTTTGTTTTTCTTTTATTTTCTTTGCTATTCTTTTCTTTTCTTATTGTTCTTCCTAATATAAATATATATTAGATTAAAATGCATGAAAGCATGAATGAGTGAATAATATTCTTATGCATGCAAGAACTATGTCAGATATACTAACGTATGAAATTCTTTCTTTTCTTAATACTTAGTCGTTACTACACTTACTCCTTAAAATGCACTTATCTTAAACATTTCTCAACACTTATGCCAACTAACTTAAGGTACTTAATTAAGCATGAATTCTTTTATTTCTTGACAATATTCTTCTTCTAACTTTCTTCATGAATTCTTCAATCTTTAATGGCTTAAACACATGCAATGCACACAAACACTTCAAATTCTCAACATTCAACTCAACACAACTACAAGGCCCGTCCTTACTACCAAGGCCAAATTCATCAACACTTCCACAACAAACAACAATTCTTCACAATTCTCATCATAATATCCATGCACAAAACATTATATAAGCAAATAAAATATATTATGGCTTATATTAAGACATGGCCGAAGATACCCTTATAACACATGTGTAGATCTTTGCATCAATTGCTAAATTTAACTTCATCTCGTCACCATGCACATGCTAACTACATCCCTTAACCAAAATCAAGCACAAAAAAGGTAACACTAATCATGGCCGATTTTCATCAATTTCATACCCATCACAAAAATTCAACTTTCCATGCATCCAATCACATATTCAAGCTCCTCACAACCTCCACTACACACTATTACCATCAATTAACACCAATCTAGTCTCAATCTCAGTCAACAACACAAGCATAATTCTTTAAAACTTACTTCACATAGCAAATCAATTCATCCCATGATTTACTTACCTTTACAAGCTTCTCTTTTGGCTAAACACTTGCTTTGATCCAAGACCTCTTCTTCTTCAATCTAAAACAATTGAAAATCATGAGAAACTTAGCTTTAAAGCAAGAAAAATCACTTAAACAAGCTTACCCATACCTTAGAACACTTTAGGATGAAAAACCCCACTTTAATTCACCTTAAACACTTGAAATCAAGCTTGGAATTTGAAGAAAAATGGAGAGAAATGAGGTATGAAGAAATCGGCAATGGAGGTGTAAAATGGATAAGCTTCATTCAAAAAATATCTCAAGTAAAAGATATTTATCACATGAATTCCCATTTTGCCCTTGCCATTTGGTGAAAATTACAACTTTGCCACTTGTGCAATTACTCAAATACCCTTATTATATACATAATCTTCACCTTAAATGCTTTCATTTGAATCCCCACTTTTTCTTCTAATTCCTTATGAAAGGACCACTTTACCCCTAGTGAAGTTTTAATAAAAAATCAAACAATTTCTTTTAGGGAAATTTCAAAGGGGTAAGGTATGAGAATATAAAACGTGTATTTTTAAGTACTTTGGCATGGGCATTACAGAAGCCTTTTCAAGATAAGGCTTTTTTCCTAAAACAAATGAATAAATAACAAAATTAGAACTCAAAAAGTCCATTACTACTAATGAACAACTTTCAGAACTAAATAACATGAAGATTTAAACTGACTTCTTCACTCATATTCTTCCCAAATCTTAAAGAAAGTAAATAAAATTATTAACAAATAAGAGTTGGTTGTGCAGTTTCTTTCCTCAAAAAAATCCATCCAAGAAATTGTCACACCCTTCCCGGGCGGTCCTTACCCCACTGGATCCTGGCGTTCCGTGGGACTCAGAACCCGAAAGGAGGGTGAGTTTTGGAGAAACCTTTAAGAAAACCCAATAAAATTTTCATTTAAAATACCAAAAATGCAAAGTTATTTTATATGCCCAAATACAAAATATAGTATCAGAGTTGTCTATATGACACTCAACATGTGGAAGTGTAAGAACATGTGTCTGGCCATCGACCTATAATGGAGGATGCGACTCGACTCCTGAATGATGACCTGGGGAGGGGGGGGGGGGGAATAATAAAAAGTGAGGTGGAGAGCCCAGTGAGGGGGTAAGACAGGCTAAAAGGACAAAATATTAAAATACTTGAAGGTAGAAAAAATG
>WYDK02000027.1:1057952-1075461 GCA_009867345.2 Toxicodendron radicans | reverse complement strand
TCTTATGTCTCTTTCCACCACCCACGCAACTTTCTCACTCCGCAACCCCCTGCACCGACCCGTCACGATATCCCCTCAATTGCCGGCCACCACACATCTAGGATTCATGCGATTTTTCCATTTCCCCGTCGATTAGGTGAGTTGGAATGGGCTATGGTGGTTTGGAAAGGTGGTGGTGGGTGGTGGGTGGTGGTGGTAGCTGGATGGTGATGGTGGCTGAGTGAGGTGAATTTGATTTTTTGATTGGTTGTAGGGTGGGTCGACTGTGGTTGTGGTGGTGGTGGATTGGAATGTGGTGGTTTGGCCGGCTGTGGTGGCTGCTTGAGATGGGGTGGCTTGGAATGGATTGTGGTGACTATGATAGCAGTTTGGGATGAGGTGAGTTGGAATGGTGGTGGTGGTTGAGTGGGGTGAATTTGATTTATTGATTGGTTATAGGGTGGGCCGACTATGGTGGTGGTGGTGGTGGTGGTTGTTTGGCCGACTGTGGTGGCGGTTTGGGATGGGGTGAGTTGGAATGTGGTGGTTGGGAATGTGGTGGCTGTGGTGACTGTGATGGCAGTTTGGGATAGGGTGAGTTGGAATGGGCTGTGGTGGTTTGGAATGGTGGTGGTGGGTGGTGGTGGTTGGATGGTGATGGTGACTGAGTGGGGTGAATTTGATTTGTTGATTGGTTGTAGGGTGGGTCGACTGTGGTGGGTGGTGGTTGCTGGTTGCTAGATGCTGATGGTGGCTGAGTGGGGTGATATAAAAAGCCAAGGGCAAAATGGTAATGAGATAAGTTAAAAGTTAAAATTCAATAACACTTTTAATTTAAGGGTGTGTTTCTGGAATAAATGCAACCAGATGTATTAACCTGAGATTTCGCCAAACCTGGGGTGGGATCATGCAGTTTACTCTAAAAGATAATGATGAAACACTTAACAGTTTAAAACTGTGAACTTTAACTTTATTAAAGGTAATTTTTAGTGTGATATAGTTTCATTTAAATAACTTTTTTTAAACTACAATAATTTGAAAAATAATAATAAGAGAATTACGTGTGTCAAAATAAAAATACTTGAGGACATTAGTAAGAAAAAATAGAAAATTTGGAAAACTTAAGGAATTTTTTTTTGAAAATTACAATATGGCCACTAGTTTTCTTTGTTTTCTTTTTGGAAACTGGGGTTTAATTCTTAGGACCCATTAAACACTTTACAAGTCCAATGGATGAGGTAAGTCACAAATATCATAGATGACCACTGGTTTTTTTTTTTAATACTTTTTTAAGATTTTAAAATATATTTTATATTTTTGTTTTAATTTTTTAATATAAATTGCTTTAGTTTTTTAATTTGTATAACTGTATTTATTTTCTTTTTTAAATTTCAGTGATGTGTATATTGTTTTATTTCTATTATGTTTAAAATAATTAAATCACCCACACATGGATATTCATTTATATAAAAAAATTTCAGTTAAAGTTAACAGTTTTAAACCGTTAAGTGCTTTCACATTGTCTTTTCTAATAATTGTCCTATAACTGTCAATTTCTAATGAAAGTATCATTTGGTGGATAATAACCCTAAATTTTATGATGTTTATGTGATTAGGTGCGTACAGTTTTTTTTTTTTATCCTTACAATCCTAAGAGTCAAGATTTTATTCAATTCAATTGACCGTTAATTAAATTGTGACTCAAAACTTTTGAAAAAAAAAAAACCATTTTTAAGTAAGAAATAATAATAATAATAATCAAGACTCTAGAAGTCTCTTCTACCTAACCATTTGCATTATATGATTTGAGAAGGAATTAATTATTCTAATTAATTAATTATTTGGATAACTTGTAATACTAAAATGTCTTATTTCAAAATATACTTATTGGAGTGATTGACAATTATTCAATAAAAAACATTAAACTTGAAGAAATTAAAAAAGACTTTCATGCACTAAGAAACATCTGATTTGTATATTTTAATCAAATTAAATTAATTGTTAAGGAACCGTGACGTGAGTGAGACTTAATTAACAGCTAATTATTCTCATCTTAATCAGCGATAATTTAATTTTGGAATCAATTTAAAATTAATAATGCAAAATTAACCCAAAAATTAGACATAATATTATATGTTTCTGCATTGCTGGTTAAGAGAATCAGAATTTGTTCTGGATAAGAGAATCAATAATGTTACTCATTTGGCCCCATGCCCATCATATCCAGTAATTTAATTTAATTGAAAAGAAAAATATGAAAAAAGTAATCTACTTTATTCTTTTTGACTACTCAATTAGTAGAGAAAAAGAATACCAAACGAGATTACAAGTAATTGGTAGTTTATAAACAACGTTGGCTTCTCATTTTGACTCTTTCTTCAAATAAACCATTATAAATACCTACCACAATAATGAACCAACCCATCAAAAAACCAAATTCATAACATCAAAATGCACGGCCTTGTTGCAGCGAATACGGTGGTGGCTGCATCGGCTTGTTCGGTGTGGGATGTCTACAGCACCCTTCAGGTCTTTACAATTATAAATACGTTTCTGCCAAATGTGCTTGGAACAGTAAAAGTCCTTGAAGGTGATGGACATGTTGGCACACTTATAAACGTTACATTTCCACCAGGTAATTAAATTAATTAATATTATTTATTAAATATTTATTTTTGAGCGACTGAATAGTAAATATTCTTGTTTGGTTTTTGTTTCAGGAACTCCTGGAGTTGGTTATATGGAGGAAACAATCATAAAGGTTGATAATAAGAAGCGTGTGAAGGAAACAGAAGCCATTGAAGGAGGATTTATAGCACAGGGCTTCAAGCGTTATATAACTCAATACAAAATTATTGAGAAAAATTATACATCAAGTATTATAAGATCAACAATAAAGTATGAGCTTGATGATAAGTTAGCAAATCTTACTTCTTCAGTAAATACCAAGCTAGCAGAAATACTTGCAGAAACCATTGGAAAGTACCTAACTGAGAAGACACCTCCTCCTCATTAGAATTTGCGAAAAGAATTTGTTGTCGATGTGGTAATTAATATTATTAGACTGATAATAATGATATTAAAATAAAAAATAAAAGATGATACATCTTATGTTGTTAATTAATCTATAATAAAGAATATTGGCAGGGTTTGTCTATTGTATTGCATAGTGGAAATGTATTTTATAAGTTTTTTTTTTAATTTACAGCTTTCACATTGATGTACTTTATGTAATAAAACCAAAATTTGGGTTAACATTTATCGGTTAAAAAAAAAAAAACTATAGTTACGTTCAGGTTGATTTTATCGAGATTTATATTCTTGAGTAAGCTATATCTATATATATATAATACAATCCTAAAGCACTTGTTATTTGAGTGTCATGCAACGTTTAGAAAATTGGACCAGACAGTGAACCGGCTAGGGAGACGGTTCGCGGTCAGACCGGTAGAACCAATGACATAAGCATGACGTCGTAAATATTATAATAATATATCCATTTTCATTTCCATTGCTCCCACCTGAACAAAACCCTATAACAATACAAGAGAAATGAGAGGCTTCAAATTCAGCTTAAAGACTAGGCAAAAATGGATGGTCTAACATTTTAAAGATCTTTTCCATTTCTGCTCTTTGAACTTTTTTCTTCATAACCAATGCCTCTTTATTTACCACCTTCATCGCATACAAACACTGCTCATCATCTCCACCAATAATCTTAGAGTGGTGAGGTTTGAGAGTTAGGTTATCCGGGAAAGATTTAGAAGTTGGAATTCAAAAGAGAAACAACTAAAAGTCTAAAACTACTGCTACTTTCACTGCTCATTGAGCTTGAATTTGTTGTTGTATAAAGTATCAACGTCTGATGAGTCTATTACCATTTTACTTTTCTCTTTAGAAGAGAAAGATCAAAGGTCGAATCTGATTGAGAAAAAGAATTTAAGTTGAACTTTTTTCTTTAACAAATTGTGGGAATGGAAGTGAAAGATTGAAAGTTAGGGATTGACTTTTGTTAATTTAGTTTTAGGTTTAGTGAACCAATTGGTTTTAGGCCAGTCCAACCGAGTTCAACTCATGAAACGATTTTTACCTATAACTGGACCAATTTTCTGGCCGGTTCGCGGTTGGACCGGTCCAACTGGCCGGTCCGGTTAGGTTTTCTAAACAGTGGTGTCATGTATGATTTCATAAGCTCTATAATTACTACAAGTGTCTGCACACTACAAGAAAAATGACATTTCTTGACAGATCCAGTTGACAGTTTTTTCAAATTCTTGACATTTTTTTTCTTGACAGTTTAGTTATAATCCTTGACAGTTACAAATTGTCAAGGAATTCGTAAAAAAAAAATTAAAAATAGAAAACCCTTAATCCATACTCTTTCCCTCAATACTTTAAAAACAAAAAACACTTTCCCTCTCACCCTTTCTTCGATCTTGTGCCCTAAACCTCCTTTGCCTATCCGCCTCCTCCAGTTTTTTCTCCAATTCAATCACAAATGGCCATCACTTTCTTAGATCTCCATACTGAATCAGGCCTCAAGTCTCTCGACAACTATCTCTCTAGAAACTTTTTCCCTCACTTTCTCCTCAAATTTTCCAAACTCCCACTCTTCAACCTGCTTTCTGATTTCAACTCTATTTGATTCAAATTCTCATCTATTTCTTTAATATTTTGGATTCCGTTCGTTTTCTGCATTCAAAACCCCGATAAGAAAAATAAAACAAAAGAAATCATAAATCGCTTCAGTTTCATTTTCTCCTTCGAAACCCCAACTTTTATAATATCACTAATCAAAGTTTGGCTCTATATATGTTCGGGTATTTGATTTCTAATATTTTATTGTTTCAATTTTCACCCTATTGACTCAATTTGATAAAATTTTAGAACAACTAGTAAGGAAATGGAAAACCTTAGATTTATTTGCTATTTTAGTATTCTTTTTATCGATAATTTGAACATTTTTCTTCACCAATTCTAAGCTTTTTAAACAAAGAAAGAGGCATTAAATTTATACTAGTTCCCAAGTCACATAATGCCCTTCCACAATAGGTATTTCCAATCGAGCATGACAGTGTGAAACTTTCAAGACCCTTTAGCTTTTATGGAAGTTTGTTTTTCAAGATTGAACTACACTCCTTGGTCATGGCTATTGTCTCAAAGTCACTCATCTTCCTCTTCTTTGACAAAATGTCTTTCATGAACTTGACATAGTTGGGCATTTGTCCAAAGCTTCAACCAGTGGAATGTTGATGTGGAGCTACTTCAGAACTTCAAGAAATTTGTTGAATTGTTTATCTTGATTATGCTTTTGAAGTCTTTGAGGGTATGGTGGAGTAGGTCTCACACGCTGTTGCTTCTCAATGCTGGGCTGTGCTGGCAATGTCAGCATCTATAGTTTTCTTCTTTGACTTCTCCACTGCTTCTTGCACTTCAGGATCTGCTTCATTTGATTGAGATTCAGCTAATGGTTGCTCTGGTTTTGGTATTCTCCTTGGCATTTGCACTTACCTTTCATTTCTCAATTGAATGGCTTGGACTTGTTCATTGACTTCTCTTGGATTTTTGGTATTACTTGGAAAGGAACCTTGTGGTCTTGCATGGACAACCAATGCAAGTTATCCCATCTGGTTCTCCAAATTCTTCAGTGAGGTACCTTGGCTTTGGATCAAAGTAGATTGATTTTTCATGATGGAATTACTTCTAGTCATGAAATTTCTCATGAGGGTCTCTAATGAGTTGATTTTAGCTTCTAGATGATCAGTTTTTGGCTACATTTGTTGATGAAATCCTAGTAGTTGCATAGGGCTTTGCTGATTGGATGATGAAGTAACTCCTCCTTGATTGCTCCAAGAGAAGTTTAGGTGTTGTCTCTAACCCAGATTGTAAGTATTGGAATAAAATCTGTTTCCCCTATTCCAATTACTCACAAAACACATAGATGCAGGGTTGTTGGGACAATTCTCATACAGACGCCCTTCTAAATACACAAGATACCGCTTCAAGATGGCTTGTTGAACTACATATTGTTGACGATAATGCTGGCGTAGAAACACTCAGGTTCTTGACCAAGTTAGTCAAGGAAGCTACTTGAGCAGATAATGACGTGATGACATCCACTTCCACGACTCCGACAACTGTTCTTCTTGCATTCCCTGACCTAGTTGCTAGCCACTGATAATTGTTAGTATAAATCTTCTCTAAGATTTTATATGTTTCATTGTATGACTTGGATAACAGTGCACTAGTTGCTGACGCATCAACCAACATTCGTGTCTGTGCATTTACTCAATTATAAAAGGTCTCCATTTGAATCCAACAAGGTATCCCATGATTAGGACACTTTCTCAGTAACTCTTTGAATCTTTCCCAGGTTTCATGCAACTTCTCGTCTTCAAATTGTTGGAATGAGGTAATATCATTTCGAAGCTTTCCTTTCTTTTGAGGTGGAAAGTATTTTTCAAAACGAACTTATGCGACAAATCATTCCAATCCACGACTAAATCTGGTGGTAATGAATTAAGCCAAGCTCGAGCATTATCTCGCAATGAGTATGGGAACAACTTGAGCCTCAAAATGTCTTCTGAAACACCCAAAATGAATCGCTGACTTCCATGAATAACTTCAAGTGCAAGTGTGGATCTTCAGTAGCTAAACCCCCAAACTAACCCATTGTTTGTAACATTTGGAACATCATAGGCTTCAATTCAAATTGCTGAGTTGGAAACTCATATCTGACTATGCTTGGATTGAACTGATTGATGATAGGTGTGTCAAAATCTCCAATACATCTGTCTTTTTCATCTAGCACTTGTTGATTTGGATCTGCTTCATTTTCCATCTCTACTTGTTTGCGGGCTCTTCAATTAGATCTTAATTCTCTTAATCTGGCGTAAAGAGTTCTCTCTGGTTCAGGATCAAATAATAATATTACTTCTTCAACTGATAGGTTCATAAACCATGCACCATCAGATCTGGAAAGAAGACAAACAAAAAGTAAAATAAAATGCAAAAAAAAAAAAAAAAAGAGCAACAATATGAATCTAACTAATTTTGGCACAATCCCCGACTACAGCGCCAAAAACTTTTTGTCAAAACGATGTTGTATGTGAAGACAAACACACTCACACAAGTATACGTGGTCGACAAGTAGTCTGGATTCCTAAGAATTGAGTATTGTTCTCACGAGGATTGTAAAACTAGTTAGTCTCAAATCAATGTTCCAACAATAGTAAGAGCAATAAAACAATAGGAGTTCAAACACTCAAATCTAACTTAAAGGAAATTAGTTCATACTAAAATGAAAGTAAACAAAGTAGAAAATACAACCATGATGTTCGTAGGAATAAAGAACACAAATACAAGAAATAGGTAATGAATATCTCTTGGTGAGCTCTCTCTCTCTTTCTTGTCAATGGCTCTTCTTTCCTTTTTTTCTCTGCACTTTCTCCTTTGAATATACCCTCTGTAGCTGTTACTCACTCTTGAGGAAGAAGACATGTCCTCAAATAAGGAAGACTTGTTCTCCAATCTTTTCACTTTGCTTATATATGAGAGAATTTAGGGCAACTTTAGACACTTGGCATAATTCTAGAATAAATCAATCCTCACAGCCATGTTACTATGCATTCTCTCATTGTGTGCACAAAAAAAGTGACTTTCCTTTTCAGGACAACTCAGAAACTTTGCAGGACTACATGCGCTTTTCTGTTATGCTGATCTGGCACTTTATATGCTAGCATTCGTTGCCACATGGTTCACAACACTAGTCTTCAAGCCATTTAAATCCGAGGACAAGCCAATTGATTTTGAACTACAGAAAGACAACCAGTGCAATTAATCCTAAGTTAAGCCAAAATAGATTAGATTAACACAATTTCTCTCTTTTAATCACATTCAACTCTAAATTGGCCAAGTTGTAAAATAGTAAACTAAACTAAACTAAACTAAAATAGTTAAAATAGACATATAACCAACAAAGATTGCTAAATTAGGACTATGATAATTCTATTTACAAGAGTTATCAGCTTCCAATAACAGCCTGGCTTTGGCCCCGTTCTTATTGAAATATCCATCTACATATAGTTTCCATTGCCATAGAGACTCTACTTCTGCTATTTTTGAGGCAATGGTTTCTTCAGTGCTTAGCTCTGTAGAAACCATTTCTTCTCCGGGCTGGTAGGAGAATTATGAGATAAAATCGGCGAGAGCTTGCCCTTTAATCGCTGTTATTGGGAAATACTTGATATCATGCTTGCTCAATTCCCACGCCCACTGAATTAATCTTCCCGACTCCTCGGGCTTTTGAAGCACTCTCCTCAGAGGGAAATTTGTTAATACATGGACAGTGTGTGCCTGGAAGTAAGGTCGCAACTTTCTCGATGCTACGATCAAAGCCAAGATTAATTTCTCCATTTCCAGATATCTTGTCTCAACATTTACCAACCTTTGACTAACATAATAGATTGGCCACTGAATCCCAACCTCTTTTCTTAATAACGCCGCACCTACGGCAAAGAAAAAAATCGCCAGGTACAGGAGAAGAGGCCGTCGAAAATCGGCTTAGATAGCAAAAGAGGTTGGCCAAGGCGTTTCTTCAGCTCTTGGAACGCCCTTTCATGTTTCTCGATCCACTCAAACTTCTTGTTCTCCTTTAGTGTTTCAAAGAACAGCAAGCATATGTCTATTGCCTTCAAAACAAACCGACCGAGTGCCGCCACTCGCCTCGTCAAACTTTGAATTTGCTTGATCTTTTTCGGGCTTTGCATGTTCAGTAATGTATGTATTTTGTTAGGGTTTGCCTCGACCCCCTGTTGATTCACTATGAATCCCAAGAACTTGCCCGACCTCACATCAAATGTGCACTTTAATGGATTTAGCCGCATTTGATGTTTTTTGAGAATCTTAAACATCACAGCCAAGTGCCCGATATTCTCCTCTGCTTCTTTAGATTTGACAAGCATGTCGTCAATCTACACTTCTATTGTTTTACCGATCTGCTCAGTAAACATTTTTTTTTACTACCGCTGGTAGGTCGCCCCTGCATTTTTAAGCCCAAACGGCATCACCCTGTAACAATAGATACCGCGGTCAGTAATAAAGAAGTGTTTTCCTTATCTGGCTGATACATTGGGATTTGGTTGGATCCCAAGTATGCGTCCATGAAGCTGATGAGCGCATGTCCGGCTATTGTATCAACAAGCTAGTTGATGTGAGGTAGCAAAAAACTGTCTTTTGGGTACACCTTGTCTAAATCAGTGAAATCAACGCAAGTCTGCCACTTGTCATTTGATTTCTTCACAAGTACTGGATTTGTGAGTCAATTCAGATATCTAACTTCTATGATGAAATTGATGTTTAGCAACTTGTCAACTTCCTCCTTGAGCGCCTGAGACCGCTCTGTATCCATCGACCTTCTTTTCTATCTGATCAACTTTGCCTAGAGGTAGATGTTTAACCTGTGGCACATTATTTCAAGGTTAATACCCACCATGTCCTCGTGTACCCAAGCGAACACATCCAGATTCTTCTTTAGAAGTTGGGTCGACTGACTCGCCATCTCACTACTCAAGCCGCTCCCAATTTTCAATACTCGGGTAGGGTATTCTTCACTTAATCAGATATCTTGTAGCTCCTCAGTTGGGCCCACTGCAAGGTCTTCTTTGTGAAGTCGAGGATAAATTGTATTCTCAATTGGCCTAGGATGCAGGCTGGTTTCAGTGATAACCATTGTCTTCAAAATTGGCCGCTTAGTTACCGTGACCATTGCGTTGTTGTAATAGTTCTTTGCTTCGACAATTGAGCCTCTAAGAACCCCAATTCCATCTTCAGTCAAGAACTTTACAGCTCGGCAGCGAATTGAGTCCACTGCTTCAAAATCATCTAGGAATGGTTTGCCCAATATTCCATTGTAACTCGTCAGACAATCAACCGTTATGAACTCTTGCATCTCTATCCTTGTTCACTCCTTCCCCAACTGTCACTGAGAGTTCGATTGTTCCCTTGGGGAGCAGGCTATCGCCAGTAAACCCATAGATTTGAATTGAGCATGACTTGAGATGACGTTCAGTAAACCTCATCTCGTAGAATGCCCCAAGGAAAAGAACATTCACGGTGCTTCTATTATAAATCATCAGTCAAAAAACCTACTTGTTCCCGATCATAGCAGTAACAACAATAGTATAGCCAATTTATTGAGGGTACTGCTCGAATTATTCTCTGGTAAACCCTATCACCTCATTGCTATCATTGACCTTTTTTGCGGCCTGGTTCCCACTGTCATTACCCTGGAAACTAAATCTATCCTGGCTTCTCAAGCACCCCTTTCCTGAGCATGCCTCGAGTTGCCTATAGAATTGGGCTCACCATAGATCATTCTTACTTTGTACCCGCCTTGCGGCGGCGGCGGCGGTGGTGGCGGGCTCTTTTGTCTTCCACTGTTATCGGGCTTCTCTTGCTCTTTTTCCTTTGCTACAAAATCTTTTAGATGCCTCCATCTTAATCAAATCCTCAATTGCATCTTTAAGATTTTGGCACTCGTTTGTATTGTAACCAATATCCTTGTGGAATAGACAATATTTCTTCGGGTCCCTTCTAAACGTTCAAACTTTCATCTTTTCTGGTTGGGGGGCCTTTCTCACCTCGTTAGATGTTTTATAAATATTCAATAATGAGGCCACTAGTGGGGTGTACTCCACAAATCGGGCAATTGGTTCCCTCTTTCTGAACTCTGCTCTTGGTCTCTTGTGAATCCTTTTCTCGTCCACTGAGCGATCTTGTTGATGTTCAGGGCTACTAGCGAACTCTCTACCCACTGATGTCTTGCAACTATTTTGTAAAATTGGACCAAACACACATGGTCCTCCCTTTGTAGCTCATTCAATAATTCTATCTGTAGCCTCACCCCAACAATCAATAGGGTCTTGATTCACTCTTCTAGAGTCTTGGCAACTTTTTTCTGCTTGCTCTGAAACCTCCTCAGGTACGAGGTTAGGGACTCACCTTTCTCCTATCTAATATTGCTCAAATAGCTGAGCGGCATGGAAACCTGGAACCTCGCTTGGAATTGCTGTAAATATAACGAAGTAAACTATTGCCAGAAGTGTATTGAGCCCGCTTCTAACCTCTTGTACTATTTCTTGGTGTTCCCAACCAGTGTTACTGCAAAACACTGGCATTTTGCCAAGTCGGAGACCTGATACAGCTCAGTGAAATCGTTGAATGCATTAAGGTGCTCATTTGGTTCCCCATTTCCATCATACTTCATCTCTGGCGCTCTAAACCCTAAAGGTAATGGCATCTAGCCGATCTTTTCAGAAAATGGTGAACTCACAATTGATTCAGCCTTATTTGTGTTCTCTTGTCGGGCTCTCAGATCATCTAGCATTTTCTACACTTGATCGAGCTCATTTGCTAAGGGATTAAGGTTCTGAGCCCTGCTGGCCCTTTGCTCGACCAAGTGGGTCCGAAGATCCCTTGTCTGAATCAGTGGATTATGTGAGTTTATGTGTGATTCTGTTACGCCTGGTGGCTGACATAATAGGTACTATCATACGTACTACCTTGCTCGTGATGTTAGTTAGAACCAGAGCACCAAAAGTTGTTGTTTGGCCTGATATGCGGGCTTGTCTTGAGAGTGGGTTAAAACATGCATGCGTGTTATCTGCATCTCACTATTTGGATGCTGAAGCACCTCCTCCTTGATTGTTCCAAGAGAATTTTGGGTGTTGTCTCTACCCTGGATTGTAAGTGTTAGAATAAGGATTGTTTGTCCTATTCTAATTACTCACAAAACACATAGATGGTGGGTTGTTTGGAAAATTCTCATCTACGTGGCCTTCTCCACAAAAGACACAATATATTGCCTTGTGGTGTCTTGACGAACTGCCCATTGCTACGGACGATGCTGGCACAAAGGTATTCATGTTCTTGATTGTATTGGCTAAGGAAGCTACTTGAGTAGATAGTGATGTGATAGTATCCACCTCCATGACTCCAGCTATTGTTCTTCTTGAAGTCCCTGCCCTAGCTGCTAGCCACTGATAATTGTTTGTAGAAATCCTTTCCAAAATTTCAAAGGTTTCATTGTAAGACTTAGATAACAATGCACCAGTTGCTAACACACAGACCAGCATTCGCGTCTATGCATTCAACCCATTATAAAAAGTTTCCATTTGAATCCAGCAGGGTATCCCATGATTAGGACACTTCCTCTGTAACTCTTTAAATCTCTCCCAGGCTTCATGCAATGTCTCATCTTCAAATTGTTGGAAAAAAGTGATGTCATTCAGAAGCTTCCCTTTCTTTTGAGGTCGGAAGTATTTTGACAAAAACTTATGCAATAAATTACTCCAATCCATGATCGAATCTGGTGGCAATGAATTGAGCCAACCTCTCTCTCTCTATCTCTCTCTCTCAATGAATATGGGAATAACTTGAGCCTCAAAATTTCTTCAGAAACACCCGGTAACTTGAAAGAGTCGCAAACTTCTATAAATAACTTTCAGTGCAAATGAGGGTCTTCGGTAGGCAAACCCCCAAACTGACCCATTGTTTGCAACATTTGGAACATCACCATCTTTAATTCGAATTGTTGAGCTGGAAATTGAGGTCTGACTATGCTCAGATTGAACTGATTGGTGAGAGGTGTGTCGAAATCTCCAATACATCTATCCCACTCATCCATAGGTGGTGGATTATGAACTGTTTCGTTCTCTATTTCTTCAAGTTTATAGGCGCTTTGATTAGCTCTTAATATTCTTAATCTGGCGTGAAGGGTTCTCTCTGGTTCAGGATCGAATAATAATATAGTTTCGTCAACAGATATGTTCATAAACCATTTACCATCAGATCTGAAACATAGGCAAACAAAAACAAGTAAAATAAAATGCAAAAATAATTAAAATGAGCAACAATATTAACTAACTAAATTTGGCACAATCCCCGGCAGCAGCGCCAAAAACTTGTTATCTGATCCAAACAATAACACATGCACGCAAGTATACGTGGTCGACAAGTAGTTTAGCTTCAAAGAATCGAATATCGTTCCCACAGAGATTGTCAAACTTGTCAGTTGCAATCAATGCTCCAGCACTGTCAGCAAAAATGTTGACAGCAATAGTAACAACAAAAAATGGTGATGATTTTGAATTAAAAAGACAATGATGAAATAGTAACTCAACTAATTAAACTGATCAACGAAAATAAAACTGAGTAAGAGTTTGAAGTCAACAGAGCAAGTGGCAACAGATTTAGCAATCAGTAAAAAGTTAAGTCAGGTTTGAACAAAATCTCTCCTATTGTAATGCTATGAATATTACTACAGCATAACTCAGCAGGGCATTTTACTTGATTCAAACTCCTAATTTCTTGTACTGTTCTACCGAACATTCGACAAGATTGTCCCCTAAGCTTAAACCTAACATATGTCTTGCCGATTCCGACTCAAGAACTTGATTTAACCCTGGTTTGTTAATAACCACACAAGGGAGCAATCATATGTCTACACATTCTCCTCATACTGTCATATGACCCTAAGGGTTTGTGTTAATCAAATGATATCCCTTGTTTTTCAGACCTTCTCAGCATCTAATCAACAAGCAACGCAACAAATATCAACTTGCCATATCAATATTGCAACATTAAACCCCTGTGATTAAAATAAAATGCATGCATCATAAGCTATATTAAGGATGAAATAAGCATTACAATAGGAGTTCAAACATTCAAACCCAACTTAAGAACAATTAGTTCATACTGAAATGAGAGTTAAATGAAGGAGAGTATACAACCACTGAGCTCATACAACAATAAGCACAAAGCACCAAGAAGACGACTAAACTATATCCTTGAATGCCCAGCTCTTCCTCGGAAAATTGCTTATGTTCCTCTGAAAAATTCCTTTGTTTCTCTCCCAATTCTCTCTCTAAAATGGTTGACCTTTTCTGATGTTTCTAGCTCTTTTTTCCAACTTTCTACTTTTCTTTTTATATGAGGAAAAGTAGGGCACAAATTGACACTTGTCACAGCTCTATGATTTGTCATTCCCTTACAGTTGGGTCACTGTTCATTTCTCTTTGAGTGCACGGAAAGAAAGATTATCCTTGTTAAGACAGGTCAGAAGATTCGCAGGACCACATGCGTGCTTTAAGTTATGCTGAGCTAGAGTGCTATGTGCCAGCATTGTCACCGCAAAGCTCTCAGTTGTCTGTTATGCCATACTTCAGCATTCGTCAACATCAGATCTTCAATTTGTGTTCTTTATGAATCCGAGGTTGAGCCATTTGATCCTGAAATGAAACAATTCAAATAATAAAAACTAAATATAAAACACACCAAATTAGAGCCGATTAACAACATTTCTCAATTTAAAACACAATGTAACTCTAAATGTCTAAAACATGAAATATTAATTTAAACTAAACTAAAATAAATAATATGACAATAAAAACTATGGCAAAGGTCCTAATTTAAGCCTATGATAGCTCTATTTACAGGAGTTATCACACCCCCAAACTTAAGATCTTGCTTGTCCTCAAGCAATTTAAACTAACTTCACAAACAAACATTAACAACACATGAAGAGAACTCATAGAGACATCATGCTTTAACTTATACTGCAACATCACTCATTCTTTGCTTTTAAGACCACAACTTAGTGTTTAATCATTCAAGTTCTCAACAGTTTGAAGTCACAATTTTTCGATCACATTTCATTTGTCAACACAGTATGAGTTGATCAATAAAACAACTACAAGCACTTACAAGGATAGCCAATCAAAGATCCTTAAGTCTACATGTATGGAACCTTCACTCAGTTATCAATCTCTCATCTACAAGATGCAGGCAAGAATCAATCTTAGGACAAAGCCAAGGGACTACCATTGCATACAGGTCATCTCAAACGGTTAGGGGTTTTGTTAGAAGACTTTTATTTCACTACACTTTATTCACTTTTTTTTTGTAAACTATATGGAAATCTTCCACAAATTCATAGCCTTTTGCACAGTTGACACACCTTGGAGTGCATGGGCACTCCTGGCTACTTAGTCATGAATTGTTTCAGATTGCTGCAGTAATGGTCATAACACACTTTTATTCTTCATACCTTTTCTTCAATAGTTGATACACCATGGGGTTCATGGGCACTTCTAGATACTTGGACATTGAGAACATTGAAATGATCCTAGCTTTTTATTCACACATTCAACAATCAACAATCAAAAAATTCTAATGCTAAAGTCCTTCCCCCTTATGAGCTTGATACCTACATTTTTAATGGTTATCACTTTGAACTTCAAAAGTTTTCCTACTTGAATCTTGTTTTGGAGTTTTATCTAACTCAGCATGGTTCCTAAACTCTCTCTACTGATTAGTATTCCTCATTGGCTTACTTCACACTACCTTTCAACTCATACATATGCATTTGAACATTTCAAAATTTTTGAATTTTTCAAAAAATTTTCCAATAAAAAACAACTCGAAGCTTGCGGTAGTGTCATGAAACATTTTAAAAGATTTCAAAATCAGCATAAGATATAGCACGATAATTCCATTGATTTTTCTTCACAACACACAACAAGACACAACATACAAAATGGACATAAACATAATAGAAATAATAAAATAACAACACAAAAGAGAAACACACAAAGGACAACAACACCCACAAACTTGAGAATTGTTGTGTCCTCACAACGGAACAAAACAACAAACAGTAAAGAAAAATAAGATAAAACAATAAAATTAAATGGGGATAAAGAACTCCCTCATTTGCCTAAAGTCCTCTGAGATTTCCTTCTTCGAAGAACAAATCCACCACTCGAAGACTCTCCCTTATTTCTTTTCTTGACTTTTGAAGAGAGTTTGGCCAAAAGTTGTAGATCATCATCAGAAACTGAGGAGTCTTGCTCTTGCTTTGTTTTCTCTGGAGTTGATTCAACCTCTTTTTTCCATTTCTGCCTCTTGTGCAATAGGGTTGATTGGTGCTTCAATGTCAGGCATTGTGACATGCTCCTCTGCCACTATTGCTGATGCTGATGCTGATGCTGATGCTGATGTTGGTTGCTTTCCTTGTTCTTCTGATGCTGGTGCTGTTGTGGCAACACTGGTTTGTCTCAATGATTCCATGTAGGCATCAATGAACACTTGAGGATCCACCAATTCCTCATCATCAAGATCCTCATCATTCTCGATTGAGGGGCTTGCAGGCTCTTTTTCTTGGTGTTCACCCTGGGTCTTCTTGCCTTTTTTAATGCTTGCCAATTTCTAACTCAAGGGCTCTTCATCACTCTCGGTGGTAAAGGACTCATGTGCTAGCGCACTGCTTGGACCTGCAAAAGGCAATTCTTAACACAATTCATCAAGAAAAATAAGGAAAGAGGGATAGGGTTTCGTGAAATTGGCTGTGAGGGCCTTCTTCAGAGCTTGATCTTTGCTCTTTAGGTAGCTGCATAGAATCAACTGTTTCTTCTCCATGGCTTCTAGTTTAGACAAAATTTTGTCAAGAACTGGCAGGTTGGGAACATCGGTGGGGATGCTGCCAGTTGCTGGAGCACTGGTGCTTGGCATATAAGTTCTCAATTTTTGTGTGCTAAATTTAGCATCACTAACCACTTTTTCAATCAAGTAATTTGTGAAAGCACCGTTGTTCACCACGATTTCCTCGTCTTCCAGATACAGGATATCAACATGCTTGCATAATTCAGTGATTAGAGAAGGGAAAAACAACTTCCCGTGAGTCTTTATTGTAGCAAAACATACCTCTTTAACCAGAATGCTACCCAAGTTTATCTTTTTTCTAGTCAAAATACAGTACAACAAAATCATTCGGTCAACCAAAACTGTGGTGTCATGCGTTGTGGGTATTATCCCATTCTTTGAAAAGTGACACCAAACCTTAGCATTGGGCAGGAGCGATGAGCGCTTCATGGTCTTAGTGTTTTGCTTGGACATTATCCAATCAACTCCAGGAACTATGGTGCTCTTGAGGACTTCTTGTAGCAATTCATCAGAAGGCTCTTCAACCAATTTTGAATATTTATCTTTTATAACTTTCAAACCAAAGAGTTTATTGAAGGTCTTGGAACTGAGGTCGATTTTTACTCCTTGCACTTTGACAGCGGGTTGGTCGTATGCGAGGAGATTCGCATAAAATTATTTTACCAAAGGCACGATAGGATTCCCAGGATGTGTGGCAAAGGATTTCCATTTTCGTTGTCGCAACACTTCATTGATGTAAGAAGGCAACCCCAGATTTTTTATTTTTGTCATGACAAAACCTTTTTCCAACAGCAACAATCTTGATCCAATCACATCCATGTACTTTGTTTCGGCTGCTGGATTCGTAAACTTATTAGGAGTAGTGCGAATGAGGGGAGCTTTGGGTTCTGATTTCTTTGTCATGGTGTTCAGAATACTGTAGCAAGGCGTGGGCGAGTGTTTATATAGGTTTATTATGGCAACAATGTGGACAACTTGGTGGAGAAGTGGGGTCAAGATGATGGTGAAATCTTGAGGAGAAAGTGTTGGA
>WYDK02000027.1:1033942-1044787 GCA_009867345.2 Toxicodendron radicans | reverse complement strand
GCTTATGTATTGTAGTTCATGCATATGAGAGAAGTGCATGGATAGTGGAGAATATCATATAGTCACTACTGTTAATTGATGATATATAGTAGTGCTTGCTTAAAAGAGATAAGCAATAAGGATAAGGAGTTTAATGATGAATGATAAACGGAGATGAATTTTATTTTGAGTATTGATTTACTTATTGAGCATTTGAGTTCACTCAGTTATTTTAAATGATTTTGCAGGTACTAAGTGATTATGCGACCAAACGGGAAATTAACACACGGGGAGTATAGCAGGCCTCGGTTGACAGCGCCATATTTTGATACTTTTATTTATGTTTTATATGTATATAGTGTTGTAAAGTTAATGAAACATTTTGTGTATGTTTATATTTTATATAAATGACAAACATGCGCACAACTATTTTGTTATGAGATTTCTACATATTAAGCTATAATATAGTATTATCTTCAGTTTTGTTTATTATACTAGTAAGTCATTACATTAATGCATAAAGAATAACACTAACAACAAGAAATGCACTAACCTACTCGACGATTGAGTTATCAGTCAATGCAATTCTCTGCTTATTCAGCTGACCATATCCCCTCTTGTAAATCAACTCCTAACACTCTTCAAATTGGGATACCTGAAATCATGCAGCTTCAGTACATTAGACATATAAGACAATTCAATTTTTTTTTTTTCAAATGAGTACTAAAAAATTAAAATCATGAAAGATAAATGAGAGACATACCCATAAGTCACATAAGGTTCAACCCTGTGAAGCATATTCACTGTTGCCTTGTTCACTTTAAGAAAAACTCCATTGAAAATCTGTATTAGACAAAGAAGATATTTCATTACATCACCAACAAAAATATATGTGTGCTAATTTTTTGCTCAAACAAGTGTCTCCTAATAAATAATTTCAATACCAAGGTAAGACAGCACCTAAACCACCAAATAAATCAACTACAGGTCCACACACACTGTCAGAAATAAATCACTGCATCATAAATAAATTAGCATCATCATATTATATACTTTGGCTACAACTTTTTGTAAAAGTATTCTCATCCATTCAACTTTAATTTCTCTATAATCCTAATAAAGATGTACATGCAGAAACAATCTTCAATTAAAAAAATAACAAAAAAGAATCATTTAATTAAAAAGTTACAATTCATCTACTTAAACAAGTAGCATACTTAAAATCCATACTATGTTCTCTTTCTCCTATTATTTAGAGTAAGAATTCAGTAAGCTAACTGTCTCAAATGCAATAGTTGCAAGATCTTCCTTGTCTTCAGATGCATGGCATTGATACTGAATGTCCCGAAAGCATACATATTAGACATTAGAAGCAACACATAGAAGTCCAACATCGAAATATTAGACAAAAGAAGCGACATAAAACAATCCAAAAACAATAAAACATACCCATGAATGCGAACGATAAACAAAAACTTAGCTTCAGAGTCAACATAGAAGCCTCCCTTCAACTTAGCTTCACGTTTCAATTGAATTAGCTCATTTTCCTGTATAATCAAAAGAATCTCAGTCACTAAAATTTCATAATGGAAAAATCAAACAATATAGAAAACTTTCCAGTATTATCAAAAGCATACAAATATAGAGAACTTGAAAGCCTACCTGAGTTAATTGCCTGCTTTCATAATTTCCACGTCGAAGGGTAATATTAGCTGGGTTTCTACACGCACAAACATGTTGAATATCAAGAGAATTATTAGATTCTTCAACAGAATCAAAATATTTGATAAATTTGAACAAGGAAGTTTATTTTGCATAGTTTTAGCTCAAGCAATGGTGCAACAACTCTAAGCATCAATGTTTATTATAAATTGAGAGTACATCGGAGAGTTGGAATCCTAAAATTCTGGGTATCAGAATTGAGATCGGGAGGGGGAATAAATGTTTATTAGAAATTGAAGAGTTGACTGGTATATGTCTGAATTTTTAGGGATTAAAGAATCGGTTATGGGTTTGAGTGAGGTGCCTATTGAGTTTGTCATTTTTTTAAAACTATTACGATGGCTTGGGGATTTTGGGATATCAGTGAAGAAGAGGGATTTTGGGGAAAAAAAATTTCAAAGAGCGGGAGAATTTTTTTTTCCAAATGCAAAAAGGGGAAGTGTAATTTGAATGAAAAAAATATCAGAGAGCGGGTTCTTTGAGTATGAAAAAAAATTTATGTTATTTATTTTGTAAACCTAATCCTTGACAGTTTTTACCTGTCAAGGTTTTAGAAAAAACTATCAAAATTTTGGTTTTTTCAATTTTTTTTCACAAAATTCTTGACAGCTAATAATTATCAAGAAATATTTAAAACTGTCAAGAATAATTTCTAATTCTTGACAATTCATTAACTGTCAAGAAAGTATCAAAAATTAGTATGTTTGACAGTTTCTAGAACTGTCAACTCAAACTATCAAGAAATCTCATTTTTCTTGTAGTGTAGGGGTTGCACATTAACTAAGGAGGAACATGGTAAAAAAGTTGACTCAAAGTTGTATAGGAGCATGATAAGAAGCCTCTTGTATCTCACTACTAGTAGACTTGATATATGTTTTAGTGTTGGAATATATGCTAGATATCAAGCTAATCATTTTGAACTTCAAATGACAACAATGAAAAGGATAATGAAATACATATTAGGTACAAATGACTTTGATTTATGGTTTTCCAATGATTCTAATGCAATTTTGGTTAGTTTCAGCATGCTAATTGGGCTAGGAGTATAGATGATGGGAAAAACACTTCCGGAGGATGTTTTTACCTTGGAAACAATTTGGTTACATGGTACAACAAGAAGCATAATTCAATCTCTTTATCCATAACCGAAGCAGAGTACATTGCAGTTGAGAGTTGTTGCACTCAGGTCTTATGGCTTAAACAAATGCTTAGTGATTATGACTTTTATCAGGATTGTGTTACTATGTTTTGTTATAACATCAGTGCCATTAATATTTAAAAAAATCATGTTCAACATTCACGAAACACATAGACATTAGGCATCACTTCATTCATGATTTAGTTGAGGATAAGATCATATCACTTTCACATGTGAGCACAAATTCTCAATTGGCAGATTTATTCACAAAAACTTTAGACTTTCAGTCTTTTGTTAACTTAAGGAAGTCCGTTGGACTACTTCAACTTGAATAATTTTTTATTTTCCTTGGTTTAATCATGAGAAAGTTTCTTTTGATTTAATTTTTCAAGTATATTTGATCTATGTTAGTGCATTGTTAATTGTTTTTCTCTTGCATAAGTGTGTATGTTATGAGGAATGTGTCTTTTTTGTTTTGACTGTTGAAGTAATATGTCCTTGTTTCATCTTGAGTTTCATGTTGAAATCTTATCACATTGTGAAAGAGCTACCTTGCCAGGTAGTGTGAAAGTCATTTTGAGTAATTTTCTAAAGTGTAGAGACCTTATGTTTTGGAAAATCTACCATTTAGAAGGCTACCTTCTTGCAAGTGTGAAAGCTACATAAAGTTATTTCTTGAGAGTTTTTACCCAATGAATCACTTTTTTAAAATAAAATAAAAATATTAGGATTATGAATAAAAAAGGGGTATGAGGGAAGGGGGAGATTCCTTAGAATGTTTGACCAATGTGATATAATTCCCTCTTGAGGACACATCACACACTTATGATAATGTTTCTTTGTTGAATTTCTCTTGAATGATTTAAGAAATTGTTACTTTGATTGTTAAATCATGTGGGCTGTGATCCTTAAAATGTATTAACATTTCAAGATTGAGAAATGGATTGGATGTACTTTGCATAGATTAGCACAACTTGTTTCATTAAAATCTTGTGAAATTTCCAATTGATCTTATGTTTTCTGTCTCATTTTTTTTTTTCTTGATTTGTTCATTAATAAAATAGAAAGTCTGTTGTTTTTGAGTTAAAGTTGTCATTGATATTTTGTGGGCAAACATGTTTGTGAATATTCTCACATTGTTCAAAAATTTTCATTGTTGTGCTCACATCTGATCATTATGTGCCCACATTTGATTAAATGTTGTTTCACTTAATTTTTCTCCCTAAAGATCCAGTTGTCATTGAGGTTTGCTTCAAACCTTATGAACAAAGAGAGGGAGTAGTTTATGGAGATTTTTAAATTTTTTCTGGCGGAGTTTCAAACTCAGGGGGAGTTTTCTATGTTTTTAAATTTCTGTTGGTACTGAACTTTTTACTGTTTTCTGCTGAACTTTCCTACGTTTCTTCTGAATTGAACTTGTTAATGTTTCTTGTGTTTCTTTCATATCTTTTTGCTTGTTGAAGATATGTTTGTGTGTCGATAAAATGTTAAATTTGTGTTTTGTTCATAAGTTAGACAAATGGGGAGATTGTAAGAGGTTTTTGTCAACTTATGAAGTCTGTGTGCATATTCTTGTTGATGTATGTGTTTTGTTTGATTAAGCACAATTGTATTAGTTTTTGTTGTTTGCATAAGTTATTGACATATTGCTGTATGTGCACATTTTTCATTGTTCATATGACCGTATTGAAAAAATATGTGGACCATTTGTTCTTATGTGTAAACATTTTATTGATCTCTCTTCACAGTACATGTGTCCATTTTTTAAGATATTTTATCTTATAACTTTCATGATCTTGTGTGAAAGTTTACTTTACAGGTGTCACTCTATTCAAGAGTGGGTTGTTTAAAAAGTGTATGAAACGTGTACTGTTGAGATTTGTTTGAGCAAGAGTATTTAAGATCATCTTCTTCTTACTTGCTCTTTGACCTAGATATTGCATATTCGTTGAGCTCTGAAATTTTATAGAGTATATTCAATCAGGTTTCACTACAACAAAAATGGCCTACGGTAGATTGCGAAAAGTGCTACCCTAGGTAAACGGTAGTTTTTTTTGGCTGTGCTACTACAACCCATGTTACTAAAAAAATTGGCATTAGTAACACAATTTGCTAGCTACGAAACTGAAATAAAATATTACTGTTTACTGTACCGTAGCAATTATTTTGAGTTACAATTGATTTTTGATAATACTGTACAAATGCTACAAATTATGCTTTCGTAATACTCTTAAACTGTTACAGCTTAGTTTTCTATAACATTCTGAAAAATTACGAATATCAAATTTGTAACATTAAGTAAAAGCTACAAATATCAAATTTATAACATTCAGTAAAAGCTACAAATATCAAATTCGTAACAATCAATAAAAGCTACAAATATCAAATCTGTAACATTTTTAGAAAGTCATGATTTGGTTTTCTGTAACACGCTCATTACATTTGATAAATGTTATAAATTTATTTTCCGTTACAGTTTGAAAGTGTTACCATTGAATCTGTTGTAACAATATAAAAGTTGTTATAATTGTTACCTTAATAACACAAATTATAAACAAACTATACATTAATTTTTGAAAACACATATTATTGATAGTGAATTGTCATATACAAAAAGATGTTCGTATATGCTCAATTTATTGTTTACATCCATAACATCTAATGCCTACATGATTGGAAAATTAACTATGTACAATAGTTAATACTTTTCAATCATCCAAAAAATTCTAAGTAATGCCTCCATTAATCATCCTTGTCCATTGTGCATAACCACACTACCACCATCCGTATATACCATCTTCCAATCCGAAACGTGCTATACCAAAAAACCACCTTCCAAATTATGGCACACCCTAAAAAACCATTAATGGAAAAAACATCTTAAATTCCACCTACATATATTCACAAAGATGACATTCCAAATATTTTGCATGGTCTGCTGCACTATATTTCCCTTCATTACGAAAAGCATGCCACTGCATAGAAGAACTCATTTTAATTTGCAGTGATTGAAGAAGAGCCAAGACACTCTACCGTTAAACAGTTGACAAATGATATTGATAGACCTGCTCTCCAGTATTGGTCTCAAACCCACCAAGTATCACAAGATTCTGAATAAATCCTTTCGAACTGCTCTGCAAAACAGGGGCATCAAAGATTTCAATGTCTTTTTTTTTGGATTGTTAAAACAATTCCATGATCTAATGCTCCACTCCATATCTACAAGAAGAGGAGTTGCTATCAGATCCATATTTCATTGGCAATTAAATGGATCAATCAATGTAATGCCTCAGCCCCTTAACTAACAAATTTCTAAAAGTTAAAGGAAAATACTCATTTGATTTTACCTGGAGGAAAGCATGAGCATTGAGTTCATTTGCAGCCATCATATCAGCTTCAATTCCACCAGATCTTTGTCCAGGATAAACCTTCATGGCTAACAATGTTATATTTCATGAAAAATAGGGCTCTAAAAGAACTGAAATTGAAACCAGAATATTTTGTATCACTAGCTTTAACACATTCAAATATAAGCTTATAACATAATGCCAACAAATTGAAAGTTAGTAAAAGCTTTTTTCACAAAAAAAAAGTTAATTAACAAGCTCTCTTAAAAATTCTTATTCAAATGAAATGATTATGCAAATAAATAAGCACATAAAAGCACCTTAAAAATGATCGGATGCCCTCAGCGTGGACCTTTGATCTATTCTTCCTTCATAAAGCCTGCAAACAAGCTGCCACAGACAATATCAGTTACAAGAAGGATAATATCCTCAAAGTCATTAAAATCCAGGTAAATCTCATCAGTTCCAAAATTAGTTGGAAAAACTCCCGAAAATCCCTAAAATCATCATAATTCTCCACTAAAATTAATAAGATCCCTCTTCCACAGCTTCATAAGCATAACACAAGGGGAATCAAACACAGATTCAGAACCTCCACTTTTGCCCCAATACTACGCTAAGTAAACATTTAAAAGCTTAAAACTTGGACTCCTCATATAAATTAATTCATACAAACTGATGTACATCGAGTGCACGATTGCCGTATCAACTTTAATTTGTTTCATCTATTTTAGTTTTTACTCCTCCAATCATATTATGCCACATTAATTTATACAAGTTTGTTTGTGTAACACTATTTTGTAAGGGATTATTTTTCCAAAAAAAACTAAGCATATCAATAAAATCACTCCCTAACATATATTCACAAAAGAAAAAAATAAATAAAAGAAGTAAATGCACCTGATTTTTACACTACCCTCTCCAACATCTTGAACTCTCAGTCGCTCCAAATCTCCAGACGAGTATTCAACATCTTGAAACCCTGAATAGCTGAAATTTATAATAACGTATATGATATATCAAATTAAAATCAACCCATAAAACAAAATCCACAAACAAAATAAAACAAACCTTGTGATGTTCATGAAGCCATAGCTACCGATGGGTCGGCCAACCTCGAAAGATTCGGGGCTAGTTATGAGATTGGCTTTACACACTCGGTTTCGACTCAGTGAGTTGAGCCTTGTTACTCTTGTTTGCTCTTGTTTTTTGTAACATTTGAACAAGGCTTTTATTATACTAATTACATTTGGATCCCAATGTTACTAAACGAAAAATGAACCTGGTTCATGAAAAATACATCCCAAAAAAGAAAAAGAAAATGAAAGAAGAAGACATACCTGCTAATTATTGCCGCCTACAGGTAGGAGGTGTTTGGTGAGCCCAGAATAAGGTTGATTCTTATCAATTTCAAAGCAAATAATAGATGCCCAAAATGTGCTCTCCAGAAACGCCCAATAAAACCTGCTCAAAGCAAAATGTCTTGAAATCGATTACAATTAGTCAGTAGTGGCCACGAATTTTTAAAAGTATTCTACCAACCAACTTCTCTAAACAAATAGATTATTGAGTTTTACCGAATCGGACAAGGAATTCGAAAAGGCGAGAAATGTGAGAAATAACTCACCAAATAAAAAGAAATTTACCTCTCAAAGGTTGATCTTCACTAATTTGATTTAAGGTTCAGTAGGTTATGGGTATGGAGGTTTTGCTAAAACTTTGGGTGGGCGGGTAATGGTTTTTTTTTTTCCTGATTAATAACCGAGTATATCGTAACAGTTTAACCTAAGATGTTATTGAATTCTGATTATATGATAATTTTATTTTGCCCCCTATATGAATGAAAAGTGATAAACTAAAGCCCTTATAATATCATTGGCCCCAAAATCATTAAATATATGACAAAACAACCTCAAAATATGATGGCAGGAATTTTATTTATTTTTCCTAGCAATAAATTGGGGTATATGGTAACATTTTTAAAGTGTTACTGTATTTTTTCTAAATAGTAACACCTAAAAAAAGTTACTATAATATTTGGTCTATTGTAATACTTTAAAAAAACTATTATTGATATATAATTGTAACATTTAAAAAAAGAATGCTATCATTGACATATTATGTGTTACAAAAATCATTGATATATAATCAATTAATCAATTAATCAATTTTAATCAATTAATCTATTATAACCAATTAATCAATTCTAATCAATTAATCAATTCCAATTAATTACTCCACAATACTCAATTAATCAATTATAATTGATTAATTGATTATTGATTAATTCATTATAATCAATTAATCAATTATAATCACTTATAACAATTAATAAATTAATCGATTATAATCAATTAATCAATTATAATCAATTAATCTACTATAATCAATTAATCAGTTCTAATCAATTAATCAATTATAATCAATTCTTCAATTCTAATCAATTAATATATTATAATTAATTATTCAATTCTAATCAATTAATCAATTAATCAATTCTAATTTCTAATCAATTAATAAATTCTAATAAATTAATTTTTTATAATTAATTAATCCATTTTAAGCAATTAATTAATTCTAATCAATTAATATGCTATAATCAATTAATTGATTAGAGTTGATTATAATTGATTAATTGATTAATTGATAAATTTATTATAATTGGTTTATTGATTAATTGATTAGAATTGATTAATTGATTAGTTGATTAGAATTGATTAATTGATTAGAATCATTGATTAATTGATGAATTGATTGTAAATATTGATTAATGGATTAATTGATTATAATTGATTAATTAATTAATTGATTAGAATGATTAATTGATGAATTGATTAGAATTTATTAATTAATTAATTGATTAGAATTGATTAATTAATTGATTGATTAGAATTGATTAATTGATTAGAATTTATTAATTAATAAATTAATAAATTGATTATAATTGATTAATTGATTAGAATTGATTAATTAATTGATTGATTATAATTTATTATAATTGAGTAATTGATTAATTTGTTAGAATTGATTAATTAATTAATTGATTATAATTGATTAATTGATTGTAATTGGTTAATTTGATATTACGTGTTAATGAATTGTATTTGTTAATTACGTACTAGCTAGTGGTGTTTGCATGTTACGTTTGTCGGTATTTAATGATAGTCTTTAGTCAATCGAACTTGAGTAATCGGGTGAGACAAGATAGATTATACCTAGAGTACTGATTAACTATTTTATGAGTTTGCCTTGCCTTGCCTTGTAGGTTTAGGAAACCGTAGAACGTGATAGAGTGTTGTGAGAGTTAGTCTCGTATTGTCACACCCCCTCTCAGGTGGCCCTTACCCCACTAGATCAGGGTGCTCTGTGGGACTCGGGTTCCGAAAGGAGGGTGAGTTTTTGAAAAACTGTTAATAGAATTCAATAAAGTTTTCTTTAAATAAAACATATGCAGAGTCATTTTACAAGCCAAATATCAAATGCTGTATTAGAGTCGTCTACATGACAAACAATATGCTAAAGTGCGGAAACATGCGTCTGGCCATCGACCTACACTGAAGGATGCAACTCGACTCCTGGACACTGACCTGGAGGAGGGAAAAATCAAAATAATGAGCTGGGAGGCCCAGTGAGTGGATAATACATTTATAAATTACAATACTTTAAAATACTCAAATGGAAAAACATGCTCAAGAAATAAATAGGCCATCACTGTAACATATCAAAACGTCGTCCTGTTCGGGACTCCATCGGAAGTCTCCGACATGCCAACACATCAACCAATACCTCACCCCCTATCTGCCCACTCGTGGAATATCATCTAGCTCTATCCAGCCTAGGCAGATGCGACCCTAGACAATCCCATAGCCCACTCATGGAAGATCCCCTAGCTCTATCCAGCCTAGGCGGATACGACCCTGGGCGATAATATAAGCCCACTCGTGGAAGATCTATTAGCTCTGTCTAGCCTAGGCGGATACGACCCTGGGCGATATCATAGGTCCACTCGTGGAAGATCCCCCAACGCTATCGCATAGGTAGATACGGCCCTGAACGATATCATAGGCCCACTCATGGAAGATCCCCCAGCGCTCTCGCATAGGTAGATACGACCCTGGGCATGTACCTACTCGTGAAGGGGCCACCCAACGCTCTCAGGCATAGGTGGGACTGGATCTCCCCTCCCTGGGTAATAATATGTAATAAATGTCTGGAGTTCAATAGATACCGGCCATTTCTGTCCCGATGGGATACTATCACCATGCGGTAGTACGAACCTCCACAGCCACACCTGGCTAGTCATTACTCACCGCTGCTCAAAACCACCCCATATCAACACCACGACTCCACATCATCACAATCACATTGCGTATATATATAATATACAATATAAATAAATGAGATGACTTTCATGATCACATGCACATGCCCCTTTTTATGTAAAATATCAATTTAACCCCTTCCTAGGAAAATATTAGTTTGCCCCCTCAACTTTTCCATTACTACAGATCAGTCCCTCAACTTTTCCAGTACTTTGATTAACCCTTAAAATTTTCTATCGTTTCACTTAGGTCCCTCGACCTTTGAATTATTGCATTTATACCCCTGTCTACTTGACAGGTTTCAGATCTTACTTCTACACCCCCAAAATCCTTCTAA
>WYDK02000027.1:819022-831206 GCA_009867345.2 Toxicodendron radicans | reverse complement strand
TTAAATAATATTATTTTAAAATATTTAAAATAATATTATTATAAATATAATATTAGTTCAGATAACAAATATATTATTGTCCTAAATTTTTAATAGTTATAGACAAAATTGTAACAAAATTAAGATTACCAAGGTAATTTTAAAATACTTAAGAAAATTGTGGTAATAAGATTACTCTTTATATTACCAACAATACTTTACTATTAGTAACAGAAAATTACCGGAATGTTTTATTACTTGTCAACCAAACAGGGTAATGAAATAATAAAAGATGACATTACCCTAGTAATATCATATAAACCCCAACCAAACGCCCTCTTAATGGTGTGTTTGGTTTGCAGTAATATATCATTACTAGGGTAATGTCATCTTTTATTTCCTTATTACCTTGTTTGGTCCGGTAATATTTCATTACTAATAGTAAAATATTGTTGGTAATATATGAGTAACCTTATTACCATCATTTTCTTAGGTATTTTAAGATTACCTTGATAATCTTAATTTTGTTACAATTTTGTCCCTAAATATTAAAAATTTAGGACAATAATACTCTTGTTATCTAAACTAAACTAATATTAATATTTAATATAAATGTTTAAAATAATATTATGTTAATATTAATTAATATTAATATTAATGTTCATAGTATATTAATATAATATTAATATTTAAAAAAAGATGACAATTTAGTAATCTAAACAACTTACCCACAAATTTATTTTTTCCAATAAAAAATATCAATATAACATACCCACCCATTTATTCCTCTCAATCAAACACATTCCCGGTAATACAATATTTTCATATCAAGATAATCTAATTTTTTCTTAATATAACATCCTCAATAATATATCATTCCCTGAATTAAAGATACCCTAATATAGTTGAGTGAGAGAAATTGATTTTGAGTCCTAAAAGAAAGAAATTAAAATTTAAGTTTTTAATGTTGTTCACATGTGTCAATCTCTTAATGGTTTGTGATACCAGCTCAGCTTGTTGAGTTGATACCTCTGTTATATTCTAAATTTTCTCTCAAAGAAGATGAATTGGTGGCAAAGCCTGTTCAAAATGGTAAGTGTGGTGATATGATTTTTTATTAATTTTGCCTCACGAGAAGTGAGGGTACAACGGATGCACCTACAAACACCCAATGATGTTACACCACATTAGTGTACGTGTCTGACAAGTGTCCCGTTATTTGGCGGTTGTAGGTGCATCCGTTGCGGTGCACCGAAGAGTGTGATGGTATTATTTTTTTTCATTTTTGCTTTCCATCAATTCATTTTTTTTTGCTCACACGGCCAAAGTTTCGAATCCATGCTTCAACCTATACCGATCGGCATATGAGAATGAGAAAAGAGAAATAATGAAAGAATGAATATGAGTCTTGCTTATGTATTACCGATCATGCATATGAGAGAGTTGCATGGATAGTTGAGATTAACTTGTAATTTTCTATTGTTGATTGATAATGTACAGTAAAACTTGTATGAGTAAGAAAATATATGATTAAAAGAAGTATATTGATGATTAATAAACGAAGATGAATTTTATTTTGAGTATTGATTTGCTTACTGAGCGTTTGAGCTCACTCCGTTGTTTTAAATGATTTTGCAAGTAATAGATGATTGTACGACCAGACGGGGAGTTGACACATGGAGAGATCAACGGGCCTCGTCGATAGTGTCATATTTTGATGTTTTGATATATTTTGATTGTATATGGTGTTGTAAAAATTAATATGATACTTTATATACTTATATTTTATATAAATCATAAAGTGCGTACATATTTTATTTTATGAAATTTTCATATATTATAATATATATATAAGCTATTATAAGTCAACTCTCAAAGTAGTTCTTTTGTAAATTATATTTTTGTAATTTGTAAAATAATTTTCAATTATTGCACTTTTTTTTCCTTACCAAGTTTTTGTCCCAATTGAATTTTTTTGGTGAGGTTTTTAACGAGACAATAATTATTGTAATTTTTTTATTTATTATTTTGTTTTTTGTTTTTAAATTAATGAATAAATCTAATTTTTTTTTCTTATATTGCAATTTAAACTGTATTAAATTGAATTAATATTTGAAATGTTAAATGTTATAATTATGTATGATCTATGAAGTATGAACTAAAGAATTAATCTAATGGACTTGATAATTGATTAAAAAAACAAACCGGGTTAGCCTGACTTGCCCGAGTAACCCGCATATATAGGGTTGGCGGGCCGGGTTGGGCCAAGCCTCTAACTCGGGAGACCGGGCCAACCCGGCCTGACTTTTACCAAAACCCGCCACGGGTCGGGCCCGACCCGACCCAAAAAATTTTCCACCTCTAGTTGTCAATCTCTTAATGGTTTGTGATACCAGCTCAGCATTGAGTTGATACCTCTGTTATATTCTAAATTTTCTCTCAAAGAAGATGAATTGGTGGCAAAGCCTGTTCAAAATGGTAAGTGTGGTGATATGATTTTTTATCAATTTTGCCTCACGAGAAGTGAGGGTACAACGGATGCACCTACAAACATCCAGTGATGTTACGCCACATTAGTGTGTGTGTCTGACAAGCGTCCCGTTATTTGGCGGTTGTAGGTGCATCTGTTGCGGTGCACCGAAGAGTGTGATGGTATTATTTTTTTTCATTTTTGTTTTCAGTTCATTTTTTTTTTATTATTCTGAGATTTGTTCAGACCAATTTACGTACACTTTGATTACTTTCCCGTCATGAATAAGTCTTTCGAAATAGGACAAATCCTGTGATCCGTAGTCATCAATATTAATTATCTTTCTTGTGATTCGTACCGGATACTACAGAAGAAACAAACCCTTTAACCTCAAATCTTTACCATTAGACTAATTCATTTTTTATTTATCATCAGTTACATTTTCATTAAATTGATAGGATAGCTTTTATTCAAGCCCGTGACTAAAATAATATAGAAATAAAGCAGTAATTATCTGTTCTGTACGAATTCAAATCACCTATCAACTGAGTTGACAAATGAAAATGATGTCCACCATACTTTTGGATCTTCCTATAAAACAAGGAAATTATGAGAAAGGAAATTAGCCGTAACATTTTTGTCACCGAGGTGAAACATCTGAAAGAGTTACCTCATTAGTGGAGGAAACTTTAACTTCTAAATTCACAACTCTACCAACAGAAAATGCTGGTTCAGATGGTTTAGGAAGTGTAATTGTATCACTTCCCAACATGACTACTAAAGATGACATGGTAGGTCTGTCCGCAGGATCTTCTTGAACGCACAATAATCCAATATGTATGTATTTCAATAATTCAACCGGAACATATGATTGCGCCAGAATGGGATCCATTAGCTCTAATGCATGTCCTTCGCACCATAGTTTCCATGCCTGAAATATTATTCAAGTTATAAACTATTAACTAAGATTATTGATGTATAATTTCATTACAAATCGTTGTTTAATATCAAGATTGAGAATCGGGACATACATAATTAAGGAGGCTTTGACCATGTTTTGAAAGATAAAATCCACTATTCTTTTTCCCGCTCAAAATTTCAAGTAGAAGAACTCCAAAACTAAAAACATCAGATTTAACTGAAAATAATCCTTCCATAGCATACTCTGGAGCCATATATCCACTGTTAGAAATTGGAAAAACAAAATAAGATTAAATCCAAAAGAAAAAAATCAATGATAATTACTTATTAAAACCCTTTTTAGTGAATGAAATTTGCTTTAAAAAAAGTTATCTAATAATTGTATTCATGTTATTATCTGAGCACTCATCCTTGGAAATAAGATAGGAAAGAAATAATGCACTTACTATGTGCCAACAACTCTGTTGGTGTTAGCTTCATTTTGATTTCCACCAAATAACCTGGCCATTCCAAAGTCTGATATCCTAGGATTCATCTCGAAATCTAACAAAACATTACTAGCTTTAAGATCTCGATGAATTACTTTGAGTCGAGAATCCTCATGCAAATACAATAGACCTCGTGCAATGCCATTAATGATGCTTATACGTCTTTTCCAGTATAGTTCTGAGCTCCTAGCCGAATCTGAAAATAAAATAAATACAAGTTTCAAACATGGCTTTCCATTAATTACTTATAGCTTGAATAAGGAAGTTTAATATACGAACCAAAGAGGAGGAAATCAAGGCTTTTGTTGGGCATATATTCATAGATGAGCATCGACTCATTTCCCTCTAAGCAGCATCCCAAAAGTCTCACAAGATTTTTGTGTTGTAATTTGGAAATTAAAGTAACTTCATTTTGTAACTCCTTTAGCCCTTGCCCAGAAGTTCTGGAAAGCCTCTTCACTGCAACTTCCTTGCCATCAGTTAATATTCCCTGGAAATAATTAGTAACCACTCTGTTATAACAATCAAGAAAAAAAGAAAAAAAAAAACTGGCTTTTATGATGAAAAAGAGTCCTCAAATATAACACTGTTTTTACTCTAAACAGTTCATAGGATAATAAAAACTAAATAAATTTGTCTTTCATACATATATTGAAAGGAGAATGATTGTTTTTGGTCAATACCAATTAGTTATATTTACATATTTGTTTAAATAAATGAAAGTCATCACTTCACCTAATTGAAATTGATTATACGTACCTTGTACACGGGGCCGAACCCACCTTCTCCAAGCTTATTTTCATCAGAAAAATTCTGTGTGGCCTCAAGTATGACGCCTAATGGAAAAAGGGGGAAGTCTTGAGTTTCCTCTCCTTGTACTATATCATATGAATAATCACCTGCAACTCTGCCCTCTCTCAAGCGAAGCACTTCAACTTCGTGATCACTGGTTAAGTTTTCCTCTGCAGGGCACATTTAATGCTTATATATTTCTATATATAACAAGATATTCAAAGTCTATGTAAAATAAAATAAAAAAGGTTAATCCTTTCTTAGTTCGAAGTTATAAATCAATTACCTTTGTCTCTTTTGTTTCTTCTCCACAGAAAGAAGGAGCCAAGCAGCAGTACTACTGTAATTGCTGATCCTGTCGCGCCAATTGCAGTCCACAGTGTTTTTCTTCCTTCCAAATCAAAAATATTTTTTATTTAATACTCAAATGTGTTTAATCAATATTATGACATCGCGCATGAGTATTTCAAGGATTTAAATACGAGAACAACCCAAAAAATAAAATAAAATAAAAGTTAATAAATCATTATCACAATAAAACTTACAAGTAAACGATTTTTTCCTACCCAAATAATGATTTAATAATACTTTTTCATCTACAGACTTTTAAAATACCATTTAACAACAAAAAAAAAAAACATATTTTTCAATTCGGTGGTGAACGAAGAGTAAACTCGATCCATGCTGTTCGAGCTTTTGAAGATGGGAGACCAGTGAGTCTTTTGGTGGCGAAATGTTGAATTTTGGTAGTTGTGATTGGTCGGAATTTGACTTGGGAAGGGCTACTGCCCAAACCCTAACCACCCAATTGCCGGTGATTGACAAGATCTGCGAGAGTAAGGTTTGAAAGGTTTTGATGAGTGATGATCAGAAAAGAGAATAGTGATGGTGTGAGGTCGCAATGATGTCGGAATCGATCGGCGATTAGCGGGATAGGTGGGAAAGTGCCATTAAAAGGTGCCATTTGATGAAAAAATAATGTTTTAATAGTTTGTGGATGAGAAAATGTCATTAACCCATTATTTGGGTGTGAAAAAGTGGTTTACTCTAAAACTTACAATTGAAATAGGTTTCCTTTTAATTGTCCTAAATAGAAATATGATAATTTCAGACCCCTTATATATAAACAATAATACTATCTTTACATCACTTCCCTACATCATTCTCTTACATCACACTCACATTCAATTAAAATATTATTTTTAAAAAAAATTACTTTTTTAATTGAATGTGAATGTGATGTAAGAGAATGATATAAGGATGTGATGTAAATGTAGTATTACTCGTATATAAAAATTATATCACCCACAATTAATTATATATGTATCTTGACTGTTTTTTCAATATGAAATAAAATAACGATTTAAAAGAAAACGTTGTGAATTTTATTGTTTTGGTTACATGTATAATTTAAAATTTATTTTCTCTTTGGATTAGTTCAGTCTTCAAACAGTAAATGTGAGCTCTAAGAAATTTAAAAGAAAAATAGTATTAATCATTTCAGTAATTAGTTAAAGTACTGATTGGACCTCAACCCTAAACTGTATTCTAATTTTACCTTTGGGAGGAGGTGGAGGTGGAGGTGGAGGTGGAGGTGGAGGTGGAGGTGGAGGTGCAGCTGCCGGTGGCTCTGATTCATTAAACGGGTACAGCTCGTATCGTAAGTTACAACTTGGAAACAACACTCTTCCTCCTTTTGTTAAAGGAATCGAAGACAACTGTGAAATTGCATCTTGAAGACAGCTATTGCAATCAAATTTTGACAGGTCCAGCGTGCACTGCACTAGACCATACAGTGTCTGAAGCCCTGTCAAATTTACCTTTCTGATTGCAAACATTTTAGAATTGTTTACAGCCTCATTCGTAGTTTCGGTCATCAAACTATTCACCAGCTGACCAAAATCGCCTGTGCCTGTATAATTTTGTCGATTCCACATGTAAAGTCTGGGTGTCGTGCTCACCTTAGAAAAGAATGACTCGTTTGAGTAGCGGAAAAGGCACTCCTCGTACCATATAATGCTTTCTCCAACAGGACAAAGCTCAGTCAAGTTTGTGGTTGCGAAACTGACGCAGCGTTGGCAGGTGTCCTTATCGACATCCCCGCGGCAAAGAAAGAGGGCATACAACTGGTTAGGGTCTTCGCCTGTGGTGGCGTTGTAGAAACCGTTGGAGTACTTGTCGCCGAGATAAGCTTCTCTGGTGAGAGAAGCCAAGAAATAATTGAGGTTTGATCGAAGGATGCTGTTTCCTATGGAAGTGGTGTTTGGGCAATAATGGAAAAGATATGTTGGATCTGCAGCTGCTCTTAGGAAACTCGGCAAGCTCAGAAGAGAGAGGAACACAAGTATCATATTCTTCATTAGAAATAGATTTTTTCATTGTGAGTCTTTTGTTGCTCAACGGAATATATTTGGAGAGAAACGGTGATATTATTAACATAATATTACAATCATATTTAACATAAAGATAGAGAGATAAGAAAATAAAAATAAATAAATAAATAAACTTGAAAGTGGCATAAATTCACCTAAAAATATCATTGGACAATATTGCATCACACCTATATATATATATATATATATATATATATGTTGTAGAAACAGATGGGGACGAGACTCTATTATTGCGCTAGTCAACGGAGGAGAAAAGTCCAGTCAAATTTGGTGTTCTTGTGCCTTGTGGAAAAAGGAAATGAACATCTCATCAATTAATTTAATTTGTGGAAAGTTAAAACAAAGCAAAGAAATTTCTGACTAGGTTGATTAATTTTATTGGTATTTACATTATTTCAAGGAATAAGCAGATCTAGTTTCCACATAAAAATAAAAAGAGATTTAAACTATTTGTACATACACTCCACTTGGTTGATTAATTTTAGGTGATTGGTTTTCTGCACCTTTTAACTCTTTTTAATAATTAAAAAAAAAATTAGTTTTTTTCTAGTGCTCGAGAGACAAAAAGGTTACTGTGAAATTTAGGTGAAATTGAAAGTAAGGGATTTTGTGAGAAGGCAGGAACATAGCCAGTGGCAACCACCACGCCTCTTGTTACAAAATGCGTAATATATATATATATATATATACTGATTTTATAACAAGAGGCATGGTGGTTGTCATGTATTATATTTATAAATTTTCTCATATAAATTGATGTGATAATCTTGTATATTGGTCATGTAATTTATTTTAATTAGTTAATTTATTTTTAATTTAAAATCTTTCAATTATTGTTTATCACATCTTCATTGCTCTGAGCGAGGTTGACAGAGGAATTGGAGCCTTGATCTGATTCTTCATTTTGAATTTGGGTGAGAAGATTCTGTAATTGAAATTTCATATGTTTATTAGTTTTCACTGCAGCAAGGGAGGAAGAAACAATTGATTTTGTTTGGAGAAAATGAGCTATATCAGGGGTAATGACTTTTGTTTGTTTGGGTAAATTGGATAAATAAAACATGACATTGGATTTGGATAAGTGGGAAGTGTCATATTTATCCCACCATTTTGCTTTGAATTTACGGATGAATATGGGGAGATTGCAATCATTTTTAATCAATTCGATCTGGTTTCAAGTTTACTGTTTTTCTTGTTGTTTGTTTCTTTTATCGAGCCCTTTTGGGTTGTGTAGGGCAGAAGGATAAAATCCGTAGTAAGACCCTTAGATCAACCACTGTAGGGAACGAAACAACCAATTAACTAAAATGGATAACTTGTCTAGATCAATGTCTACTGCTTCAAGCTCAGGTCTCAAATATGAACATATTGTTCATCAAGAAGAAATCTGCATTAATCTTGAAGAAAACTCAACATTAGTTAATAATCCCCAAGAACCCCATAAAGGTAAACAAACAATCAACCCCAAAGAATTACAAAAAGATTTCGATAAATGGAGCATTCCCAAAATACAAGTTAGCAATGTTTACAAAGAAAACAAATTATATTCTCTGAACAGAGTCAATCCTTATAATAAAGCTAAATATGTTATTAAAACAGAAGAACAAACCATAAGACTCAATATTGATAATTCAACACAAATTACCCATTTATTTACCCAAGAAATGATTAATCGTTACAAGAAAAATTATAGTTATTTTCATATAGGTCTCATCCAAGTAGGAATTAAACCCTTAAGCTTAGAAGGTATGAACACTGCAATTCTTGCATGTTTGCGTGATTGTAGGTGGTTAACTTTTCAAGATTCCCTTTTAGGATCAATTGAGTCTAGTCTTTCCAATGACCCAATATACTTTAATTGTTACCCAAATTTCACTGTTGCCTTAGAAGACAGAAACATTTTAGATACCTTAACTTTAAATATTAAAACACATGGTTACAAACTTAAACAAGGAACTATGCCTTTAGCTCTAATCTATAGAATACAATATAAAGCCATGCAATCAGCTTTTTGTACAAATGCCATAACCCAAGATCCTAAAGGCCACACAATTCTTTTTCAAACAAAATTTTCAAGATCCAATATTTCCATACCTCAAACTATCCACTGGAATCAAATCAATTTACCATTAGATTGGAAACTCAATGATGCTATTTTACCATTAAATTTACGAATCCCAGAAAACCCCCCTCAACCACTCCAAAATACACAAATTGAATCCATTATTGAACACCCGGATGGTAGTGTTAATTTACGATTCAATAGATCTCTATCTCAAAGAATAAACCTACAAAATCTAAGAATAAATTCTCCAAAAGACATCCCCCAATCCAGTAGATCCAACTTTTTAGTAAATACTAGGTCTCAACAAAGAAACCTTGAAGGAATAAGAAACTCCTCCACAATCCCAAAACCATTTTATTCTGTTCAAACACCTTCTCAACAAGAAACATCACCACCACCCTCTCCCACTTATTCAGACATGCAAACTCCCTCCGAGTTAAACATGCTAGAAAAATTCGAAATAAATAAAGCATATTTGAAAAACGACTTTTATTCCAAACATAACATACCATTAAAAGAATTTTTTTTTCAAAATTATTGTCCCGAAAAAGGGAAAATTATTCAACAAGATTATTACGACTTCTTAATAAAAACTGAAACCCATACACTATTTTTTGACTGGTTCAATAATCATTTCGAAAACACTATTAATGTCCACACACGTCACCAAACTTGGATGGTATCTAATGGAAAAGATGCCACCACAGTTATATAATCCAACCATCCACCTTTGGCAGAAGTCACAATACCCTATAAAGGTGTTGACATTAAAGCTACACCCTTTAAACATAGAGATAATGACAATGAAGTCACAGGAAGAGAGATAAAGAATATCCAACAACAAAATAATTACACTAACCAATGTCTAACAACCATAGGCCAACAACTGAATAAAATAGAAACTATTATAACACATTCACCCAAAACTTCTCATGATAATCCTTCCCAATCGCAACATATCTCACAAAATAAACCATTATTTATTCCCCACAGTATCCCTCTAAAATTAAAACAACCATTAACCAACCAACAAGAATTCATGGCCCAAAAAAATAAAAAACTCCACCAATTAAATACTGAATCATCCACCCAAAAATCAAACATTGAAAATAAAACTATTCCAGAAACACCACAAACACCACAATCCTCTTCGTTAAGAATAAATCTTATTGATTGAAATGAAAGTACAGACACTGAATCTTTTGAATTTGATGTTTAAAGCTTCTCTTCTTACAATAATATCTTTAATAACAAAGATGATACTCAAATACATAGTTTAAATTGGAAAAATCCACCAAAACTATATTATCCTAGAACCATAGCACCTGACCTTGTCCTTAAAGAATCCTTAAAAAATCAACAAAAAAAATACGACGCCGATTTCATTTATCAATGGAATATAGATGGAATGTCTGATTACAACATAATCAACCTATTACAAGAAATGACAATGGTCAGTAATGCTTATAAAACAGCTCATAACACAGATGACCAAACCATTGCCCATATCTTAATAGCCGGTTTTACTGGTTCTCTTAAGTCTTGGTGGGACAATTATCTCACACCTGTTGATCACAACCACATTTTAGATGCCATAAAACTAGATGTCAAAGATATCCCTATCTTAGAAGAAAATGGAAATGAAATCCTTGATGCTGTCAATACCTTAATATATGCCATAACACTTCATTTTATAGGTGATCCAGTCAATCTTAAAGACAAAAACCAAGTAGCCTTAATGAACCTTAAATGTAGATCTTTACATGGCTATAGATGATATAAAGAAACCTACTTCGTCAGAGTAATGCAAATGTAAGATAGTAATAAAGCCTATTGGAAAGTCAAATTTTTAGCAGGCCTACCCAAATTATTAGCCAAAAAGGTTAAAGGAAAAATCAGGAAACCCAGCGATGGAATAATAAACTTTGATAACCTTACATATGGTCAATTACATGGATTTGTCCAAAAAGTAGGATTAAAAATTTGTCATGAAGATCAATTAAATTACCAAAAACAAAAAGAATGAAAACAATTAGGAAGTTTTTGCCAACAATTTAATGATAACCACAAACCTTCAAAACAACAAAAAACTTGTGATGGCCAATGTAGTAAACCAAATTCAAAAAAACCAAACTACCCTAGATATAACAAAAAACCTTATAAAAAATCATATCCAGAAAAACACAAACAACTTTATACAAACCAACAAAAAACTGGTCTCCATTTTGATCGCACTAAAAATGCTAGAGAATTCATTGACAAAAAATGACAAACTAAATGTTTTAAGTGTGACAAAATGGGTCACATAGCCAAATACTGTCGAATTAATAAAAAAATAAAACAATTAGACTTAGATATAAACTCCAACTTTTATTCATTGAAAACTCCGATTCCGACACAAGTGAAAAAGAAATGTCTGATGATAATCAAATTGATGAAATAGAAAATTCGTCTGATAAAGAAGTAAACGTTTTAACGAATGATCAAGAATTTTTAATTACTGCCGCTAATAACATCCAAGATTTTACCCTAAGACGAGAATATTTAGAAAAACTTAAACAAACATTTGCTAACTCTTCTACTCCAAAAATTCCCCAAAGACATAACTATAACTATCAAAACATAATAGATAAATTCCAAAAATAAGATAAAAGAACCCCAACTTTAGAAGATTTAAATCACGAAATTAAATTTATCAAAAATGAAATAAGAGAATTATAAACATGTAAACCAAAAATTGAAGAATTAGAAACACAACAATAATTTTTAAATTCAACGCTTCTTAATAAAGAACAACCATCCAATCCAAACATTACCACTATCGACCAGAAAGAAGACGATTTCTTAAATCTTATTACACAAATCACTTATAAAAAATGGTACATAAAAGTCACATTATTAATCAATAATGGATTTTTATTAGAAACAATTGCACTCTTTGATACTGGTGCTGATATAAATTGTATACAAGAAGGATTAATACACACTAAATATTATGTAAAAACAGTTGAATCTGTCAAATCCGCCAATGGTTCAAAACTAAATATTGAATACAAATTGTCCAATGCCAAACTTT
>WYDK02000027.1:740817-751089 GCA_009867345.2 Toxicodendron radicans | reverse complement strand
TTCGAAGAAATGTAAGCATCTATCTGTGGCCTTGGAAATAAACCGGCCAAGGGAGGCCACTCGACCTGTTAGACTTTAAACCTACTTCATCTTTTTCGGACTCTGCATATTCAGTAGAACTTGAATTTTGTCAGGGTTAGCCTCAACACCCTGCTGGTTTACCATGAACCCAAGGAATTTCCCCGAACTGACTCTAAATGAGCACTTTAACGAGTTCAACAACATTTGATACTTTCTTAGAATCCCAAACATCTCTCTCAAGTGTTTGAGGTGATTTTCTACCTTTGATTTGACAAACATGTTGTCAACATATAACTCCATAGTTTTGCAGATCTGCTCGACAAATATCTTGTTAACTAGCCGTTGGTAAACTGCTCCGACATTTTTCAACTCGAAAGACATCACCCTGTAACAGTAAACACCTTGGTTAGTTATAAATGAGGTATTTTCCTCGTTAATTTGGCCAATACATGAGGATTTAATTGTATCTCGAGTATGCATCTATGAAGCTTAATAAAGCGTGCTCAACTGTTGCATCTACTAACTGGTTTATCCGAGGTAGCGAGAAACTACCTTTCGGACATGCTTTATTTAAATTGGTGAAATTGAGGCAAGTCAGCCACTTGTTGTTCGATTTCTTCACTAACATTGGATTAGTGAGCCAATCCGGGTACTTCACTTCCCTGATGCAATTGATACTTAAAAGTTTATCAACCTCATCCTTGAGCTCCTGAGATCGCTCTAAATCCATCGATCTTCTTTTTTGTCTGATTGGCTTAGCTTCAAGATTGATATTTAATCTGTGGTTTATAATCTCCGAGCTAATACCTACCATGTCCGTATGTACTTAGGCGAACACATCTAGATTTTCCCTCAGGAACTGGGCCAAACGACCCGCTTACTCGCTTCTTAAACTGCTCCCAATTCTTGACACTCGAGTTGGGGCCTCTTCACTTATTGAGATTTCCCGCAACTCTTTAGTAGGCCCCGCCGCGGGGTCTTTTTTGTGAATTCGAGGATTAATTGCATCCTTGATTGGCCTAAGGGTTAGTTCCAATAATTACTATCGTTCTCTAGATGGGCCATTTGGTTCTCTCTCCCTGCTGAACTCTACCCTTGGTTTCTTTTGAAAATGAAACCGATCTCCCGCTCTTAACCCTTTCTTTTATCTATGGAGCGATCTTGTCGTTATTCGGGGATGCTCCTTGAGGGATCTCCTGCCAAAACTGCCAGCGAGTTCTCTACCCGCTAGTGTTTTGTGACCATATAATAGAATTGGACCAAGCTCACATGATCCTCTCTATGTAATTCTTTCCACAATTCAGTTTACAGCCTGATTCCGACAATCAACAACATTTGGATTGACTCTTTAGGCGTATTTGCTACCTTTGTTTGCTATCTCTGAAATCTTTTTTAAGTATGAAGTCAGAGACTCGCCTTTCTTATGGAGTATATTGCTCAGATAACTGAGCAGCATGGCGAGCTGTAACCTCGCTTGGAATTGCTGGAGATACAATGAAGTAAACTACTGCCAGGAATTGATTGAGCCCACTTATAACCTTTTGCACCACTTCTTGGCATTTCCCACTAGTGTCACTGCAAAGCACCGACATTTTGCCAAATCGGAGACTTGATGCAAGATCGTGAAATCATTGAATGCATCAAGGTGTTCTCTCAGCTCCCCGTTTCCGTCATACTTCATTTATAGTGCTCTAAACCCCATAGTGAGTGGCGTTTGGCAGATTCTTCATAAAATGGGGAGCTCACAATAGTTTTCGCCTGATTTACTTGTCGAGCTCTCAAGTCGTCCAACAATCTCTGCATTTGATCCAGCTCATTTGCAGCAGGGTTTTGAGTCCGAGCTTTGTTGGCTCTTTGTTCGATCAAATGAGACCGAAGATCAATCAAATGAATTAGCAGACTGTGCACGCTTGTGCGCGACTCAGTAGCCCGATGGTTGGGATAATAAGTACTATCGTACGTACTATCTTGCTCGCGATGCCGGTTAGAACCAGAGCATCAAAAGTTGTTGTTATGGCCCAATGGGCAAGCTTGCCTTGAGCGTGGGTTAAAACCAACATGTGTATTAGGAGCATCTCGTTGCTTTGGGTGAGCATTCATGGATGGCCCCTTTTTGCCCATAATTTTTTTTTCAGGTCGCCTCTTTGGATTATTAGAATTGCGAGGTGCCTAGCTCCTTGTGAAATGGGCGGGCCCTCGTTGAGGTCGAAGTGTATCCCCAAGGGCAGACAAACATAAGCGATCTGTCGGCGGGTTGCTTCCCCTAGTCGGGGTTAGCTCTGTGAAAATAGGCCTATCGAGGTCGCTTGTTTGGACTTTTCTCATGCCCGCCATGTCTTGCTGCATAACCTGCACGTCATTTTTTAGAGATTTGATCATATCCATTAACTGACCATGTTCTGGGTTGGAAGTTCCAGCCTCGAGAGTTTCGGCGATTGGCTGAGGTGGTGTCAATGGAAGGCGACTGTGGCATTCTTGTTGAGCGACGTTAACGTTGTCACGGTCTTCATTAACATTTTTAGATGTTCTGGTACGTGCCATTTGTGCTTGTTGGATTGCTCTAAACTGAAACGGTTTGCTGTTTGATTCAGCCCTCATTCTAGAGCCAAAATATTGATACGAGAAACCGCACCAACTAGAGAGATCCGATTGACCCTGACAGAATCGGAATGGGTGTGGGCGTGATTACGGATAATCAATAAGTAAAAGTAAAATGAACTCAAATGCAATGACAAAGACAATTTTTAAAGTGGTTCGGCGTATAGATTTAATGCCTACGTCCACTGTTATGTTGTTGCTCTCTCAAGATTGTGAACCCTTTTTCTCTCAAGAGATAGGGTATTTATACATTCAATTTACATATTGCAAGCGCCAAATCCAGGATAATGGTTTTGAAAGGAAATTACCCCATGATTAAGGGGATTGGGATGAACTCAGATTTGATTTTGATTTCATCCTGATTCTTTTAGGGATGATGTTTATTCGCATGCTGACTGTATTTTGTGTCGACTTCTGAATCTATCAGGCTCATCTATCCAGTCGGGGTTTCTATGGAGTCGGACTGCATCTGAGGCGAACAAGCCTTATTTGACCTTTATCGAACACATCAACCTGTTGAGCTTACCCCAAATCGGACTACCACTTGTCAACTTCTAATTGGCAAACTCATGGTGAAAAAAACCCACACAACAGGTATTAAAGTTAACGACTCTAATTTTCCTTGAATTGAAACAAATCAACATCTATCGTGTGTCAAAATTTATATTATAATAACATGTAATCAGATAATATATAATATATAGATTTTACCTTAGAACCGGGTTGGAATTGGTCTTAGAGCTTTCTTTATTACTAAAAAATTATGTATAAATATAACAAATAAAATTAAAATAATGGTAATGCCATTGGGTGCTTATCTTTAGACAGCCAATTGATTAGTATTTAAACATAATATGATCAGAAGATGCTCCCTTTAAACTACAAAAAATATTTGGACCTCGATCTTCTGCCTTTAATTTGAGCATATTTGATTTATTTTTTATATTTATATGAGAGAGCCCAATTTTATATGCATTTTATTCTAAAAATGGTAATGCCATTGGTTGCTTATCTGTAGACAGCCAATTGATTAGTATTTAAAGATAATATGATCAGAAGATGCTCCCTTCAAACTACAAAAATAGTTGGACCTCGATCTTCTGCCTTTAATTTGAGCATATTTGATTTTTTTTTATATATTTATATGAGAGAGCCCAATTTTATATGCATTTTATTCTAAAAATAGAGATAATGTTTTAACTAAAAATATTTAAAATTTTTTTTTTATAAACAATATAAAAAGGAATAAAACTTATATTTTAGCATTTGAATTTTATTTATGGGTTATTTCATACTTAAAAGATTAAGTTATTAGATGCAACCATCAATATTCTTTATGAATCTCAATAAAAACTCACCTCATGAGGTTTTAATCAAATGTTTTTACAAAATTACATAAAAAGGAGGTCGTTTTGATCATTTTATTTTAACATATTGATTTTTGTATCCATCTGATATTGTTTCTTATGTCATTCTCTTTCGTCCCTAGATTTTGGTTTAGACAGATCAAACTATAATCTTTAATTTTATGGGTTTATTATTTTCCAAACCTGAGGTTTGGCACACAAACACATTTTTTTTTTTTTTTTTTTTTTTTTTTACTTTGAATGGGCGTTTTTTAAGAGATAAAAAAAGATATTTTAACTAAGCCTATAGTATTATTGGCCAACCAGCTAGAATTTTTGGTCAATCAGTTAGAAGTTTCATACAAAAGATCATAAACAGCAACTGTTTATTTAAGTGACAAAATCATTATTTGAAAGTTTTGGCCTTAATTCCCAAAATTGGAGGGGAAAATGTTTATGTATCAACCTTGATTTGAGTATACCCAACAATTAATGTATAAATATATATTGAGAGATTGAATAACTTAAAACAAATCTTTGTTTTTCATCACTCAAAAAATTAAAAATTAAAAAAGGTTGTCATGTTTTATATAATTCATTAAATAATCAACCCAATCAAAATCAATCCAAAAAAGAAAGATAGTACTAGCTTTTGAGTTTAACATAATGCAGGATTGTTTTGTGATTTGGAAAGAAAATATGAAACTAAAATAATAATAAAAATATTTCAAAGCTACTAATTAAATGCATGGCTTAAATCCGACTCCATGAGAAGCAACTTGTCACGTTTCAAATAATTTATTAAAGAATTAATCCAATCTAAATAAATCAATAATGAAAAATACTTATCATGTTGCACACAATTTCTTAAAGAATTAAATTTAATCTAAATCAATCAACTTTTAGTTAAATTAATAATAACGCTGGATTGGTTTGTGATTTGAAACAACCAAATTATATTTTAAAAAGTTCCATGATTTTCATCACTCAAATAAAATACTTGCACATTTCACATAATGTATTAAAGAATTAATCCAATCTAACTCAATCAAGAATGAAATATATTACAGATTAACCACCACTGGATGACCTAATGGTAAAAGAGCAAAGGGTTTAACACGAGTTTCTGAGTTTGAATTCTCTCAGTCACTAATAGGGGTGATTACTGAAGCTTGTATCCGACATGCAGTTTCAGGTCTTGAAGCTTTAGTTGAGGTACGCATAATCTTACCCGAAGATCCCAATCACCAAAAAAAAAAAAAAGATATTATAGATTAAAAGCTGTTGAGTTTAAAAATAATGTCAGCTTGATTTGGGATCTTAAAAAAAAAAAGAAATTTAAATGGGTTTCATATAAACAACTTTTAGAGTTAAAAACTATTAAAAAGTATTAGTCTTATGTTTTGCACCTGAGAATTTTCCTTACATATATATACATTATGGTTTGTTCCTATTTTGAAGGATGCCAAGTTTGATAGCTACTAAAGCTAAGCAAAATGTCTCAAATTGTTGGTTCAGATGAAATAGAGTCACTGAGAATTGAGTTGGCAGAGATTGGAAGGAGCCTGAGGTCTTCATTCAGGCGCAATGCATCAAGTTTCAGAACCAGCTCAGTCGTAAGCTTAGGGAGAGATGATCCTGATGTTGAATATGCTTTGCAGTGGGCTGCCATTGAGAGATTGCCAACTTTTGAGAGGCTGAAATCATCTTTGTTTGAGACTGATGGTGAAGGAAAAAGTGTTGTTGATGTCACCAAGCTTGGCCCTCTTCAAAAGCATATATTCATTGAGAAGCTCATCAAGCACACTGAGCATGATAACCTCCAGTTGTTGAAAAAAATCAGAAAAAGAATTGACGAGTAAGTCTCTTTGAGATAAATGAGTTGAATGGTAACTTAACTGATATGTCTGAAAGCTCAATTTGTTACTCTACTGATCTCGTGATTTTGTTTTTAAACTTTACTCGATGCCCTTCATTTATAATTTGTTCATGTTTGTATAAACTTGTAACTTAATTGATATGTCTGGAAGCTCAGTTTGTTATTCGTTTGTGGTGATTTTCTTTTCAAACCTTACTCAAATATGCACTTACTAATTAATGAATATTGTGATCTTAAATTTGTAGAGTTGGTCTAGAATTGCCCGCTGTAGAGGTGAGATATAAGAATTTGAGGGTGGACGCTGAGTGTGAGATTGTTCAGGGAAAGCCACTTCCAACTCTATGGAATTCTCTTAAATCTTCATTTTCTGTGAGTGTCTTGCATCTTCTGAGAATTGATGATAAGCAAATTGAAATTTTTTATTAGCTAATTGGACCTTTGTTTCACAGATCTTATCATGGCTTCCAGGTTCCAAGTCAACAGAAGAAAAGATAAACATCATTAATGCTGTCAGTGGCATCATTAAGCCTGGAAGGTATATGCTAGAGATTTTTATGGCCAATTATACTTATAATCGCTTAATTTGCATAGCAATTTACTTGTAATTGTATGCAATATGCTGAACTAGAAAGTCGGAGATGCTTTCTAGGAGAACTGATTGATTTTTTCTAGCAGAAATTTCTATGAAACCGAAAGTGTACTTAACTATGGTTGAATTATTGCAGGATAACTCTTCTGCTTGGTCCCCCAGGTTGTGGGAAGACCACCATTTTGAAAGCTCTCTCAGGAAATCTTGACAAATCTCTTAAGGTTTCATAATTTCTTTATAGTTCATCATCATTTTGATTACAATTGGAATATTGATGTATCGAGTGTTAAAGTCATTCATTCAGTTAGGAAGAGAATCTAGATTACTTAATTCAGATATTGCATTGTTGAACTTTTCAAAATTGTTGAAGCTGACCCCATTATTTTATCAAGAAAGACAATGAATATTACTCCTAGCCATATGCTTGTATATATATACTCTTAGTCTGAGGGAATGGAAATAAGTAAATAATATTTTGATGAAACTTATTCACGAAGTTCTGTTTTGCTTTTCTTCAACAGGCGACAGGGGAAATTTCCTACAACGGTTACAGGCTAGACGAGTTTGTTCCCCAGAAAACTTCAGCTTATATAAGCCAAGAAGACCTGCATATAGCAGAAATGACTGTGAGGGAAACACTTGACTTTTCAGCCCGATGTCAGGGTATTGGAATCCGGGCAGGTAGGTTTCCTTGAGTTTAATCCAATGAATTCTTAGTTGTAGCTACCATATCAATTTTCACAAGTAATTGATAGTTACAGAAATCTGTTTTTCGCCTGTGCAGATATCATGAAGGAAGTCAGTAAAAGAGAGAAAGAGGCAGGAATTGTACCAGATCCGGATATAGATACTTACATGAAGGTACAGTTAGCATTATTTTCTCGTTTCATTCTATTTTATTAAAAAAAAAAAACTGATATAACAATATTCATGACTGGTTTCATTCAACAGGCAATATCTGTCGAAGGAGTAGATAGAACCCTTCAAACTGATTATGTTTTAAAGGTAATTCTCTTTAATTTAGTTGTAACTTGTAATCGTACTTCTTAAGTTAGTTTTTTAATTTTTTTCTGTGACTTGAAAGATCCTTGGACTTGATGTCTGTGCTGACACGATGGTGGGAGATGTCATGAGAAGAGGTATCTCTGGTGGTCAGAAAAAGAGACTGACTACAGGTAATTTTGACATAAAGGTTTAAAGGTTCATCAGATAACTGCAAAGGGTTAGATGTATACCATAATGTACATTCAAGGATCAAATTTTCATTGACTTATGCAGCTGAGATGATTGTTGGTCCTACAAAAGTTCTAATGATGGATGAAATATCAAACGGTTTAGACAGTTCAACTGCATATCAGATTGTTGCCTGTCTCCAGCAGATGGTGCATATCATAGATACTACTGCATTGATTTCACTTCTTCAGCCTGCACCGGAAACCTTTGAACTCTTTGATGACATCATTTTGATGGCAGAAGGAAAGATTGTGTATCAAGGACCACGTGATCAAATTGTAGAGTTTTTTGAGGATTGTGGATTCAGGTGTCCTGAAAGAAAAGGTGTGGCTGACTTTCTTCAGGAGGTAAGTGCATTACAGGGGCTTACAATCATTTCTTTTCCATGCACAAATATTAGTTCTTCTTTGTTTTACCTTTGATTTTCATTTGGCAGGTGATATCCAGGAAGGATCAAGAGCAATACTGGTACTGCACTGAAGATCACTACAATTATGTTTCAGTTGATATGTTCTGCAGGAAATTCAAGGAATCTTCTCTTGGTAAGAAGCTTCATAAGGATCTCTCACTTCCATTCGATAAGTCGAAAAGCCACAAGGATGCTCTTTCCTTCGACATGTATTCTATTTCCAAATGGCAACTGTTTAAAGCTTGCATGTCAAGGGAATTTCTTCTGATGAAGAGAAATTCTTTTATCTATGTATTCAAAACTGTCCAGGTTATGATTTATCCTTCATAGCCTTTCATCATTTATCCTTCTGTGCATTGGCTGGAAAATTTTGAAATATGTAAGGACTTTCTTGTTACAGATTATCATCCTTGCAATTATCACGATGACTGTCTTTATAAGGACTCGGATGGACATTGATGTTCTTCATGCCAGTTACTACATGGGAGCCCTGTTCTTTGGACTACTAATACTTCTTGTTGATGGCGTTCCGGAATTGACTCTGACTACTGCAAGACTTCCGGTTTTCTTTAAACAAAAAGAACTGTGCTTCTACCCCGCTTGGGCATATGCAATTCCAACTGCTATTCTGAAAATCCCCTTTTCAGTAATTGAATCTGTGGTATGGACATGTCTTACCTACTATGTCATTGGATACACCCCTGAGGCCTCAAGGTAAGCTTCACTTGATCAACGCTATGTTTATTAGTGCATTGAATCCTCTAATTTTGTTTCATTTTTATGTATTTAATTCTGTATATAGTTGATTCTTTCAAGCAAATGATAGATTTCTGGTGTATAAATTGTATGCGTTGATTTCAGGTTCTTCCGCCACCTTATTGTACTTTTTGCTGTGCACTTGGCATCAGTATCCTTGTTCCGAAGTTTGGCATCAGTCTGCCAGACTATAACTACTGCTATGACAGCCGGTGGTTTTGGAATATTATTTGTCTTGATATTTGGTGGTTTCATTATCAAACATCGTAAGGATTTTGAGACGTTCTCACCTTTGATTGCAGAATTTTCACCTGAAAGGATTAACTTATGCTGTGTTTTTGGTTGCAGCCTCTATGCCAGTGTGGTTGAAGTGGGGTTTTTGGGTTTCCCCTCTTACATATGGAGAGATAGGCCTTTCTGGAAATGAATTTCTTGCTCCTCGGTGGCAAAAGGTGAGTCTCTCATAGCTGGAAGTTACTGGTTTCTCTAATTAAGACAACACTCTGCATCAATCTTGACTGAGAATTAATGTAATTATTACCTCTTTAAACAATTAGCATAAATGAACCTACAAATCAAAATCTGGAGAAAGAAACTCACTGCATTGTGCTTCTTGATGTTTTTTATAGATGCTGCCTACAAATACTACAATAGGGAAAGAAGTACTTCACCGCCGCGGACTAAACTACGAAGGATATTTCTTCTGGATATCACTTGGTGCCTTGTTTGGATTTACATTACTTTTTAACATTGTCGTTGTCTTGGCCTTAAGCTTCTTGAAGCGTAAGTTACTTGTCCTCGCTTTCATATCTTAACTAAAGAAAATCATACTAACACCTGTTTCTTAACTCAATAAAATGCAAATGCAGCTCCTGGATCATCTCGTGCCATGATTTCACGGGAAAAGTTTGCCAAGATACAAGGAAGTCAAATCTCCAATGATGGTGAACTTGTAGAAGAAAAGATTAGAAATCCTCCTAATCAGGGATCTAATAAAGGTTAACTAAATTCTTCATATTGAAACCTATTCTGTCATATTTGTCACTTCGATTTTTGACATTTCATCTATATTTTCAGGCAGGATGATCTTACCTTTTCAACCACTAACACTAACATTTCAGGACATGAACTTCTTTGTCGACACTCCTTTGGTACTCATCATTAACCGTTCTTTATTCGCCATCATTGTCATTGCAGGGTACTTACTTTGAGGCATTAGATCTAATTATATAATTTTTCACTTTGGTTTTAGGAAATGAGAGAACAAGGATTCCTTGACAACAAAGTTCAACTACTTTCTGATGTTACAGGGGCATTGAGGCCTGGTGTTCTTACAGCATTAATGGGGGTTAGTGGAGCTGGAAAAACCACTCTTCTTGATGTTCTCGCAGGAAGAAAAACTACTGGCTATACTGAGGGGGAAATTAAAATTGGCGGGTAT
>WYDK02000027.1:712627-724389 GCA_009867345.2 Toxicodendron radicans | reverse complement strand
TTAATAAAAATAGTATTAAAAATAATATTATATAAGTATTTAAAAGGGAGGGTAATTTAGTAATCTAAATAACTTACTCATCAATTTACCCTCCAAACCATACATATAAATATAACATACCCACTCCCAACCAAACATATTTTGAGTAATATAATATTCTCATACCAAGATAATCTATATTTCCGGTAATCTTATTACCCAGATAATAAAACATTATATGAACCAAACGGCCCCAAAAGGGTTCTAAGACATATGATAGGTGAGTTCTCAAAGGTATTGCCTGCTTTAGAGCTTGGGACCTGCACGATTTTATTCTGAAAAGACATATCTAGGTAATGAGGGTGTCTTTGTGTCATTTACGCTACCAATGTCCTTATCTCCTAACCAATGTAGGACTTTGATACCAACACTATATACAATTAACTTCTCCACCATTTTCTCATGTTTCAAATCATGAACTCCATGGTCAGGACGCTGAAACTATATAAATTTCCCAACGGGCTCGTTGGCTAAGGGTAAGCAATCCTAAGATAATCTCACACAAATACTATTTTTCTCTCAAAATTGCTACTTTCTTGATTCGTTATCTAACAATGCATTGAAGGGGCCATGTTGGCAAAACCCATGGCGTTTTCTTAACACTAAGTGAATCTTACTTCAATAGTTATGGAGTCTGTAAATATCTTCCAGTTTGAATGAATCTCCTTTCAAAATACCTCTCACGTAACAGAATTGCCCAAATAATGTCATGATTTTTGAAAGCGAAATTGATTTTAGGAGAGCATAGATCTTGTCATGGTGTACAAACTCATAAAATAGGGGTTTATGAATTTATCCTATTTTATAAGTTTATCTTTACTATAATAAAAGGCAGGGGCTAATTAATAATAATGTGATAGGTGGGGTTCAAAACTCACAAATCTTTAAAGAAATGGATGTTAATTCGATCAAAATACTTCGAGTCCAATCCAAATGATATAAACAAATTGACTTAAGAAGACTTAAAAAGTAAAAAAATGACACTTGAAAGATGACTTTAATGATAAAGAAATTTATGATTTATGATAATAGGATTATATAACATTAGTGATATCATAAGCTAATATATATATATATGAAATTTTTTCTAGTCAGGACCATCGTGGATCGTGTTTGAATACCGTTGAATTTACTCGACTAAAAGATATTTTACATATATAGATCCAATAGTGATTAAGTATGTTCAAATATAATTATATCAAGACAGTTCTTCTGACTATATATATATATATATATATATATATATTTATATATTAATGATTGAGAAAGAATGATGCAAATTATGGTTCTCTTATCATTTCTAAATTATGATTTTTCTAGCTGAAGGAGGTAATTTAAAAGGAATTTTGTTTTTTTTAATATTTTCAAGCAATAAAACAGAACAATATTTTGCTATAAGTATTAATATATAAGGTAGATAAATATGTAGAAAAACTAAATTAAAATTTTCTTTTAATATAAGGATGGTAAATTTTGTATTAAAAAAATGAGAGCTTTTAAAATTTTTTAAAATTATTATATTGATTGTAAAATTTTATTTATTGTTATTGGCTTATTTAAAAATCTATTACATTATAAAACTAAATTCTATAAGGCTCACTATGATGCATGACCCAATTTTATATATGATATTTTACTATATATATATTTTGAAAAGAAGACTAATATAATTGATTTTAAAAATATATATATAGATGTCCTATAAAAAGCACTAAATAAAATTATATCTTTAAACCCATCTTATTTTTGTTTTCTTTTTTAGAAAATTAAATAGACATAGAATCATATAGTTACAACTTAGACATTAAATAAGAAAATATTTATAATTATCTAATTTTTAATAAAGTTTGAGAATATCTAACTATATATTAAAATTAAATATATAATAATAATATAATAGTGAGAACCGTAACTTCCCGCCACGTTTTTTAGCGTACTAAACTGCTCTCCCGCCATTTCGAGGTGAATATATTTAGCAATCAACAGTACTATAAAACGACACCGTAGACATCAGTCATATCCCACTTATCCGATGTCGTTTCCCGCCAATCGGTCTTGTCTACACAAAATTTCTCCTTGACAAAATAAACACCTCAATGAAAGGCCCACTCAATCCCTAAAAGGCTTGAAATTGATGTACGGAAATACCCCTATGTAAATACACTAATTACCTTTAACTCAAATTCCTCCCTTCTACACTGAAAATGTTTTTATAATAATAATAATATAATTCCTTCAAATATTATTCACTTAAAAAAAACCTATTATTTCATTAATAGTTGTTTTATTAAAAAAATATCTTTTCCATAAAGTACATATAACAAATTTTTTTTTTTTTGCATTTTTTCACTGTTTTTTTGTTTGTTTTAAAAATCATTTTTATTCATTATAATTTCATATTACATATTAAACATGGAAGCACTTAAAATTAAAAGTCAATTTATAATCTTTGGATCAAATACAATATCAAATCGAAAAGATTATCAAACCTAAGGATGATAATGAGTTTAATAAATTCCAATCCTATGAAAAAGAAAAAGAATTACAACCGTCCCAATTTATCTTACGCTTAAGTCTTAACTTATAAGTCTTATACCCATTATCTTTGAACTACATATTACATATTAACATCAAAACACTTAAAATTTATTGTCAAACTATAATCTTTTGATTAAACATTATATAAATTCGATAACGAGTGGAATCCATACCAACCTGTTCTATGCCTAACCTATTTTCTCAAACCTATTTTATTACGGTTCACTCCTCGACGAGTCAAATATATTTCTTTACTTACAAAAAATAATAATTTTCTTTTCAAGCTTGAGATATTTCCACGTAATCAAATATTCAAATATTCAAATCCAATAGGCGACTAAAAACTGAACAATGGCAAAGTCACGTAATTAATCCAAACTGGCGCCCTCATTTCCCAACCCCAAGGCATATATATACACCCCTCACACACACCTCAAGAGTCTAGAGTGATCGAAACTCAAAATAAATTTTTTTCGCTCTCGATTTGTTTCTCTCACTCTTCTTATTTTCTTTGGTTTTCTCTCTTATTTTCTTTAATTTTCTCCATCATTTTCTCTCATTTCTTCAATAATTTTCTTCAAAATCTTCCTCTCGCTTCACTCTCGGAATCTCGCGCCATTTTTTCTCTCTCGCTCTTTCCTTCATTCATTCTTCACTTCGACTTCGAAAACCGATTTCACATTCACGAAAGCGAAACCCTAACCCTAGCGTGTGGCCTCATAGCGGTTGCGAAGTGATAAGACTCCGATTAGGAGTTGAAAACTCGCGTTTCGGAGTCGAATCTTCGAGTGAAAGACTGAGAAACGTGAGTTTTTTTTGCAATTTTTTTTGTTCCAGGTTAAGTTTCGTTGATCTTGGTGGTTCATTGAACTGTTTGTGAGTTCTGAATCGTATTTTGGTTTGAGTTAAGTAGGAATTTTAAGTGTTGTTAAATTTCTCAGTTCGAGTTTGAAATGGTTATTTTGTTGTTTATGACGACGAAACTCTAACCCTAACCCTAAGTTGTAGCCGCAATAGGCTAGTGAGAAGGGGTAAGACTCCAATTAGTAGTTGAAATCTAGATTTGGAGTTAAATCATCGTGTGAAGCCTAATAATAATGAGCTTTTTGTAATTTTCGTTCTAGGTTAAGTTGTGTTGATTTTGGTGGTTAATTGAACTGTTTGGGGGTTTCGGAACCCTAATTTGGTTCGAATTAAGTTGAAATTTCAACTGTTGTGGAATTTCAAACTTCGAGCGCTAATTGATTTTTGTTTTGTTTATAAGGAGGAAACCCTAATTCTAGTTCTTAGATTCAACAGCCGCAGAGCACAGGGGTAAGACTGTAATTAGGGTAACATCTCACGTTTCGAAGCAATACTTCGAAACTTGAGTGTATTTATTTCTTTTTCTTTTTCTAGTTTACGTTTGATTAATTTTGGTGGTTATTTGAACTGTTCTGGAGTTTCTGGAAGTGTAGTTTCGCGAAGTGTGGAATTGGAAGTGTTGTGAAATTTCTTTGTTCAGAGGGTTTTGTTTGGTTAGAAGTACTAAACCTAGCGTTTACAGGTTGTTCAAAGGCTAGATTGGATGGCAATTGGTGGTTGAGGCTAATTTGGGATTTGTTGAAGCTTCGTGTTGAAGACTGAGAAACGTTAGTTTTCTTCTCTTAATTCATTGAATTCTTTGATTAGTTGTCTTTGAGTTTGTTGTGAACTCTGAATTAGCTTTAGATTTGAGTTTAAAGTGATAAAATTTGAAGTTTTCTAATTGATGATTATCTTACTGACCTTTTATTTTACTATCAGTTATCTTAGTTTATCTATCTAGCTGATTATTCATAGGTATAGAACATATGTTTCAGTGTACATGATTTTGAAATTTATTAAATTTGGATTTGTGATGTTTGAGTTATATTTGTTGAGAGCAAGAAATGTGAGCCTTCTGTGTCCAACTCTTTGATTTTATTTGCTTTTGAAGTTTGCTGGAAGTTTGTAGAATCGTTATTTATCATTTAACTCTTTGTTTCGAGCAAGGCACTTTAAGTATCATATATAATTTTTCATCTCTTTTGAATCTGTGACTTCAAATTTTTTTTCCCTTCGAATGTGTTTATAAGAGACTTGGAGGTGTAGAGTCTAGAATCATTTTCTAGTTGAACTTGATATTCTTATTCTTAGTTTTGATAGCACATTGACTTTATGATTCAGTTATTGACTCTAATTCACGTTTTCTCTGTCTATCAGAATAACTATAGCCCCAGGAGAGCAGAATATAACTCAAATTGGCTTAGAATCTTGGTTTTGGGTTGTGAAGATTGTTGAAGCTTCAAGTTGAACAGTGAAAGATGTGAGTTATCTTCTTGTAGCTCTTTGTGGTTTTTTGAAGTACTTGCAAGTTCATGAGACTCTAATTTAGCTTTGAAATTGAGTTTCATGTAAGTAAGGGTGAAGTGGTAGGTCATTGTTTAGATTATTATGAGTTAGTAATATGGTTTACGTAAATTGGGAGTATCTAATATACTTTTAGTTTTCAATGTCTTGTGTGTAACTTGAAGAAATGTATAGTTCTAATTATTTGCTAAGCAGAGCCTTTATGTTATCCTTCCTGAAGAGCTTTTCTGGAACTGAAAATTGAATGTCGAAAATAAGCAGTCTGCTAGATCAAGGACACTTTGCTGATGGATCCTTCCCTATATTCATTTGACATTTGAATTGTTTGTGAAACATTCCTCTTGTGCTTTAGATGCATTTCAACTTTGGGATTAAAGAGTTCATAACAGAAATGACTGCATCATATGGATTAAGAAATTATTTGTTGCTAAGCGTAATGTCTAACTCAGTCTGAACTCTGAAGTTAATTCTTTTATTTCAATGAAGAACTTGTTCTAAGATTTTTTTTTTAGGAATAATGATATATGATAAGCCTGGCCTCATGAAATATCAATGAAGAGAATTGTTTCTTTGTATACTTCATGGTCTGCCTACTGGTTATTTTACTGGCCATTTTCTGTTATGCAGACCAGTTGTGACCCTGTAAGTTTCATCAAATGGCTGAAAATCGTAATGGAAATGCCCAAGCTCCAAATGGCACTGGAGGAGGAAATGCTTATTCTATTAATCTGGAGAACTTTAGCACACGATTGAAGGCCCTCTATTCACACTGGAATGGAAACAAATCTGATGCCTGGGGTTCTGCTGATGTCCTTGCAATAGCAACACCTCCAGCTTCAGAAGATTTGCGCTACCTGAAATCATCAGCCCTCAACATATGGCTGCTTGGTTATGAGTTCCCAGAGACTATAATGGTTTTCATGAAGAAGCAGATTCATTTCTTGTGTAGCCAGAAGAAGGCCTCTCTGCTTGGAGTTGTGAAGCGGTCTGCCAGAGATGCTGTGGGTGTTGATGTTGTGATACATGTTAAGGCAAAGGCTGATGATGGTGGTGAACTGATGGATGCTATATTTAGTGCTATACGTGCTCAGTCAAAGGTAGATGGCAATGATAGCCCTGTTGTTGGATATATAGCAAGAGAGACACCTGAAGGGAAGCTTTTGGAGGCATGGGCTGAAAAACTGAAGAATACAGGATTTCCGCTTGGTGATGTAACCAATGGGTTGTCTGAACTGTTTGCTGTCAAGGACCCAGATGAGATCATGAATGTGAAGAAAGCTGGTTATTTAGCTTATAATGTTTTGAACAAGATTGTGGTTCCAAAGCTTGAGAATGTTATCGATGAGGAAAAGAAAGTCACTCATTCTTCCTTGATGGATGAAGCAGAGAAGGCAATACTGGAACCTACAAAAGCTGGGGTGAAGCTGAGGGCAGAGAATGTCGACATTTGTTATCCTCCCATATTTCAGAGTGGAGGGCAGTTTGATCTCAGACCTAGTGCTGCCAGCAATGATGAGTTACTGTACTATGATTCTGGAAGTGTAATTATATGTGCAGTTGGGGCACGGTATAACAGTTATTGCTCAAACATTGCCAGGTCTTTCTTGATTGATGCCACACCCTTGCAGAGCAAGGCTTATGAGGTTCTTCTGAAAGCCCATGAAGCTGCTATTGCTGCTTTGAAGCCTGGGAACAAGGTCAGTGCTGCTTACCTAGCAGCACTCTCGGTGGTCGAGAATGATGCACCAGAGTTGGTTCCTAATTTGACAAAATCTGCTGGCACAGGCATTGGCCTTGAATTCCGGGAGTCAGGTTTGAATCTGAATGCGAAGAATGATAGAGTGGTCAAAGACAAAATGATTTTTAATGTATCAATTGGTTTCCAGAAGTTGCAGAACCAGACCAATAATCCGAAGAATGAGATCTTCTGTCTGTTACTTGCTGACACTGTTATTGTTGGTGAAAAAAATCCGGATGTGGTAACTTCTAAGAGTTCTAAAGCTATTAAGGATGTAGCTTATTCATTTAATGAGGATGAGGAGGAAGAAGAAAGGCCAAATGTAAAAGCTGAGGCTAATGGCACGGAGGCCTTCCCGTCTAAGACAACACTCAGGTCTGATAATCAAGAGATTTCAAAGGAGGAACTTCGGAGGCAGCACCAGGCAGAACTAGCCCGTCAAAAGAATGAAGAAACTGCCAGGAGACTTGCTGGTGGGGGAAGTGGGGCTGGAGATAGTCGTTCTGCTGCTAGAACAACAACAGATTTGATTGCATATAAGAATGTCTATGATCTCCCACCTCCAAGAGGTTTGATGATACAGATTGACCAGAAGAATGAGGCGGTACTCTTGCCTATTTATGGAAGTATGGTTCCATTCCATGTAGCTACCATAAGGACAGTTTCCAGCCAGCAAGACACTAATCGGAATTGTTATATTCGCATTATATTTAATGTTCCTGGGACCCCATTCAATCCTCATGACACAAACTCGTTGAAATTTCAAGGGGCTATTTATCTGAAGGAGGTGTCCTTCCGATCTAAGGATCCAAGGCACATTAGTGAAGTTGTGGGGCTGATTAAAACACTTCGTCGTCAAGTTATGGCCAGGGAGTCCGAGAGAGCTGAGAGGGCCACTTTGGTTACACAAGAAAAACTCCAACTCGCTGGTAACAGATTCAAGCCCATAAGATTGCATGACCTTTGGGTTCGACCAGTTTTTGGAGGCCGCGGAAGAAAGATAACGGGTTCACTTGAAGCTCATGTGAATGGGTTCAGATATGCTACTTCTAGATCTGAAGAGCGAGTAGACGTTATGTTTGGCAATATAAAGCATGCATTTTTCCAGCCTGCTGAAAAGGAGATGATCACACTTCTCCATTTCCATTTGCACAACCATATCATGGTGGGGAACAAGAAAACCAAAGATGTGCAGTTTTATGTTGAGGTGATGGAATCAGTTCAAACAATCGGAGGTGGGAAGAGATCTGCGTATGATCCAGATGAGATTGAAGAAGAACAACGAGATAGGGCTCGGAAGAACAAGATTAATATGGATTTTCAGAGCTTTGTGAATCGAGTAAACGATCTATGGGGGCAGCCTCAATTCAGTGGGCTTGACCTTGAATTTGATCAGCCTCTGAGAGATCTCGGCTTCCATGGAGTGCCGCACAAATCCTCTGCTTTCATTGTTCCAACTTCAAGCTGCCTGGTCGAGCTAATAGAGACTCCTTTCCTGGTGGTCAGTCTAAGTGAGATTGAGATTGTGAACCTTGAGAGAGTTGGTCTTGGACAGAAAAATTTTGACATGACAATTGTCTTTAAAGACTTCAAGCGTGATGTTCTGAGGATCGATTCCATCCCTTCAACATCGCTTGATAGCATCAAGGAATGGCTTGACACGACAGACATCAAGTATTATGAGAGTAGGTTGAATCTCAACTGGCGGCAGATTTTGAAGACGATCACCGATGACCCTCAGAGCTTTATAGATGACGGGGGTTGGGAATTCTTAAATCTGGAAGCCAGTGATTCAGAGTCTGACAACTCAGAAGAATCAGATCAGGGTTACGAACCATCAGATATGGAGGAGGAATCGGTCTCAGAGGAGGAAGATTCCGAGAGTGAATCACTGGTGGAATCCGAGGACGAAGCGGAAGAAGATTCAGGAGAAGACTCAGAGGAAGAGAAAGGAAAGACATGGGAGGAATTAGAGAGGGAAGCCAGCAATGCCGACAAAGAAAAAGGAGATGATTCAGACAGTGAAGTGGAGAGGAAGATAAGAAAGATGAAAGCCTTTGCAAAGTCACGAGCGCCTCCAAGTAGCAGTTTCCAAAAACGTGCAAAATTGAGATAAGGATAAAGATTCGTCGGGTCAAGTTTTACCCATAGCTTCTGATGATGATTTAGAATGCAGTTGTTCTAACATAGCTTGGGATTTTGGAATTCTTAGTGGTTGGTAGTTGGGCATTTGATCATTGTCTATCTCTCGCCTGGAAGACAAAGATTATTGCTTTGTAAATTAGTGGAAATTAGTTTTAGTTTCAGTTATCAGAATTTTACTCTCTTGTTTACTATTAAATAGTTTGTTTTAAGATAAAGTATTCTTCTGTTTCCTAGATCTATATAATAATATAATAGATAACGCAATCAAATAAATGTATTCTACAATTGCTAGTTCAAATGGTTAGGTTACAGTTAATGACACTAATCCCTAATGAATGATATAATAAGAAAAATCTCGTTTTCAAAAAAAACATGGGTGGTAAAGTGGTAAATGGTTTGGGATGAAGAGGATTGTTTCATTTTTTATCTTGAGTTCGAATCTTATTGATTGTTAATATTGATGATCATTAGATTTGGTAAAATGGGTCAATATCTTTGGATACTTATGGGTATCCATTTTAAAAAATGGGTATTATTCTATATTTTTTAATCTATTTTCATATAATTTATATCTAACCCAAACTGTTTATTTTTGGATAATATGGGTAATACTCACGGGTACTCATATTTTAAAACAAAAAATAAAATGTTCATGTAGCTTTCTGCGGTGATCATCCCCTGTCTTTTACAGCACCTTCCGGCCAGAAGACTTGGAGCTATTACAAGGTAAGAAAATTTTCAATCCATGTACATGAACATAACCAGCATAAATTTATGTTTAATTTTATTTGAGTCCAGTTATATATATAACAACGAATGGTTTTTGAATTACAGGTTATGGTACCTTTGGCCATGATTGCCACCATCAATCCTGTGGTGATGAAGGAAAATCCATCAGAAAAATACATCCAGATTGTTACTGTTGATGGACATGATTTTTGGTTCATGGGATTTGTTGACTATGAGAAAGCATGTCGGCATCTTTCAGAAAGTACCTCAAATTTTGTAGCACCTAGGGTCCCAGTACTACCGACTTCCTAGATCTTTCTTTCAGAGCGTCAATTTCTGTTATTAATGAGTTGTTTCTTGTATTTTAATTTTCAGTTTTTGAGTATGTAAAATTTGCTTGATTGAATTTTGTAATAATAATTCTCAGTTTTTGACTTCGAGTTGGTTGCGAATTCTTGTGGTGAATTAAAGTTGAACAATTTGTGTTTTTGTGTTTATTGTATTTATTTTTTATACGCTTGCTAGTATTAAATTGATAAGAAATTGAGTTGGTTATAAATTTTTGTGGTGAATTGAATTTAATTTGATGTAGATAATTGTGAAGGTGTAATTGTAAAAAATAAAAATTTTAGAAATTTTAGGGGTGTAACTGTCAAAATTGAAAGCTGAAATGAAGAATATGAGTATCCATGGGTTCACCTTTACTCGTAGGGGTAAGTCTGGGTCCAATATTTTAGATCCATTTTAGACCCATACCCGATCTATCCACCCATTTTATCAAGTCTAATGGTCACGGATCGTAAGATTTGTCACTGGTTACTAATATTGAAGATTACGGATCGTAGAATTTATCTTGTTTCGAAAGTTTTGTTCGAGAAAGAGAGATTTAGTCTAAAATGTGTAAACTGATCTAGGATACTCTTCTTAACAAAAAAAATAAAAATTATTTTATTATTTACAAATTATTAATAAATCATTAAAATTTACACGATTATAAATTAATAAATATTATCAAATTGCCCTCTTATAATTTATTTTAACTTGTAAACATCGACAACAAAGAGATTTCTATTATTTTCAAAATTTCAGAAGAACATCATCAGTAAAAAGATTTCTGTTATTTCCAAATTTCAGAAGATTTTTTGTCATTATATCAATATCTCGGAGGAATTAAGGTCATTCATTTTTTAAAGGTTGATATTTTATACATCTTTGGATTATTTTTTAAAGGTTGATATTGTATAAATTTTTTTTTTTTTTTTTTTGTCCTTTGAACACCCTATAAACTCAAAAGACAAAATTAGCTTGCATGTACATCAACTTTTGGATTATAATTTAAAGGTTGATATTGTACCAAATTTTTTTTTTTTTTATTTGTTAACCGGGGAATCTCAACTAATCTCTGAGGTCTAATCCACAGGTCCTTTGAATACCCTACAAGTCCAAAGGGTCAAGTCAGTCACAATGTGGTAGGTAACCCAAGTTTAAATCTGAAAAATCAATAAAGGGAGCAAATCTCATTCACCTTCAAGACAACACCTTAGGGTGGTGCGTTTGGTTCGGAGAATGTTTTAGTACTGAGAATGTTAGATTCCTGGAAATATAGATTACCTTGAAGATTACTGGAAATCTTATTAAAACCGTGCTTGGTTAGATAAGGTTAAATTGGTGGGTATGTTAAATTAATATGTTTGGTTGGAAGGAACAAAAGATTATTAAAGTATATTTTTACTAAATTGCCCTTATACTATAATAGTATTATGATAATAATATTATTATTATTTATTTGTATTTTATATAATAATAATAATAATAATAATAATAATAATAATAATTGTTATTTAATAGACATATGAGAGCATTTGTGTTCAAAATGATTATTAATTATGGGTAAAATTGGAATAAAAATTGAATTACCTTAGTAATCTTTTAATACCACCTCTTAACTTGATAATCTGATTACCTTCTATATTACCAACAATAATCACTATTGATATTGAAAGATTATCAGAATCTTTTATTACTTGGTAAACAAATGTGATAATAACCGGATTAAAAAATAAATTATCAGGGTAATCTTATTTTACCCCGAACCAAACACACCTTTATTGAAAATTCTTTTACATGAAAGTTTTACACAACACTCGAGGGGTAATCTTACATTAGGTGATGTAAGAATATTAGAGAAAACCAAGAAAATATC
>WYDK02000027.1:654813-668056 GCA_009867345.2 Toxicodendron radicans | reverse complement strand
TTAGAGGTTTTCCTCTCTTTGCACACTCGCAATATTGCTATTCATGTATTTGATTTTGTGGTTATTTTTTTTTTTGTGGTGGGGGGGGGGTGGGGGGGGGGGGGGGGGGGTTGATTTCTAAATGGTTTGGTTTTATGTTTTTGTTTGGTTTTATTACCAAAACAAAGATTCCTTGTTTTGTGAGAACTTTGTTAGAATAACAGGCAACAACATTCCCATCACCACATGTTATTTAAAAAAAAAAACATTTTAATTTCTTTATTAATTTTTCTTAGGTCAGAAAATATATTATAATTTCTTTAAAAATCAGTTTGTTTGTTTTTTTATATATAATTTATTAATTTTTTAAGGAAAAAAAATCAAGTTACGTTTCGTTTTTCTTTGTGTGGTTTTTACTACATATTCAATTTATCTCTTAAAATAAAATTTATCTCGACGTCACAAAAATAATTTTGTTACTTTATAAGTAAACACCTTCTTGCATAAAAAGACTCTCGATAAATTTTATAAAACTTTGAATAATGTCGGAGATCATTTTTAGGGAGATTTTGGGTATACACATTTGCTTATCTAAATTAATTGAGAAATTGATAGCTTCTATGACTTTACAAGGAGTAAATATATATTATTTATCTGGTTTAATTTCAATCAAATATTTTTTTATATAAAAATTATTAATGAAAATAGAAAGATCTAGATTAGCTAGGATTATGACAGCCAATACTTGGGCCCGTGACACTAGAAAAACCTTTCTTTGTTGTTTATTAATAAATTATTAAATAAATTAATCACTTTGTAATTATTAATTAAGTAATAATACAATAATGGAAAGAAATTGTTGTTCTTTGACTTAACTATCTCTTGCTTTTTATAGCCCACCTTTAATAATTAAACTATGAGCTGGAAATGAGTGGTTCATTGAATATGAAATAATGCATGTTATTATTTGGTTTTATTATTTTTTGGTGGGGACTAGGGATCTATTATAAAGGGTATAATGGGTATTATCATTTTCTTGTACCGTTCGAACCTAATTAAATAGATATCATATATTCAAGAAAAAAAAAACTATTTTATAGAGTGTTGTAACTCTTGTTATAATACAATAAGCCAATTAGAAAATAAGGATCAATTTGGTGCGATTTATTGGGTAAAGTTTATGAAAGAAAAGTAATTTTAAATTTTAATTGATGATAAAATTTTAACTTTTAATGATATTATATTAAATAATATTAAATTAGTGGGATTTGACTATACAATATAACTAATTCGGTGGCGGGCAAATGGCCTATGGATCTGTTCTAGGGGAGGTAGACCCAGGTTAAGCCCATCCCTCTTATTGGGTCCAGGCTTGGAACCAGTCCTTGGCCTAGGCTTGGGTCAATTTTTTTTGACCCCTTGCAAGAAATAAAAAAAACACTTGAGAAGCTAAAAATTCGGAAGGTTAAAATGAAATTAAAAAAAATTAATTAATTAAATATAAATGGATAATAATATACATGTCTAAATTAAATATAAAAAATTTAAATATAAATATATGAATTACTTGATATATATATGTTATATTATTGGTAGATAATAAAATATATTTTTTTATTCAGTTAACTTATAAATATTAAAAATATAATGTATATGTACTTAGTCATTCAAATTAATTAAAAACATATTATGGTAATGACAAAGTTTTACGGAATTGGATGAATAAGTAACTTGTCCAAGAGGATAAATGAATCAAATAAATGAATGATAATGTTATTTAAGTATCGTCTATTTAGAATTTATCTTAAATTGTAATAATTAATGAATGTGATTATAATTGTGTAAACATTGAGTGAAATCATATACAATAATATAAATTAGTATTAATAGATAAATTGTTTAAATTAAATATATACGTATATGTATATTATATTATTAATAGATAAAAACATAATGTTATTATTGATTGAATGGTAGTGTTATAATGTTATTTCATGCTCATGCATAATTTTGTTATAATATAATGATATATTATTATTATATTGATAGAAAATATTATTCTAAAAAATTTCATTATAATATTAATCTAAAATAATCAAAAGTTTGTGGAAAAAAAAATAGGTAACAAAATTCTCAAATTCGGGTCGGGAAAAATCCCGGAATTAAAATAATACATATGTATTATTTTCATTATAAATTTATAACCATTCATTTATAATTTTATATATTATAATTATATTTATGATTAATTAATTAATTAAAATTTTCAAATCGCCCCTAGTAAATTAAAACCCCCCCCAATATATAAAAATATGGGGTAAAATAAATTTTACTAGGGTAGGGACCTGTCTAGGACTCATATGTGAATGAGCCCGGACCCTGTCGTAGCAAAATTGGCATCGGTCCCTCAGGACTGATCCCAATTTAGGACCAGGCTCCCATCTCTAAATTAACTATCAAATGATGTCCTAAATTGGGCTTCCCTCTAGGGCCAAACATAATAGTGTTTTTTTTTTTTTTTTAAGTTCAACAATAATAACAAAAAAAAAAAAAGGCTTTCACATAATTTTTGCTAAATGTTAATTAAAGCAATTGGAGTATTCATCAACTAAATTTATTAAAAAAAAATTGAGGGTCTTTGAGAAAAGAATTCAAATTTGAGTTTTCATATTTCAAAATTATATTGAAAACAATAATTAACTTTGTCATGTTTAAGTTTAACACACTTGACCGCAAAAGATGATTGGATTGTAAGTTTATTTTTAATTTAAAATCATCTAATCATCTTTTGACACATAACAATGTATGAAAAATTATGTATAGAAATAATGTATGTGTATTATTACTCATATATTTAAAATATTTTGAATGAAAATATAATAAATAGGGACGTGTATGGTTTGTGTCAAACTTGAACTAACTCGTTTAATTTGTAACCCGAACCAAATCAAACCAATTGAAATTAGGTTGGTCATGGTTCAATCAATTAAACAGTTTGGTACATAATATTGAACAATTTATTTTATTTAATTTTTTTACATTTAATCTTCATTTAATTTAAGCAAAATGAAATTATTACTTTAAGAACTAAAATAAATAAATAACAAAGAAACACGCTAAATTATAATTATATTTATATAATTATATTTGTGATTATTTAAAGTATATAAAATAATATAACATTAACAATGCTAACTTATTGTTATGAAAAGAGATTTTTTTTAAAACCAAAATTAGAAATTTCTATTTAATTTAGTCATCTTAATTAAAAATAAAAAAGAAAATAAAATTATATGTGTAAAAAATATTTATGTATCAAACATATAATGAGTCGGTTTTTTATAAACCCACAAAGTTTTTTTTTTTTTCAATCTAGTCCTTTGAAAAGACCAGCCGTTATCAAGAAGACCAGACAAAACCAAACCGTATGTCCGCACAATCTTCCAACTCTTGACATCACATCTCTTTACTCACCTGGTTTTCTAATTTTACAAGCACAACCCACTTCAATCTCCATGTTCCCGATGATTACGAAGCTCAAAAGTTGAACCCTTTAAGCTTCGTAAAGTAACAAAACGAAGGATGTCAGTGTCGTTTTCACTTCACTCAACACCCTTCAAGCCTTCGGATTGCAAACCCTTCTCGCTTAATCCCTCTCCTCGTAGCTTCCAGGTTTGTTTCTTTTCTATTTTTGCTTCCTCTCAATTTGCTGTTGTGGGGTTTCTGTATTTTCATTTGATATTTTATTTATAATGTTTTTATTATTAAATAATAATATAAGAACGATATTTTTTTATTACAAGTTTCGATAATGTTGTTCGGATATTTGTGTAACTGTAGATGACCTTCTTTTATTGCTTGAATAGTGTAATATAAACATTATTATTATGTGTCATAGTCAAAAGATTAATTCGATAACGTTATCAGTTGATTCAGTTCAGTGTTGTAGTAAGATGGCAATGGAGTTATTATAATGGTAATGGTTTTTGAGCTTCCTAAGTTTAGAGTTGAAGGGTAGTATGATTTTGTTATAATGTTGGTTCACTGTTTATTGGTGATGATGCTGGATAGAATAAATACTTGTAACATTGAATATGAAACTTAATAATATGCAATATAAGACTTTAGCATTTTGAATGGTTGACTAGTAAAATTAATTGTAAGACATGTAACATTGAGCCTAGAATTTCGAAGTATGAAACATAAATTGGGATATCAATGTCGATTTAATATTGTTAGAGATTGGTAAGAATCCTTAAGTTTTGAAAATTTTGGAAGAAATTGTTCTGTGGGGAAGGTGATGAACAAGAACTAATCTAATCGGCTCTGTTGGTATTTTTAGTTGAACTTTATGAGGTGAATGAAATTGATGGCAGACTTCCTTGAAATGAAGTGGTCTGTTTGCTTTCTAGGAAATGGAAAGAAAGTGAAGGAAAATTAGATTTTGAATTTATGGATTTTACAATTAAAGTATTACTATTTTACAGTGGGAGAAATGCAATACCTTTGCTGCATATATTGTTAACATTTTGATCTTATAAGAAGCAAAATGTAAAGGTCATGAAAAATTATGCAAGAGATTAATTGTCGAGAGAGAACTTTGAGATATCTTGACTGAAAGACAGAAGAATATTATAGAGTGACAGTTTCAATTTAAGTTAATAAATTTGACGATAAATTTTTTACTGTATGATTGCTATGTCAATTACTTTGATGTGTTAATTTAATTCTAGTTTTCTTTCAACCACATTAGAGCATATTGGTTTGTTTGAATTAGTTTATCTACGGAGTTTGTATGTGTAGTACTATTCTATATTGATCAATAGGCTGCCAGTTATGTAACGAGTTTTGATTAAATGAACTGTTCATATACTCAATATGCTAATCTATGCTCATACATTCAATGTTCTTTGTATGCAGTGTGTATCAAACAATGTCCATACTGTGACTGGTGGCCGTTTTGTGCTCTATGGAGGAGCAGCCAATATTTGCCAGAGATTTTGTGGCTTGAAACCGTGGTTACTTGAGAGACTCAACCTTAAGCATGGCTACAGAAAGCGTGGACTAGTAGATGAGTTCAAGATTATAAAGAATCAAGATAAAGATCAGTTAGATAGCCATTTTGAAACAAGTTTATCAAGTGCAGGACAAGATTCTGATGGTGTTTCTACTATATCGATGCCTAATGGTTTGTAATGATTATGATATATATGTTGATTGCTTATATGGTCAACGTAGATTTATTTTTTTATGTGTTCTTGTAGTCATTTCAACTTTGGAAAAATGAGTAACTGTTGTGGAAACATAAGAAGCTCTGAATCATGAAATTTACAGATTCTGTTGAGAAATCGAGAAGAGCAACTTCACAAATACAATCACAGCCCTGGAATATTCCTTTTGAGGGTGGTAGAGCACCCTTACTTTGCATTGCCGTTATAGGAGCTACTGGTGAGCTTGCTAGAGGGAAGATTTTTCCAGCATTATTTGCTCTGTATTATAGCGGCTTTCTTCCTGAGGTATGACTATAATTTCTTTGTTTTTTCTGTCTCTTTTACCTTTTGCCTCGAAACACTTGTTCAACATTTTCCCAGTGTTATTATAAGCAGAAACTGGGATAGTTAATAAATTGAATAAGAGATATTGCTTTTCCAGTAGACCAGTAGTAACTTATATCCCAACATTTACCCTACACTTTTAATGAATTGTGGCTTTTCTCCCTGTGGCTGCAGAACGTGGGAATCATTGGTTATTCAAGAAAGAACTTGACAGATGAAGACCTGCGATCCATTATAGCTTCAACTTTGACTTGTCGTATTGATCATCAGTATGGTTCTCATAGCACCTAATACATTCTTTTTCCCCCCATTGAACCTTTTATTTTGGATTCTTGAGTTAATGAATTTACACTCCCAGAATTCTCAAATGCAATATCCCCTTAGTTTTAGAAGCTGCTTGCATGATTATAATTTGTTAATGGCAGCTTGATCGACAGTCAGTATTCTTTCACACGTATATTTGGAATCATTTTGGTGCATATAGGTGAATAAATCTTAAAAACATCAGCATGCATCCATTGCTTATGGTAAAAGGGCAAAATGTTTTAAGCTGAAAGAACTGCAGCCAAGGCGATGCGCATGATGTAATAGTTCTTGTTAGTTTGATTGTAGAAATAAGAATAGAACTGATTTTGTTGTTGCACATGTCTTGTAGTTATGAGTTAGCCGATTGAAGATGTCTAATCTGACATTATTCATCATGAATTCTACAACTTTTTTCAGAGAAAACTGTGGGGACAAAATGGATGCCTTTCTCAGTAGAACATACTATCTTAATGGAGGCTATGACAACAGAGAAGGGATGTCAAAGCTTAATGCTTTGATGGAGCATATCGAGGTATGGTTGAAAAAATTCTTTCCAAAAAGGGATCACACGTATTTGTTCATTGAATTAGTTAGCTAATAATTATAGGTTGCAATTTCAGACTAAATGCTTCAATAATTATTATGACTGTAAAAATAAAAACATTAAGAAATTCAAATACTGAATGAAAGTCCGCCATTATTCTTTTGGCACAACAATCTTAATTTAAAGTTTACATTCTCCCACTTCTTTTGTCAAGTTCCAAACTTGAAGAAAAAAAAAAGTTTCTTCACTGGGATTAAAAACGAAAAAAAAAGAGATTAAAATTAATATGGTTTACGAGTCGTGCACTGGGGTATAACACGTGCTTTAGATCAAAATTACCATTGGCAGTATTTATACAAAAGAATCCTTTTTGCATTATTATTTATTTTCCATAGTCAATATGGATGCTTTTGATGATTGACTTTATAGCAGCTAAATTACCTCAGGGGGGATCTCAAGCAAACAGGATATTTTACCTATCTGTACCACAAGAAGCACTTCTAGATGTTGCAACTTCTCTTGCTGATAATGCACAAACCCAGAAGGGCTGGAATCGCATAATAATCGAGAAACCTTTTGGGTTCAATGCAGTGTCGTCTCAGCGACTGACGAAAGCTCTTCTTTCTAAGTTCGAGGAGAAGCAATTATACAGGTGAGTAAGCACATTATTGGTACTTTTTATTAATATATATATATATAATGTACACACTCACAGACACAGATTTGACATATCAGTAACACCTATTTTTCTATACAAGTTATGACAATGTTTTTAGATTGGTTAGATACAATTGCATTGGCTGAGATTACATCTAACTAGTCCTTAGGTGTGGACATCCATACATTAAACTATTGCAGACCAAGGACTAGTGACTGGTCACAACCTTTTGTTGTGCAATATCAAAACTAGCGACTGGTGGTTACTAGCCTCTATTTGCTTGGTTCATATTTTAGGTCTGCACCTAATCAAAACCGGTGACTAGTAGTCACTAGCCTCTGTTTGCTTTAGGTCTGTACCCAAGAATTTTCATACATTCAACATACAAAATTAATGCACATTGGCAATTATATTTGTCATATGTAGTATTTGTTTCAGAAGTTTGAGTTATCAGTTTTGTAACAGTTAAGGTGCAAGTGATCCCAACCCTGTATATATATGTGCATGTTTACGCATATTATAGCCTTTTAATTTGTTTATTACAGGATAGATCATCTTTTAGGAAGGAATCTCATCGAGAACCTCACAGTATTAAGGTTTTCTAATCTAATTTTTGAGCCATTGTGGAACCGAACATACATACGCAATGTACAGGTAATTTACATTTTCTTTAAAAACAATGACATCATTCAAATTTGTATTCCAAGAATATACCACCTATCCCTTAGCTGTTTTAATGATTTTGCAGGTCATTCTGTCAGAAGACTTGTGTGTGCAAGCAGGAAGGTAAAACTATTATCTCGTCCTCTTGTAATTATATGATATAATCTTTTGCTAATTTGTTCATTTTTTAATGCAGGTATTTTGATGGTTATGGGATCATCCGAGACATAGTACACAGCCATATACTCCAAACAGTAGCATTGCTGGCCATGGAGCCACCTATAAGTCTCGATGGTGAAGATATTCGGAACGAAAAGGTACCTGGCCTTTCAATTTCTGCAAGATGATGAGTTTTGATTATAATTTCAGTGTGCGTGGTCATGTTGATAAGAGGCTTCTTTCCAGGTCAAGGTTTTGAGATCAATCCGCAAACTGGAACCTAGCAATGTCATTCTTGGCCAATACAAAGCTACTTCTGGAGACAAGATTGATGTAAAGTTGAACAGTCTGACCCCTACTTATTTTGCCGCTGCTTTACACATCAACAATGCTCGCTGGGATGGTGTGCCTTTCTTGATCAAAGCCGGCATGGGACTCATCAAACATAGGTAATAGTTATGAACTTACTATATCTAAGAATTTTGTATTAGTTGCAAAGTATGTTCTCATCAATTTGCAATATAATGCAGGATGGAGATACGTATACAATTTCATAATGTTCCGGGAAACCTTTACCTCGAGCGTATTAGACATAATGCCAACCTCACCACCAATGAACTGATTTTACGAGATGTGCCTGATGAGGCCATCTTAGTCAAAGTTAACAATAAGGTTCCAGGATTAAGCCTGCAGTTGGATGCTTCAGAACTTAATTTGCTCTACAAGGACAAGTAAGCACTTTTGATGTCACCGCTATAATTTTCATTCCAGAACTTCTGTAATCTCCTTTAATGTCCTGAATATACATATCTTTCTAATAATCCGACTAGGTATAATGTCGAGGTGCCTGATTCATATGAACACCTTCTTCTCGATGTTATCGATGGAGACAACCATCTCTTCATGAGAAGTGACGAGCTGACCGCAGCCTGGAATATTTTAACCCCAGTTTTACAAGAGATAGACAAGAACAATATAGCACCGGAGCTCTATGAGCTTGGAGGTAGAGGTCCCATTGGAGCGTATTATCTTTGGGCGAAACACGGTGTCCGATGGACTGAAGACTAGCAGCACTTACACAGTCCTGTTTTCAACAACAAAAAAAAAAAAATGTTATAAATATAAGGTAATTCTGGATATCGTTCCACTTCCAGGACTAAAATAAATGGTATCTTTGTACTTGTAAATCATCTTGAATTTAGTTCCTCATTATGTGTTTGCCGGGTTCGATCAACTCTTGACCATAAGTTTTAGGATTTGGCATATAGAAATAGCTAATAATCTTGGGGTGTTGTTTTAGGGATACATTTGCTTGAATTTGTAACCACATTGAAAAAACAAAGATTTAATTCAAAGTCTTTTAATCTATGACAAGAACTCATTCAATAACTCAAACAATTGGGCTGGGTAGTGAGCCTTTCATGGGCTTGGGTAGAACTCTCTTTGGAAAAACCGGCTTGTCAATGGAGGGTGACCAAGCCATTATAACCCACTTAACCTTCCTACTCCTTTCCAATGTGGGGTTCTAATATTCACCCACACTTCGAGACCCAACACCCTCGTTGGTCTTCTTTCTAGAGAGCGTCTGCCCTTATCAGCCTTACTGCCCTCCTTTCGAGTCTTACTTTGCCTAGAAGGCTGTCAGGCCCTAGAAGCATGTCATCAACTCTCCTTCTCAACCCCTCGGGGGGCCCACTAGGCCCTGCTGTGTGGGCTCGGAAAGTGGGGCATGCTCTGATACCATTTGATAGGAATCCATCTAATATCTCACACAATTTGGACTGGGTGGTAGGTCTTTCATGGGCTTGGGTAAAATTCTCTATAGAAAACCGGCTTGCTAAAGGAGGGTGCCCAAACCTTTATAGCTCACTTAACCCTCTCACTTCTTTCCTAGGGATCGTAACATTGGTATGTTAGGAATCGCACATTGGAAGGGAAATGAGTCACTTCTTTCCAAGGGATCCTAACATTGGTATGTTAGGAATCTCACATTGGAAGGGAAATGTGTGAGCAAGTGGGTTATAAGGACTTGGTTACCCTTCCTTAGTAAGCCGACTTTCTAAGGAGAGTTCTATCCAAGTCCATGGAAGACCCATTATCCAACCTAATTGTTTGAGTTATTGGATGAATTTCTATCAAATGGTATCAAAGCATACCCCACCTTTTGAGCCCACGCAGCAGGGCCCAATGGGCCCCCCAAGGGGTCAAGAATGAGAGTTGCTGATATGTTTCTAGGGCCTGATAGGTTACATTTTTTTTGTTCCAGCCTTAAAATTTTGCCATTTTTTTTGTTCCAGCCTTAAAATTTTGCCGTTTTCTTGTACTTGAGGAGAGACAATGCAATGAATAACGTATAGGGACTAAAATGTTTTTGACCCTGCTTAATAGACAAACAAGGTAGGATGGGTTATATTATGAATTTGATTTCTAAATATGCTTGGGTTATATTAGTGCTAATAGCATGTTATAATCCCAATCACCACAAACACCTAATAACAAACATCAAATCCAGAGAAGCATTCAAGCAACACAAATATTATACTATTGTTTACATGTAGTTCATACTTAACTAATACATCCCCTACTTACTGTTTTCATCTTATTACACACATGATGAAGGAGGGCAAAATACCCAGATTGGTGAAGCAGAAACATAATCTTCCTTCAGGGTCTGCAAACACTTCAAATGCTAACCAATCATGCCTAGATACGTTACCGTTTCTTGCAAAAAAAAAAAAAAAAAATGAATCAACGTAAATAAGAGGCTTGTGTGATGAGATATATTAATACAACATTTTTTATATGTAAACCAATGTGTCTATCAACATATTTTCTCTCCTCATTCTGTTTATTATTGGTAGCCAAGCAACCGAGTGTAATATGCTTTATACAGTTGCTAAACTGTAAAATGAAAACTGAAGCAGAAATCTGTCTTATACATAAACAATTGTTTAAGGTCACAAGAATCCCTCCAACAGTCAGTGGCGTTAATTGAATTTCACGTTTAAGAATCAGATCATAGCTAACAAGAAAATTTTCATGTGAAAAGATCACACAACCAAATTTGACACACCTAGAAACAAAATTAAGTCCGATAAACTAAAACCCAATTGCAACCCAATTTCTAATTGAAAATGTTGCGACAGTGGTATGAAATGCAAGGAAAATGGTGGGCAAAAACTTAAAACACTAATTTGGGCTTGCATTTAATTAAAAAGCCATCAAGTTTCAAAGTGTTTACTAAATGACCTTATTTTTTTTTATTAAGAGTAATTAATCACTAATCATGTTTTAATTAGGATTAATGAAGCATTGACTCATTTTTTAAAAATTATACTTTGTCCCCAAAAACCCAAAATTGTTGCAAAGAAACCCAAAACAAAGAATTTGCCCCCCTCCATCCCACCATTAACGTCAAGTATTCCCCTCCATGTTACTGTTTCTTCTTACCAAAATCGAAGCCCACCTCCTCCTCCTCCTCCTCCTCCTGCTCTTCCTCTACATCTTCTTTTTCCTTGTTACACAAAGAAAGAGGTATTTTGAAGGGGCTAAAAGTTCAGCCTTCTCCTACTTCTAACACTTTGTCCAAGTTTGTACTACTCCTCTTTATATTTTAGATTTCTATCCACAAAGATTTAATAAATTGGCTTTGGGTTATGATTTTGATTTAGTGGTTTAGGTTTTTGGGTTGTGTTTGACGTAATGCAAGTTGAAATGAGTGAAATTTGTTGATGATTTTCTTGCATTATGGGTAGTAGGGGGTGGTAGCAATTGTCAGAACCGATTATAGGTGCAGATCATGAAAAATGGATTCCAGACCTGATCAATCGCTTAAGCGATCTAGTGCAATATACCAGATCGCGTAAGCGATACACCAAATCGCTTAAGTGACTCTGCAGATGTCTTTTAAATATATCCATAAAAGGAGAGTGTGACTTGTATGAATGTGTTGCTATGTGATATTTGGAGTGATTATTTGACTTGATGATTTGGTGATAAATATATGTATAAAAGAAGAGCGCGACTTGTATGAATGTGTTGTTGCTCTTACTAACATTGTGTATCTTTGTGTTGACTAGGCTGGTGTGTTATTTGAAGACCTTATGGGCCGTTGGTTTTGTTATTTGTTTTGGATGGGGGTTGGCTGGTGGCTTCTGGTGTGGGATTTGGGTGTTGTTGGGGGGTTGTTGGTTGGGCACTATTGGTGTGTGTGGCTGGCTTTTTGTGTAGTTTTTTGCGTGGTTGGGTGTTGTGGTTGATTGTGTGCTGATGTGGGATTTGGGTGTTGCTGGGTTTGGTTGTTTTTTTTTTGGATGGGGGTTGGCTGATGGTTTACTTTTTTTGGGTTTGGTTAGACTCTACTGATGTGGGATTTTGGTACTGTTGGGGGGTTGCTGGTTGGGCACTGCTGGGATGTGTGTTTGGCTGACTTTTTGTGTAGTTTTTGCTGAAGATTGAACCCATTTTGGTGCATGCAAACTTGACTCATGTTGCAAATATAAAGAGTTGCAGAGTTGAAGAAGATAAAGGTGAAAATGTGGTAGATGACTCATATTTTTTTTTGTGCATGCTTCATGATATGATTTTTTAGGAAAACTCTATGTCTAAGAGTTTGAGTTTGGGAATAAACGATTTTCCTACTATTTTGGGTAGATTTAGGACTTTTATTTTTTGTTTATAATGATTTTTTTTTTTCCTTTTTACTTTGAGTTTAATTAGGAATACACTTTCTTAGTTTAATTATCTCTTACTATAAAAAAAAATAATGTATTTTCATTTAATTGAGATTTATAAAAGAGCAGTTCAATATTTATTTTCCTTTTTTACTTAAAGTTTAATTAGTAATATTGTTAAATGGAATTAATATGTGTTGATGCAATTAAGTTGTCAAATAATCCTTCTAAAATTCAAAATCGCTTAAGCGATGTAAACGATCGCTTAAGCGATCCTGCATAGTTAAGTCTTGATTGCTAAAGAGATAGGCGACGTAGTTTAAGCAATCAAGGTCAATTTTCTTTTTACTTGGAATAATCATATTCTCAAATTCAAGATCGCTTAAGCGATGTCAACGCTCGCTTAAACGATCCTGTATAGATAAGTCGTGATCGCTTAAGCGATAGGATACGTCGCTTAAGCAATTAATGCCAATTTGCTTTAGTATTGTTAGAACAATCCTTCTCAAATCAAGATAGTTTAAGTGATGTCAACGCTTGCTTAAACAATCCTATACAGATAAGTCGTGATCGTTTAAGCAATCAAGACTAATTTGCTTTTTTACTTAGAATAATCTTTATCAAATACACGATCGCTTAAGCAATGTCAACGCTCGCTTAAGCGATCCTATACATATAAGCTGTGATCGCTTAAGCGAGCGATCAC
>WYDK02000027.1:582125-622835 GCA_009867345.2 Toxicodendron radicans | reverse complement strand
TATATATACACACAATAATACTACACTTACAAAGACTCTATACAAAGTCCTTCATACAAAGTGGCCTAACAACATATGATTGGATGAATTAATATAATAATCATTCACTATCATGCATTTATTAAATTGATTTTATATTAATTCATCCAATCATATTTTGACATGTTACTTTATATGAAAGATTTTGTATAAAACTTTTGTAAGTACAATATTACTCATATATGTATGTATGTAGTCAATTTTATGTTCACATCGCATGTCCTACAATTTTAACGTGCGATCCAAAGGTCAAAGACTCGATACCAACTTCACATAATATAAAATCAAAGCCAATTAATTACTGACCTTTGTTTCGTACGTTAAAAATTTTAGAACGTAAGAGTATTAAAATTTTCGAATATATATAAATTAATTCATAAAGAGCAAACTAACAAGTGTCCACACGGAATTGAGAACCTTTTTTGTGTTTGTAATTTTCCTTTTAATCTCACTATTTTTCAAGTCTTCTCGTTTTCTCTTCTCCTTTCCTATCAATGTTGCTTCCTTTGCCTTTAAGAATCCACACCACAATTACCCAAAAGCAAATTTGGAATGTCAGTCTAAGCTCGTTTGTTTCCTTCATCAAACCCTATCCTATTTAACTCTATCAATTAAAAATATGTTTATTTCATTATTCTAAAAATCTCTCAAAAATCTTATCATATTCAAAATACTTTTCTAAATATAATTAAACATTTTTTCAATTTTATTCTACTAAAATAAAAGTTTCAAACTTTAACAAATACATCTCCACTACACACAAACACTGCCGGCCGTAGAACGGTGCACGGCCGGCCGTGGACTGATCTTACCTTTTCCAGCTAGAGATCTGGCTTGAAATGGCTAGATCGGCGCATGGCCGACCAGATTCGACCGACCATGCGCTGTTCCACCACCAACCTTTGGTGGCCGGCGGTGGTTGGGTGACTTGGGGGTATTTTTAAAGTTTTTAAATTTTTATTGTGGAGTGTTTAGCTAATTTAAAAAATATAGGAGTTTAAAAATTAATTTAAATATTTCCAAAAATATACTAAATTTAAATGTATCCTACACATTTTCAAAATCCTATCATATCCAACTCAACTAAACTCAATTCACTTTTTCAAATATTCACTCAAAATAACTAAACAAACGGGTCTTCCAAGCAAATTGTTGGAAAAAATTAAAGAATGTTTTTATTTTTGAATCTTGGACCAAATTACAGAATATTTTGATTGGTTTAAAGATTTTACAATTAACCCTCTTATTAATTAAACAAAAACTTATTTTTTAATAAGTTTTTTGAAGAGATTTTTCATATACCACATGGATATATATCTTGTCAACTTACCACAAACAAACGTAAGATTTTATAATTAATGTAATCGACTATTATTAAAAATTCATTAATTATGTGATAAATATCTATTGATCGACGATATTGGCGACATGGTACTATGTCATATCATTCATACCTTATTTCTTAAACAAGAAAATAGATCTATTATATCATTCATATTTTACTCTTGAATGAGAGAATATAATAGATTGATGTAGTTAACATAAAAAAAAAAATTAAATGTTTTTATCAGTTTTTTAATAGTTGCTTTCTCTTATTCCATTTCTTATCCTCTAACATGATTTAGACTAAACCCCTTTGAGTAGAAGGGGATAAATACAAAGCTTCATCAAAACCAAAGTTCTTTTGAAAAAGAAGACTTTACTAGCTTTTAATTTTTTATTATTTAAAAATATCATCCACCTCTTTATAGTTTCGATTCATATCATGTAGGTCCTTAAATTTTAAGTGTTAAACACCTTAAAATAAACAAATCAAGATTGTGCTTTTCTTCTTCTTCTTCTTTTTTTTTTTATTTTTTTACCAAATTAATATTTGGTAAATATTTTAAAAGTAATTATCTTTATTATAATCTACCTCATTTTGGTAACAAATTTAAGAAACAGGTGGCAGATTACTTTAAAAAATCAATTATGGAATAATGAAATAATCTACCAGCATATTAAATGGTATTATTATATATATTTTTTTAGTTTATTAAAAAGACATTAAATATCATATTATTTTCCAACTATCCATAATCTTGTATCTTTTTAAAAGATTTTTAAATTTAATATAAAGTATTGAATATATGTTAAAATTTATATATTTTTCTTTAAATTTCTTTTATTTTAAGTTAATGATATAATTTTGACATCATATACCATTGTTGATACAGAAAATTGTACCAACCAGATAGATCCGATTGACCTTGATGGAATCGAAATGGATGTGGGCGTGATTATGGATAATCATCAAGATAAAAGGAATAACGATAATGCAAAAATGATTTTTATAGATGTTTGGCTTGTTAACTCTCAAGCCTACGTCATCTGCTATTTTATTGTTAGCTCGAATACAAATTATATTTCTCTATAAATTAATTTGCTCACCTCTCTCCTTTTTCTATCCCCCTTTTACAATTATTTGATGGGGTTTATATAGCACCCATTTACATGATAGAGTTAAGGTAAGATTCGAATTCGTAGAGTTAGGAAGTTGCATGATCTTCGGTTACCTTAGTTGAATTCCAAGTCAATCTGAATATCTTCCTTCCAAAACGAGTCAATCTAAATATCTTCTTTCCTAATGGGATTTATCCTCTCCGGATTTCCCGTGCAACAATAGTCCCCCAGTTTTTGGAGTGTGAGTTCGGACTTAAAAAACTAATGTCTTTTGTCTGAATAGTCATTTCACTGTAGGCTCGTTGAGCTCCGGCTTGTATCGAACTGAAGAGTTCGATTTATACCGAGTGCGATGGGCATGGGCTTGTATTGAACTGAAAAGTTTGATTTATGCTGGGCGCGTTGAGCGCAGGCTTGTATAGAACTAAATAGTTTGATTTATGCCAGACGCGATGAGCACGGGCTTGTATCAAACTGAAAAGTTTGATTTATGCCAAATGAGTTGTGCGTAGGCTTATATCGAACTAAAGAGTTCGATTTATGCTAGGTGCGACGAGCGCGGGTTTGTATCGAATTGAAGAGTTCGATTTATGCTGGGCGCAATGGGCGTGGGCTTGTATCGAGCTGAAGAGTTCGATTTATGCCGGACGCGATGAGTGCGGGCTTGTATCAAACTAAATAGTTCGATTTATGCTGGGCGTGATGAGCGCGAGCTTGTATCGAGCTGAAGAGTTCCATTTATACCGGGCGCGATGAGCGCGAGCTTGTATCAAACTAAAAAGTTTGATTTATGCTGGGTGTGATGAGCGCGAGCTTGTATCAAACTGAAGAATTCGATTTATGCCGGGCACGATAAGCTTAGGGTTGTATCAAACTGAAGAGTTTGATTTATGTCAGACGCGATAAGAGCGTTGGATTTTATCAAACTGGAAAGTTTGATTTATGCCGAATGCGATCTAGAAACTTGAGAGCTCGATCTGCTAATCGGCTGACCTGAAGAGCGAGCTGCGAGTTTAGCTGTTGATTTGAAGGGTGAGCTGATTTGTGATCTTAAAGACGAGCTTTGGGCCGAGTTGATTTGTGATCTTAAAGACGAGCTTTGGGCCGAGCTTAGGGCTCTCACCGATGAGCTCAAGATGACGAGCTTGAGATGACGAGCTTGAATTGACGAGTTTAAGTGTCGAGTTTGAACTGGCGAGCTATGAGCTAGAACTGACGAGCTCAAGATGATGAGCTTGAACTGACAAGTTCAAGATGGTGAGCTTGAACTGGCTCACTATGAGCTAGAACTGACGAGCTCAAGATGATGAGCTTTAACTGACGAGCTATGAGCTAGATCTGACGAGCTTGGGAGACGATGAGCTCTAGAAGCAACAAGCTTTGAATCTAACGAGCTTCAGAGATGACTAGCTCTGGATCTGATGAGCTTCGGAGACGACGAGCTTTAGAAATGACGAGCTTTTGAAACGACGAGCTTTGAATCTGACGAGGTTGGGAGACGATGAGCTCTCGAAGCAATAAGCTTTGGATCTGAAGAGCTTCGGAGATGATGAGCTATAGAAACAACAAGCTCTGGATCTAATGCCTTCCGAGCTACTAGCTAGAACTGACGAGATTGGGATGGCGAGCTATGACGGCGAGGTCGCGCTTATGAGCTACGAGCCCCGAATAAGATTCAGTAATTGGACAATAACTTGAGCTTCAGACCTCTTATTTGAGTGATTCTTAGACCGTTAGAAAGCTAACTCGAAGGGCTACAATTATTATTTTAATCACTTTGTCATATTCATGCTTTATCATGCTCGATTTTCCACATCTGACATCAGATTTGTTTTTGGAGCTTGAATCTAGTGATATGAATCAGAATTGATCTTTTATGGTTAAGAAGATGGAACAAAATCAGCTGCAAAATAGAGAGAGCTTTGCGAGGGCTCTCCTTCTAGTGCCAAATCTTGATATATAAAATTGCACAAACCAAAGAAATCTGATTGATCTTGATGGAATCGAAACGAATGTGGGCGTGATTACGGATAATTAGCAAGATAAAAGGAATAGCGATAATGCAAAAATGATTTTTAAAGAGGTTCAGCTTGTTAACTATCAAGCCTACGTCCTCTGTTATTTTATTGTTAGCTCGAATACAATATTTCTCTATAAATTTGCTCACCTCTCTCATTTTTCTCTCCCCTTTTTACAATGATTTGATGGGGTTTATATAACACCCATTTACATTAAAGGGTTAAGGTAACAATTCGAATTCGTAGAATTAGGAAGTTGCATGATCTTCAACTACCTTAGTTGGAGTCCAAGTCAATCTGAATATATTCCTTCCAAAACGAGTCAATCTAAATATCTTATTTCCTAATGAGATTTATCCTATCTGAATTTCCCGCACAACAACCATCAAAACATTATTATACAACATAATGTCTAGTTAATTTGGTCATTATACATAAATCATAACAATTAACATTTAACTTGGGATGGGTGACATCGCAAACCCTAATACATAAATCTCACCCACAGACTTTTAAAATACCATTTGACTACTCTAATTATATTCGGGCAACGAATAGAGAGCAAATTCGGTCTAGGCTGTTAGGGCTTTTGAAGAGGGGAGACCAATGAGTCTTTTGGTGGTGAAAGATTGGATTTTGGTGGTTTGGATTAATCGGAATTTGACTTGGGAGGGGCGACATTGCAAACCCTAATCGCTTGATTGTTGGCGATTGACAGGGTTGGCGGGAGTAGAGTTTGATGGGTTTTGGTGACTGATGATTGAGGAAGAGAATGGTGGTGGTGTGATGTCGCAACGATGCCAGAATCGAAAACATAATATAAATTTGAGTAGTAAAATGATATTTTAAAAGTATGTGGGCTGGAAAGTATCATTAAGCCATTATTTAGGTGAGAAAAAGTCATTTACTCTATATATATATACAAACACAATAATATTACACTTACAAAGACTCTATACAAAGTCCTTCATACAAAGTTGATATGTCAAAATATGATTGGATAAATTAATATAAAAAATCATTCACTATCATTTAATATGCATTTATTAAGTTGATTTTTATCTTAATCCATCTAATCATATTTTAACACGTCACATTATATGAAAAACTTTGTATAGAGTTTTTGTAAGTGTAATATTACTCGTATATGTATGTAGTCAATTCTATGTTAACATCATATGTCCTAAAATTTTAACGTGTGATCCAAAGGTCAAAGACTCGATACCGACTTCACAGAATATAAAATCAAAGCCAATAATCAATTATTGACCTTTGTTTCGTACCTTAAAAATTTTAGAGCGTCCACATCTTAAAATTTTGGAATATATAATTATATATAAATAAATTGATAAAGAGCAGCAAACCAACAAGGGTCCACACGGAATTGAGAAAAATATATATCATTTCCTTTTTTGTGTTTCTAATTTTCCTTTTAATCCCACTATTTTTCAAGTTGTCTCCTTTTCTCTATTCCTTTCCTATAAATGTTGTTTCCTTTGCCTTTAAGAATCCACACCACAATTTCCCAAAAGCAAATTTGGAATGAATCTTAAAATCACAACTTCCAAGCAAGAGTTGGCAAAAATTAAAGAATAATGTTTTTATTTTAGAATCTTGGACCAAATTAGAGAATATCTTCATTGGTTTAAAGATTTTACAATTTACCCCCTTATTAATTAAAAAAAAAAAAAAAGAAATTTGAACCACAAAAACTTATTTTATAATAAGTTTTTTGAAGAGATATTTCATATACCACATGGGTATTTTGTCAACATACCACAAGCCAATGTGTTTATGTCGTGTATATCGTAAGAATTTTATAATCAATGTAATCGATTGTTATTAAATTCGACGGTATTGGTGACGTGGTACTACGTCGTATCATTCATACCTTATTTCTTAAACGAGAAAATAGATCTATTATATCATTAATAATTTACTTTTAAATGAGAGAATAAATCGATGAAGTTAATATAAAAAATTAAATATTTTTAATGGTTGCTTTCTCTTATTCCATTTCTTATCCTCTCACATGATTTAGACTAAACCCCTTTGAGTAGAAGGGGATAGGTGCTAATTAAGCTTCATCAAACTATAATTCTTTTGAAAAAGAATACCTTTACTAGCTTTTAATTTTTAATTATTTAAAAATATCATCCACCTCTTTATAGTTTCTATTCATATCATATATGTCCTTCAAGAATCAATTTTAAGTGTTCAACACCTTAAAATAAACAAATCAAGATTGTGCTTTTCTTCTTCTTCTTCTTCTTCTTTTGAATTTATTAATAAATATTGTCTTTTCATCTTCTTTTTTTTTTTTTTTTTTACAAAATTATAAATATTTTCAAAGTAATTATCTCTATTATAATCTACCTCATCTTGGTAACAAATTTAAAAAACAGGTGGCAGATTACTTTTAAAAATTAATTATGGAATAATAGAAAGACATTAAATATCATATTATTTTCCAACTAAGGATCTTTTACGAAGATATCCATGAGAATCTTGTATCTTTTAAAAAGATTTTTAAATTTAATTTAAAGTATTGAATATATGTTAAAATTAATATATTTTTCTTTAAATTTCTTTTATTTTAAGTTAATATTATAATTTTGACATCATATACCATCAAAACATTATTATACAAAGTAATGTCTAGTTAATTTGGTCATTATACATAATCATAATAATTAACATTTAAATTAACCAAACATTTGCATACTAATTTTATGATGTGCGCCAATTTTACGAATACAACCGAACGTTCAACTGATTTTTTTCAAAACGGATTATTCCTTTAACGTAACTTACAATGATTCTTTTACAAGTTATAGTAATAGTTAATTCAATTCATCTCGTGAGAGATAATTAAGTCTCAAGAGCTCCAATGATCTCGGAAAACATTATAAACTTTCATAAAATTTCAAAACACCTGCAAAAAAAATTACAAAAACTCTTAAAAAACATCAAAAACCTCTTATAAATATTAAAAACCCCCGTTTTTAATAATTTAATACTTTGGTGGGGAATGAAATTGAACTATAATAAAATTAAATATAAAAAAAACATATTTATTTAATTTAATTAATTAATTAATTATCTCATCATACTACTTAAAAACCTTAAATCTCTCACTAATATACGCCATTACTGTCACTGTATCTACTGTAAGCACTTCGATTACATTTTTTCTGTTTGTTTCCAACTATTGGAAAACAGAACGACCCACTGCTTGTGGTGTCGCTTTGTTGTGGAATAATTTAATTATATGTCACTGTGAAGTCTCAACCTTTTGTTTTTGTAGTCGACTTATGGTTGTCAAAGCCTTTTCGAAGAAGTTCCTTCTCTTGCAAGTTCGAATTTTTATTAACTGTTTCACGATCAAGTGCTTAAAGATTCTCCCTTTTTGCATATTTATATATTGCAGTAACTAAAAAACTGTTGTTTTGCATTGCAAAGTTGGAGAAGAAGAAGAAACAGAGAACCCATTGTTGCTTTTCTCTTTTTGTTACTGTTTTTGAGCTCTCTCATTCTGATCTCATTGCACTTCACTGTGTTTGAACTTGATGGTAAGTTTTGTTTTTGATGTTTGGTTCTCTTTGATGTTTAAAGGATCAATCTTGTACTGTTTGCTTCTTGTTTTAGATGTTTATATTCTTTAAATGCATGTGAACTTTGTTAAGTGATGAATGTGGCTATATGGGTTCTGGGATTTTGTTGATAATTGTGTTTGGTTTGAGTTTTGTCAATGGTTGATTGATTGGTTGATCACTTTTGGATGTAGCCATGGAACCAGCTCGTAGTATGGACATGATCACAACCCAACAAGGTTCTGATGATCCTCTCCCATTTGCCAGATGGTGAGTTTACTGATTACTCTTTAATTTTCAACATAGTTTGGTTTGGTTAATGAGAAATGCTAGGAAAAGAGAAGAAAATTAAGGGTGTGTTTGGCTATGAATTCATTTTGTGTTTTTTGAGAACAGTAAAGAAATGTGGATTGAAGGGCTGTAGATTTTTATTTCATCATGTAATTTTTCTTGTTGGTTGATTCTAGTGTGATGCTTAGTGGTTTTTATGTACTGCTGTAGTTATCAGCTGGAAGCGTTGGAGAAAGCCATTAAGCAGAACACGATAGTCTATTTGGAGACTGGTTCCGGCAAGACTTTAATTGCCATCATGCTTCTGCGAAACTATGCTTATCTTCTGCGGAAGCCTTCACCTTATATTGCTGTCTTCTTAGTTCCCCAAGTTGTTCTGGTGTCGCAGGTATCCAATTTGTAAAATTAAAATATGGTTATTTGAAATGTTTAAATTTAGATATTCTGTTTATGCCGTAAGTTGTTCATTTTGGAGCTAGTATGAATGCTAAAGTTAAAATTAAAACTGTTTACTTCTGATTTGTTTCTTTTTATGTTTTTCTTTGTCAATACTAGCAAGCTGAGGCTATAAAAATGCATACGGATCTGAAGGTGGGTATGTATTGGGGAGAGATGGGAGTTGATTATTGGCAGGCTGCTACATGGAAGGAAGAGATAGGCAAACATGAGGTGCATTTTTTTCTTCGCCATCTTGTTTTCTAAGTATATATATATTGAAAGTATGGAGCAGAATAAAAATGATTACAAAGTATATGTGTTTAGTTCTCTAAGCTGCTATAGTGAGTTAGTGACACTGTTATTTGAATTCAACGTTCCTTTAGTTTTCTTTTATTAATTTTGCTCACTGGAGGCTTTGTTTCCGATTTACTTGTTCAATCGGAAAAATGGCATATATGTTTTTTTTATTCTTGTAGCTTGTCAATTTGTATGGTGATGTGTGATACACCATTTTCAATTGTCAAGCCGGCAGGAATTAACACAATCTCTGTTCTGGCTTATAAGCTGCTTTTGCTGCCTCACTTCTCTTTTGTGATCACTTTCATGTTTTAGATATTGCTTGATTCCTACCCTGGAGAAGATATGCATGAAAGCAGCTGAAATTTGCAATTTAATATGTTTCCTCACTATTTTAGGCAATTATAATCCTTCTTTGATGATTCTTACTTAGACTTGTGTTTCACGATGTTCAATGATGGGTCATCGACATAACTATAATTGACTTGTGAAAGCTTTTTTTGTTTATTCATGCATTAGGTTGCTAACTTTCCTTTCTGTATATATGCATTAATTTGTGTGACAATGCTCTAACATCATGAATTTTAGGGATTGGTTACGCAGTCAGAATTAATTTTCAGTTTCATAATTTCAGGTGCTTGTGATGACACCTCAAATTTTGCTTAATGGCTTGAGGCACAGCTTTTTCAAACTCAACATGATTAAAGTTTTAATACTTGATGAATGCCACCATACCAGGGGTAAATACCCGTATGCTTGCATCATGACGGTGAGTTATCTTCATATTTACGTTGTTACTGTTTTTGCTTCTTTCATTTTTGTTTCAATCAATTTCCTATATTATAGATTTATAGTAAAATACTTATGCACTTTTAAATTTTCAATCATTTAGAATTATTGATCCTTAATTTTTTCAAGAAAAAACTTTTCACAGGTTTCATGTTATGTTGATCCATGCTGAAAAAATTGGCTCAGTTCTGTTTATTTATGTTTCAGTAACGTTTTCTTTTAGTTGCAAAAATATTTATTAGCTTCAATGCAGATGCACTTTGAAATTCATTTACGATACATGCATCATTATAAAGGATTGTTAGCCTCTCGTGTTGTAAGGTTTTTCCATTTTGGAAATATGCAAGTAATTATACGTGTGACAGACCTCGAACTCGAAGAGGATTATATTAACTATATACAGGATGCCGCCCATTGATAGGTGTCTTTCCTTGCGGATAATGCTGGTTGATTTCATTTACAGTACCTAATTTACATCACCACTTTTGCTTTATAAGACTAATGATAAAGCAAGATCAAGACACTGAGTGTAGTCTTGTGGGCATACATAAGTGTTTTGATACATCTTTTGACGGATTGAAATGTCAAACATGCTACTATTATATTCATCTTAACAATTTTAGAAAGGACAGAAACAAAAGAGATTATCAGAACTTTTTTAATTGTTTGTGCTTGGTGTGATCATTGCCTATATATGAGCTTTTTTTATTAGTAATTTATTAAGAGTTTCTTCTTAGCTATTAAAGGTATCATCTTTCAAATCCTAGGAAACTATTAAATGGAAGTCAATATTTCCTATGTTATTTTGCTGTGACAAGTTTATGGAGTAACATGCCAATGTACATTATAGTCTGAGATGCATAAAATCATCTATAACCGTCATATTAACTAGACATCACTATTTTATTTGTGGAACTAAAATTATATGCTGAAAGTTACTGTTTCTTTATCATATTGCAATTTCATCATCTTTTTTTTTCTATGTTTGATAATTTCTGCATTTTCACAGAAATTCTTTTGCTTTTACAGGAGTTCTATCACCCCGAGTTAAAATCAGGTGAATCTGATCTTCCTAGGATTTTTGGGATGACTGCATCTCCTATAAAGTCTAAAGGTATTCTCAATTTGACAAAGTTTAACACTATATTGCTTGCTTATGAATATGGTGTCTAATCTTTGTCCCTCCATTTCGCTTGGCCTAGGAGCTAACTCGGATCATGGCTATTGGCAGGATATTGATGAACTTGAGACTCTTATGAATTCAAAGGTTGCTGCTTTTCTTTTATGTTTAAGTTTCTTCTTTGTAGGTGTGTCTATGTATGTAAATTTGTGTGTATTTAAACCTGTTATTGATTTGTCCAACTTGGCATGAATATAAAAAACATATATAATTGGCATGGCTGTTGACACCAATTATTCTATTGCTGTTTAATTATATTATGGATGTTTAAATGAATTATTATAAGGGACCTCTGTTACTCTTTATATGACATTGGAAACATATGTATGTTGAAACTAGTCCAATGACACAGCTCGTGATCTCCTTTATTATGGTGCCATTAGAGAATTATTTTTGATGGTATTCTATGTTAAATCTTAAATACTGTTGCTGGGACCTTTCGTATCAGCTTAAGCTTTTGGGTCAAATGGTTTCTTAACACTCTAAACCAACTAATTTCATGTAGCTGGGATAATGGTTTCAAAAGTTTAACAACAAAAGGACTTTTGAATAAGAAATTGATGAAAAAAGATTGTGACATGTTTTTTCCTGTATTCTATTATGTTCACCAGTTCTAAGAGATTTACAAAATGGGAACATTCTTCTTATCTATAGTACTTAAACCCTTTCCTCCTTTTTCTTCTCGTAATCATCCTCTATATATGTATGTCTCTCAAATGGATTTTTTTCCATGCTTGTCTCTTATCTTTATTCTAAAATCATCTTGCATGGTCCAGAAAATCTTGCAGGGGGAAGTCCTTGTGCATTGCTGATGTTTTTGTTATTGTTCAATTGTCCTGTGTGTATGACTATTACTTTTGTGCACATACTATAACACAAAGTTGTAAATCATAAGAATTGTGTACTTTGAACGATTGAGACACATTTGACAATATACAATATCCAATGTCTATTATTTGGATGTTAGTTGTATTCTCATATGTTGGGAGCGTATTAATCTGATAATCTGATAATTATATCATAAGTTATGTAAAATATAAGGAGCCGTTAATTTTGGTTCATAATTCATCTTGAAGTATCTTTTTCTGATATTTTAATATTCTATCTTCATGATGAAATCGCATTGTTTAGTGCTATCTGATATTATTTAATGCGATTATTGATATCATTATTCTCTTATACAATGAAGGTTTATACATGCATCAGTGAATCAGTACTTGCTCAGTATATACCATTTTCAACTCCAAAGTTCAAGTTTTACGAGTACATTGAAATTCCATGTGCTTTATGTGCTCGCTTGGCTGATGGTTTGAATTCCCTAGTAGCAAAGGTGTGTATTACAATCTAAAAATTTAAGTTGCAATGTCCAAGCTTAATTTTTCTGCATTGTTAGAAAAATATTCTTCTTTTCCTTCACAGTTTTTGTATGATTCAATTTATATTTGGGTTTTAAGAATTGTTCTAGAGTAGTAACTTCTATAGAGAGGCTTAACAAGGAGAATCAATGGATTCTAGTGAAAAATAATATAAATGGTCTATAGCATCATATTTTTCTATAGGATCATATTTTTCTCTACAATGAGCCAAAAAACAGAGACGATTTGTTTGACAATACAGAATAAAAATTTGGCTGCACTGAGGTGATTTCATGGGTTCAGTTGCTTCCACAACCTTAATTTAGAATAGATCTTACTTTTCTTCAAATACGTGTCAAGAATTATAGAGTTTCTGCACTTGTTTCCTATGAGAAATATTTATTATTAATGTATATCATGATGAGCTATGGTTTCTTCTACGGGGGTATTGACAATGATCTATTGCTTTTCAGCATGAAATTTCTCTGAATAGTTTGGATCTTAATTACACACAAGCAGAGTCTATAAGGAAGAAATTATTGAAGATACATTCGACTTTGTTATTCTGTGTAAATGAGCTTGGTGTTTGGTTGGCTTCAAAGGTATTTACTCTTTCTTCATTGATTCGTGCCATTGGTCGTTTGTAGTATAGGTTTGTTAGAAATCATTGCACGTGCATTTCTGTAATAGGCTGCAGAGAGCTTATCACGCTATGAAAGTGACTTTTTTGCCTGGGGTCATTTGGATGTGCTTGGTGAGTCAATTGTTAAAAGGTTCAGTTCGGATGCCTGTCAAGTATTTGCCCCTTTCATACCATCAGGTACTTCTCCAACTTAGTGAGAGAATTGGCGGAGACTTAATGTATTATTCTTATATTATTCTTTCTTTTTCTTCATCCTAAATCTAGGGCCAGAGTGGTCCATTGGCAATAGTGTTAGAGTCAACGTGGATACTGGACTTCTAACAGAAAAAGTTGTTTGCCTCATTGAATCTCTCCTCGAGTACAGGTTGGCTTATAAGCATGACCGTTGATCTTTATTAAATGTGTTTAATATAGTCTATATCATGCAGTATGGTCTATCATTTCAAGTACTCACGATTAAAATGCTCTACTAAAATTCCTTCAATTTCTGATCCCAGCTCATAAAAGTGTCGATATTCTAACATGCATATAAAAATATTGATGACTTTAATATAATTGAAGATTTGGAGAAGTTTTTCACAATATTTCTTTGGGCTGGTCATTTATACAAATGACATAGAGAATAAAAATAGAACAGAAACTGGAAAACCAAGAAGTGATAGGTGCACAATGCATGCTCTAAATCTGTCTGTGTGAGTCAATTTGGGATGAATGTTAGTTTGTTGCCAAATCTCACCTCAAGAATTAGCAATTTAATAAAGGAGTGTTGTATAAAAATATTGTATTTCTTCAATACCTAATATGGCTAGTCTTTTCCAAGAGTGTTAAATTTTTGGGTCCATTGTTCATTTCAAGTTGAGGCCAGGAAAAATTTGAGTGACGTTCTGTTGGAGAACAATATGAAACACCTCTGAAACTATACATGGTTACTGAATTTATTATTTAATCACATACCGAGGAACAAATACATTGTACCAAACTTGTATTATTTAATTTGTGCAATTTGCACCGTGTTAGCAAACTTGAAGTCATTCTGGATATTGACATAATTGTATATGGTATAATTTTTCTTTTTGTTTAATTTGTAAAGAAAATATGTTGGTAAGGTTGCTTATTTATTATTTAAACGCAGGGTTTTGCAGGACATACGATGTATAATTTTTGTGGAAAGGGTCATTACAGCTATCGTGCTTGAACCTCTATTGAGTGAGTTGTTTCCAAGATACTGCAGCTGGAAGACAAAATATATTGCAGGAAATAATTCTGGGTTGCAATGCCAATCCAGGAAAAAACAAAATGAAATTGTGGAAGAATTTCGTCAAGGCCTGGTATGTTAATATGTAATTTCATTCAAAGTATTCTTTGTTACTTATTGCATGTTCTGAATGTGAGAATGACTTGTTTGAAGGTGAACATAATTATTGCAACATCAATACTTGAAGAGGGTTTAGATGTTCAAAGCTGCAACTTGGTTATCAGATTTGATCCTTCAGCTACTGTTTGCAGTTTCATACAGTCCCGAGGTCGTGCTAGAATGCAAAATTCTGATTATCTATTAATGGTGAAGCGGTAAGAATTGTATTTATTTCATTTCTCATAGAATCCAAGATATATAATACTGCTTTTGGAACAGTTTGAAAGTGCCCCTGAATCTTTTCCGTATTTCAATTTATCTGACGTGATGAGAGATAAGTATGTTTCTGACCTGCCATAATTTATAGTGGGGATCTTACTACTCGTTCCCGGCTGGAGAATTATCTTGCTAGTGGAGATATAATGAGAAAACAGTCCCTGTGTCATGCTTCCCTTCCTTGCTCGCTTCTTAGAAATGGTATGCATGATGAGGAGTATTATAGTGTTGAAACCACCGGAGCAATTGTGACACTCAGCTCAAGTGTTGGTTTGATATACTTCTATTGCTCGCGTCTCCCTTATGATGGGTTAGTCATTTCTACTCATTATTGCCAAATGCTGCTAAGCTCTTCATTGATGTGTGTATTGTACTGAAGAACTCTGTTTTTTGTTCCTTGGTATTATGGCCCAATGCATCAATTTGTATTTCTTTGTCGGTTTTGTTTTCTGTAGATATTTTAAACCTTCTCCAAGGTGTGATATAGAGAAGGAGATGGAGGTTTGCACACTGTTCCTTCCCAAGAGCTGCCCCATCAAGACTGTTCAAGTAAAGGGAAACGTTAAGACTCTAAAGCAAACTGCATGTCTTGAAGCGTGCAAGAAACTCCATCAAATTGGTGCTTTAACAGATAATCTTGTTCCTGATATTGTTGTGGAAGAAGCTGATGTACAAAAATCTGGTAACTTTTATTGCAGCCTATAATATGATTAACTTGTAAACTTCATTATTTCCTTTATTTAATCTTTTAATGTACAGGGAACGATCCATATACTGATGAGCAACCCATTTACTTCCCACCTGAACTTGTCAATGCGTATGCTCAAGAAACCAAGACAATCTACCATTGCTACTTGATTGACTTGAAGCAGAACTTCAATTATGATGTTTCACTTCATAATATTGTGCTCGCCATTCGGACTAAGCTTGATTTGGATATTGAGAATGTGAATTTTGATATGGAAGGTAATAGGGGTACATTGACCGTCAGCTTGAAGTATGTCGGATCTATTCAGCTTACCACGGAACAGGTGTGGTATCTGATTTTCTTCAGTTAAACACGTCATTGGTATAATGTATCTTTTTTCTTGTATCTTTTGGTTTGTAAATTATATCTTCTTTTTTGATGTTTGCAGGTCCTTTGTTGTAGGAGGTTTCAGATCACTATTTTCAGAGCTCTTATGGATCATAATGTAAAAAAATTGGCAGAGATTTTGGATGGATTTCAACTAGGGAAGAGTTCTGAGATGGATTATTTTCTGCTCCCATCCACTAACTCACATCAGCAGTGGATTGATTGGACCTCTGTTATTTCTGTTTTATTCCCTTGTAACTATGGCCCGAAGGATCACACAAAGTGTCCTTTGGAGGGATATGCTCAGTTTGTGGAGACCCTAAGCGGCCGGTTCTGCACTTGTATGATACAAAATTCTTTGGTCTGCACCCCGCACAATGGTTACGTCTATTGTATCACGGGTATTTTAGATCATTTGAATGTGAATTCACTTCTAACAATGAAAGATGGAGTTGTTATCACGTACAAGGAGTACTATAAACAAAAGTATGTAGTTATTACATGTGGGAATGTGCAATGGTCTATTCTCTTTTTCATTCCACATTTTAAAATAGGTATGCTTTTTTTTATATTGTTTATATGCAACCTGAAAGTCTTACAATGCATTGCAGGCATGGTGTCTATTTATGTTTTGATGAAGCAATATTGCTGAACGGGAGACACCTTTTTACTGTGAAGAATTACCTTAATGAAAGCAGACACCACAAGGAGAGAGGTAGGATTTTCTCATGTTTTTGGTTTTATAGAGTTAAGCAAAGCATGTATGAAATGGTCTGGATTTTCTGAAATACTCGAGCTCCATAGTTACATTACTTGTAGTCAAGTTTTATTTGTCAGAAAGTGTGGTTTTCCTTGTTTGATCAACATTAGGTTTGATAGGTGTCAGTCTTGTTGGTTCTGTGAGTTTTCTGTCCAAAAGTCTTAGAAAAATAAAGGGAATCAGTTTGCTCTTTGTTCCTGTTTTCCTCCCAGAACAGGAGAACGCTTTTTCTGGATAGGCTAGATGGAAACTTTGACCTCCAAGTTTTGTTCAGAATTTGACTAGAGTCAATTTTGTTCTATATTGCTCATTCTAAATAGTATTATCTACCGGATGTTTGTCTGATACTCAACCAAAATAATCTTCAGGAATTTTTACTGATGCCTAAAAACATGAATTGCCTGGATTGCACTTCAAACGTGTCTGGAATAAATTAAAATTTGAATCACATAATTGGGATTGGCAATCATTTGTTTGTGAGATTTTGATAGACTAAAAATACTGGAGAGAAATGTGCAGGATGAGTTTACTTGGCAGTCGGTGCACCAATAAAAAATATAGTTTAACCTATATTTTTTTGGCGTGTTCAGATTGATAATATCACTTGGGCAATTAAGTGAAAATCTTTTTGATCGACCTACTCTTTTATCTGATACTTTTGAAAGTATCATATTCAATTTATGTTATTAATTCATGTTTATGATGTCTTAGAAGAACTGAGAAAGCTATCAAAATTTTGGATGAATCATATTTATTAACATAAATTGATCCTCTGTTTTCTGTCTTTGCAGATCCGAGTAATATATCTGTTGAATTGCCTCCTGAACTTTGTCAAATAATCATGTCTCCTATATCTTGCAATACATTTTATTCTTTCGCTTTTGTTCCGTCTATTATGCATCGTCTTCAGTCTTTGCTCCTCGCTGTTAACTTGAAGAAGATGCTTTTGGATGATTGCACACAAAATGTTACTATTCCAACTATGAAGGTACTTTGCTCTGCTTATACAAAAACTTGGTTAGAGATAATTTCATTTGTGTGATTGCTAATATAAAATGGAAAAATGCAATTCGATAAAGGTTAGATTGTGAATCTGAAATCATGGATGTTTAATTCATATTGATTTTGAAAAGTCCATTGTAGATTATTTGGTACTTGTTGAGTACTAATTTTTAGCCTAAATGTTTTATGATTTTTGATGGTTATAGATGCTGCAAAACTAAATCACTGTCCGTTAACATTAAACCAAAGACTGTCTTTTCAATAATCAAAAGTATGTGGATTGAATAAATTTATGTTGTTTAATAAATTTCTCTATATGAAATATTTTATTAATAGACTCTTGTGTCATTTAAAATTTTTGTTTGAACTTGTGCTAACTCAACTCTGCATGGTAGGTTTTGGAAGCAATCACCACAAAAAAGTGCCAAGAGAGTTTTCATCTAGAATCACTTGAGACTCTTGGAGACTCCTTTCTGAAATATGCTGCAAGCCATTATCTATTTAAAACCCATCAAAATAATCATGAAGGCCTTCTAAGTATTAAGAAGGAGAAGATTATTTCTAATGCATCATTGTGCAAGCTAGGGTGTGACCACAAAATTCCGGTAAATTTTTTCTCAAATATTTCGGATGTTTTCAATGTTTTCATCTGCGTGGATTTGAGCTGTTTTCTTATATCTTTCTTCATGTGAGCTGCTGTGATTTAACTTCTATATTGTGCGTGGGAGTCATCTAGTTTTCCCTAATTGTTATGAGTCATGACTTTCTGAGCTAGGCTGAAGGGAAAAGGCAAATTCCTGTTACTAAATGGCCCATGTGGGGCTCTTGTGGTAACAGCCTGGCCTAAACTTTGCTGAGTTGTATTTAACAAAGTCCGAGAATTTAGTACCGATTGTCTAGGTTTGTGGTTGCTGTGAGTTTGAGAAGTTTGATAGTATTGTGTTTGTTTTTGTTTGTAATTGATTTATTTTGCATCTCCTTCATAGACATATGCAATCTTCTTGCTTATGTTTCTTCACAAATTGCAGGGATTTATTCGTACTGAGCCCTTTGATCCTAAGAGTTGGATAATTCCTGGTGATAATTCTGGAAGTTGTCAATTACAAGAGGAGAAACTTTCTGATACAAGAAACATCTATGTTACTAATAAAAAGAAGGTGAAAGGCAAGACAGTCGCTGATGCAGTTGAGGCACTAATTGGTGCATTCCTTAGCACTGGCGGTGAAAGCGCAGGGATACTATTTCTTAATAGGATTGGTATAAAGGTGGATTTTGTGAATATACCATATGAGAGACACTTCCAAATTCAGGCAGAGAAACTTATTAATCTCCGCCATTTAGAGTCTCTCTTGAACTACTCATTCCATGACCCCTCTCTATTAGTGGAAGCCCTGACCCACGGTTCTTACATGCTTCCTGAGATTCCAAGTTGTTATCAGGTACTTCTAATGAAAATTCTATTAAGAAGTATGCCATATATGTTAACTACAACATAGGAACGTTTCCACCTATCATATTTTATAATGATGGTAGTGGCGCTATATAAGAGTACGAATAATGTTGTGATCAATATGTCCTTTTCTGATGAATGTTGTGCTTTCTTAGATGACTTTGGACCTAACTACATGTAATATCTGCTATGCAGCGGCTGGAATTTCTTGGGGATGCAGTCTTGGATTATCTTATTACTGTTCATTTATACAACAAATATCCGGGAATGTCTCCGGGATTAATAACTGATTTGAGATCTGCTTCTGTAAATAATGATTGTTATGCACAATCGTCCGTGAAGCATGGATTACATAAGCATATTCTCCATGCTTCACATGAACTGCATAAGCAAATAATTGCGACAGTGGAGAGTTTTGAGAAATTACCTTTAGGATCTACATTTGGGTGGGAATCTGAGTCGTCTTTTCCCAAGGTTAGTCATTTGTACTAATATGTAATTTTTTTTTTGTTTGTTTTTGTGCTGCAATTTAGTTAATCTTTGTCTGTGTTATCATATGTATGTTTTGGTTTCAAGGATTGACAGTTTCAAAGACTTGACTTTCTTCCCCATTTGTTTAGGTTGATGCATTTTTTCGTTGCTCCTCAATGATTTTGGATTAGGCATATAATTTACCTGATAAGATTATACACTTTACGAGACTAGACATTTGAAAAGGGTTCTTAATTTTAGTCCATTAGTGAGACACATTTTTTATTTGCTCTGCTCGAACTGTGAAAGTTATGTTAAAGAAAAGTCATTCATACTGGTTAGATTAGAGTATCGAAAACGCTATCTCCAAAATAGGTTTTGCCATAATGACAAAGCTACAGCATAGAGTGATATAGTTATAATATTGAACTGCAGTTGTAACATTGAATGGTAGAGTCTAAATTAGTTGTAACATAGACTGCCAAATTGCGCGTCATAAAATCAAAAATGTTTTTACCTTTGCCGATTCAACCATGTATTTCTCTGTATTTTCTACTGTACTTAAGACGCTCATTGAACATTTTTCATAATTGTTAATAGGTACTCGGAGACGTCATCGAATCTCTGGCTGGGGCGATATATGTTGATTCGGGTTACAATAAGGAGAAGGTCTTTGAGAGTATAAGGCCACTTTTGGAGCCTTTGATAACTCCTGAGACAGTGAGGTTTCATCCTGTAAAGGAGTTGAATGAAATCTGTCAGAAACAACATTTTGATATGAAAAATCCTGTTGCTTCCAAGAGTAATGGTGCTGCTGCTGTTACTATAGAGGTTTTAGCCAATGGAAGACTATATAAACATACTTCCACTGCTGATGACAAGAAAACAGCTAAAAAATTAGCTTGCAGAGAAGTTTTGAAGTCATTAAAGGAAAGCATTTCCGGAATGTAAGTTATGGAAATGATTTTGGGTGATTGTTGTAAGAGTTTTGATATCTTGTTAAGGATGTCACAGTAAATATTACAAGGATGTAACAATATATATTACAATGTATGTACATGTATATCAAAAGAACAACATATTCATGTATATCAGAACCGTGTACATAATATATAATATAATACATATTTTGTTGTAGTTTTGTTAAGTTTTACGATGGCATGTATGAATATTTATGTTTTGGAATTGAATGTAATTTCTATTCACATTCTATTTTACATTTGATAAAGGGGTGATTACCAAATGAGAACTACTTGTGTTCTATTGCTTTAATGAATAACTATTTTTTATTTTTGTTGAAAGCTTGATCTTGAAAGGAGATGATGCATATCCTAGTGGTTTACCAATCCGGATATTGTAAGATAGAATGGTCAAACCAATTGACCTAAACTTGTCAGGTCATCCCAATTTACATCTAAAAATAAAAAAAGTTTAAAACTTGACTTGATGGGTAGTTCTAGTATATCAAAGATTAATGTTACGAGTATAATAATTTTAGAATATAATTATCTTATGAAACCTTAAAACCAGACATTAATCAATCAAAAAATTGTAGGATAGAAAGTTCAAAGCATCCAATCTGATTAACTTAACTTGTTTGTTAATCATAAATAGTAGGATAACTAATGATCAATTCTTGTGTACCAAAGAGTAACGTTATCTTCTGTACTAACTCTAGAATCTAGATGTCTTCACTTCACCTTATAGTGACCCTTGGAAAAGGCCACAAGAAGTGAGGCATGGGTTAGTGAGGTAACCTTTACCTTAACGAACTTGGGGTTAACGTTACAAACTCCTCTGGTTACTTACTAATTGGCGGGTAAATCTAGTCTCAATCCCATTTCGTTCCTGTTCTATCCATTTAGCTTTTGTTTTGTGGGCAAAAAAGCAAAAGCCATGGAGGTTCTTGCACGACCTCTCTTCAACTTAACCTCCACAATAACTCCTTCCAAAACTTCTCACACTCATTTCAACAACAAATCAATTCTTCTCCTTCCACAACTCTCCGCTCTCCCGACCTTCACTTTCTCCGCTTCTTCTCGTTCTCTTTCACCTGGTACTTCAACTTCAACTTCAACTTCAACTTCAACTTCAAACTCAAACTCTTTGTTAATTCCTTGTGTTTTGGCTTAAGCTTTGGGGGTTCTTTGTAATTCACCTTTAACTTTAGTGGGTTGTTTTCACTTTTTAATTTTTTGGTGGATTAGAGTTTGGGTTTTTGTTAGTATGTGCAAATTATTAATGGGGTCTGTTTAGTTTTCTTTTTAGTTTTGGCTTAAGCTTTGTGGGTTCTTTGCAATTCACCTTCAACTTCAGTGGGTTGTTTTTATTTTTTTGATTTTTTTTGTGTACTGAGTTTTGGGTTTTGTTGGTTTGAGATAACTGCTAATGGTTCTTTTTGTTTTGTTTTGGAGTTGAACCAGTTAGACATGCAACGCCAGAGAGTCAATTGAGTTCTGATACAAGAGAATGGGTAATGCAAGGTATGTTATGAGAATTCCAAGTTATGTTCTTGCTAAACCTTTCAAAAGTTATTTGATTGTGTAAGGTTTTAAATATGATGGAAAGGAGAATTATTATTGAGCATAGGGATGCCTTTGATAGTTCAGAGAAGCCTCTAGCTAGGAGTTAAATTGTTATCATGTCAATCTTAAGATCCATTTTCAGATTTTGGGACTGAAATAAATGCTCACTTAGGCTTCAAGTTTCGTTTTTGTCTCCTTATTTTGGACAACTCTCAAAATGCAATAACTTTGAGGTGATTTATTGCTCCAATGCTGCGTAGAGCATAGTGTTCTCTTGAAAATTTTTTTTTCTTTAAATAGGAAAAAAGAGAGGCTGTTAATCGGCCTTTTTGGCTTCCTCTTCTTAAAATCCGTGGTGAGCAATAACAGATGGGTTTTGAATCTAATGAGACTTGTGTAGTGCTGTGCTGTCTTAGACTTGGTCATAATTTTGTTATTCTCTGGTATTGCTGACAGATTTTTATACCTTAAGAAAAGATGTAGAAGCTATCTCAGCACATGTTGAAGAGATTAGAGCCTCTGCTGGTCTGCAGCAATTAGAACAAGAACTTGCAGGTTTGGAGTCGAAAGCAGCTGATAGTTCGTTTTGGGATGATCGTGCTAAAGCTCAAGAAACCCTGCAGGCCTTGACCGATGTCAAGGACAGGATAAACTTGCTAACTGAGTTCAAAACCAAGGTCCATCAGTTTTCTTTTTCACTGTGGGTTACAAAGAGTGCAATATACTGCATGTAGTGGCGTTGAAGATTAATTGACTTTGCTGAAATTTGTTCATGAATATTCTATGTTGTTATGTCATTTACACTTGAATTATATTATGTTTTTACTTATTTTCTTATTCATCATTAACCTTCATATACTTTTAATTTATAGACTCTGGCTCTTCTATAAATTCTCGTCGATCTGAATTATAGGTTTGAAGATCTTAACATCATGTAGAGTGTGTATATAAATGAGTATTACTTAAAAGTATTTTTCTTTCTTAAGGGTGTTTCTTATGCTCAGAGCTAGGACATTAATCCCGCAATAGCAGGCTTATTGGTCTAGTCTCTTTCTGACTCCACTTTTATTTGTTGCTTTTAGACTTGTGGAGATTCAGTATGGTTTCATTTATTTTTCTCTGTGAGGAAAGGGTGATAATTGAAGTAAGAGTTGTGAGAGGGGAAGTAGATTCTTATTTAAAAGAAAATAATTTAGATTTACTTAACTGGCTATAAAAAATTAAGTTGGAAGCTACGAGACAGTGCTTCTAGCTATGAGACAGTAGAAATGGTAGTGTCCCTGTGACGTATTCCAAGGTGTTTTGATGGTGAAGACAGATAATGGTGCCTTAGTGAGATTTGGGGATGACAATGGTGCTGTGAGATTTGTCTTCTTGTAGTGTGCCCCAAATTGTATAAGTTTGCATTGGTTAAGAAGTCTTTGTGTCCAATATATATCTTAGTTGCTTAGTGGTTTTAAATCCCTTAGAATATTTGAGATTGTGAATTGGCTCATACTGTAGTGTTCTATTGTTACTGCTTGGCCCTTTTCTGAGTGACCTGAAAGGGGACATTTGCAAATGGACATCTTAGAAGTTGGACGTTTTTACAATGAAATTGAAATTAGTTATGGTTGGTAAAGAGTAATGGACAGTGGGTTAACATGACCAATGTATTTGTTCATGATTTTTGCATGCAGTTTTGTTCTTGTTGTAGATGAATTTCTCTGATTGGGTGAAAATGAACTTCCATATTAAATCGTTGAAAGCCTTCCTTTCATGTGCATTTTGGATATGACATGTAGATATGGTACTATAAATGCAGGTTGATGATGCTGTAACTATTGTTAATCTAACGGAGGAGATGGACTCAATAGATGCTGGACTTCTTGAAGAAGCAGCCGGTATCATTAAAGAATTAAGCAAGGCCTTGGATCGATTCGAGTTGACCCAACTTCTTTCTGGTCCCTATGACAAGGAAGGTGCTGTTATCTCTATCACTGCTGGTGCTGGGGGAACTGATGCACAGGTAACTAGTTCTTTACGTTTGGGGTAATGTGAATAAATCTGTTTTTTCATTCTTTTCGGTCAGATGGAAGTATTATTCTGTGTGCAGTGCAGTATATTGGGGTTTAAATTCAGCATTTAGCCCTCAAATCTCTTCTTAATTTGTCACTAGTCAAGGTTCCCATGTGAGGGTTTTAGAAACTTAAAAGCTGACAATATGACTTCACTCTGACGTCTACTTGCCCCTTTTTGGTTACCACCTACTTTTATATTTTTGGTTTTTCTAGTTATTCATGAAATCTGAATAGTTGAGGGTTTCTGTTTTTCTTGTGTGAAAACCTTTGATTATTTTCAGTGCAGGATTGGGCTGATATGCTTCTCAGGATGTATGTGAGATGGGGAGAGAAGCAACGATATAAGACAAGGGTAGTTGAGAAATCTGCTGGAGAGGAAGCTGGGATTAAGTCAGCTACAGTTGAAGTGGAAGGCCGCTATGCTTATGGTTATCTGTCTGGGGAGAAAGGAACGCATCGGATTGTGCGACAATCTCCTTTCAATGCCAAAGGTCTTCGTCAGGTAGTTTAATCATGTAATGTTTCTTTTGGTTTTATCTACTCAACAAAATAATGGAAACTTGAAACGAGACATGCTTTTTAGGATTCACTAGTGTTCGAAATTGAACTTCCATTAGAAATAGTGCCTGTCATTTGGCTGGGAGTTGGCATGTATTAGTACCTTGCAGTGGATTTAAAATTGGCTGTCTTTGCCTTCTATCTCAATTTTCATTGAGAAGGAATTTGGCTGAATAACATTATTGACTGGTCTGGAAATCTAATGTGAGCAATGCGTTACCATCATGTGTTTGATAGCAAGTTCTTTGGTTAATATGTGATCATGCATCATGTGCTTCCTCGTGCTGGACTAAACCCTACTCCTTCCATTTTAACCTTTCTCTTCTTCAAGGGTTATTTTTAGTTATAGCTCTGAAATCATGTCTGTGCATGCATACGTTTTATGGTCTGGTTGAAACCTTGAATTGTTTTCACTGTGAAGTATCCTGGAAAAATAACCATATTTCTGCATCATGAAGGTGTATATATTAAGAACAATGGAAATCTGGAATCCCTCCAAAGTTTCAAGTTTATGATAAAAGTTAAACACTCTGTAAAAAGATTCTCATTCAGCAGATCAAATGTCTCATCTTATGTTTCAACCTGAACTTACACACAGACAAGCTTCTCTGGTGTTGAAGTCATGCCTCTTCTTCCTGAAGAGTCTCTTGATGTTGAAATACCTGAGGAGGACCTGGAAATTAGTTTTTCAAGGGCGGGTGGGAAAGGGGGTCAGAATGTGAACAAAGTTGAAACTGCTGTTCGGATTACACACATTCCCACTGGTGTTACTCTTCGCTGCACAGGTATTCTTTGTGACAACCCCCTCTTTTTTATGTTATATTATATTTTAAATACTTTCCATGCTTTGATTTTTCCTTCTGAAATTTCCAAAGCACCATCTAATTTTTTAAGAACTATGTGAATTATTCATTGTTTGTATTTATATTCTTAACATCGTGGCAGAGGAGAGATCCCAGTTAGCAAACAAGATTAAGGCTCTCAGCAGGTTGAAGGCGAAGCTGTTGGTCATAGCCGAGGAGCAACGGGCATCTGAAATCAAGCAAATAAGGGGAGATGCAGTGAAGGCTGAATGGGGGCAACAAATAAGGAACTATGTGTTTCATCCATACAAACTTGTCAAAGATGTACGAACCGGTTTTGAGACATCTGATATATCTTCTGTAATGGATGGTGAATTGGAAGCCTTCATCAAAGCATACCTCAAACACAAATACAGTATGTCAGTATCTTCCACTGCTAGTGATGGTAACTAACATTTTACTGATTCTCAGTTAACTTGCTCATTTTGCTCCATGTTTATATCGGCACAAATTGTTTAGATGATAGTAACTTTGGTAAATTTTAATTATTATTCTAAGTTGTTTTCATCTCCCTGCTATCAAGAGAGAGTAAATTCTTTAGCTGCATGTTCCAAGGGCTTGAATTCATGAATTAGACTTCAGAAATTCTATTTTCTCTGGAAAGGTTTTGTTCTCATGTAAGGATCAACACTTCTTTTATAAGTTAGATGTTGCATGTATTAATCTGTAAGCATGATCTGTAATGCAACTTGTCTGTTGATCTGTTTTTATTGTTTTTAATAGTAAATGTCTATTGATTTAAGCTGTGAGATTCATCCAAGGGTTGAGATTATTTCGTACGGATTTTAGTTAAATCGGAGTATCTGCAGTAGAGCCCTATTGTATATTTAAATTCAATAATACATAAGGTAATATATAAAAGGTATGTCCATCTGTATTCAACTTGTAATATACATCGTAAGATTTATATATACAAGCTAATAAGTGGGACGAGGTTATAAGATTTTTATATACAACCAGTTAGTCATAAGACGTGTTCTTAATTCAACTTGATGCAATGAGTGAATTAAAACAAGAGAACATCAAGTTTCATGTAGACAAGCCTTAAAAGATGAGTTAAAAATCAATAAGGCAAATTAGGAGAGAGTTTTCCTATTCCCTATAACAGTTTTATGTACGATAAACCAATTATGGGATGAGCGTATGTTATATACGTTGATGCGAAACTTTAAGATTGAGAAGTTGTATATCCGACTTGTATCTGAAATTTTATTTATTCAATAGATAAGTGACCAGAAACCTGAAATATTTCCTGGGAAGTTCTCTAAGAAAAACAAGTACAAACCTTAACTTGTCATTATGTGAAATTATATATTCATCCAAGAAACATGATGACAAGGAGATAGATAAAAAAAAACAGCCATTTTGGAAGACTTAAAGACACAAAATCCTAACTCAATGTTCTGCTCTTGGTTGATGGGTTTCTGTTCCAAGACAAGTAGGCTGGATCCCCAAGTGGCCTGCAGAAAACAAGAAAAATCTCAAAAAGAAACAATAGAAATCCAATAGTCCTCATGTTAATATCACTGGTTTAAAATGGGACGAACGTGTTATATCATCCGTGCTTAGTTTGATATAATTATATAAAATATGCATTTATTTCTAAATGCATATTCGGATCCGTTTGAGTTTTCACTAAAACACAAGTGAACGCAATAACTAAGACTTATACTAATAACATCTTTCCAAAGAGAAAGTTTTGGTTGAAACAGACATAACATGTCATTTGTTCGTTAATCCAATCAAATTCTACTAAAAATGTGTTTAGTTTCAAATCAACAATGATGGTGGTAAAAAAGAGTATATATACTAAATACAAACATATTATGATTCTATTATACTAACATATAAATAATATAATACGTCTGTTCTATCCAAGTTTTTTTTCTTTTTAAAAAAAGATTTAGATGAACCTGAAAACCATCGGGATCGCTTAAGTTTCCACCAAAACACAAGTGAATGCAAAAACTAAGAATCAAACCAGAAAAATGCTCACCTTGGCTTGATAACATACAAAAGAATGAAGGATACAGCCAAGAACAAGCAAATTCCACCAATAGTAATATAAGCCAACCCTAAAAAACTGTTTTTCCCACCAATCCAACTTGTAGTTGAAAGCACAAGACTCTTTGATCCTTTAAAACCATATGTGTTATAATTGTTTTGTATCACAACAGTAACAGTGTCATTAGCTTTAAGGTCCTGCTCTATCCTCCCATACAGTTTTCTGAAAGTCGGTAACGTTGCCGTGCGCATCCAAACAATAAGATCCTCTTGTTCACTCAACTGTTATGATCAAATCAGTAATTAAGTAATTAAAGAATAAAGAACAAATATGATACTTAGCGTAAATAATTCTTGAAACTCACTATAGATTTCTTCAAGTTTTGTAAATTTTATCAGAAATCATAGTAAATTTAGGCTAAACATCTGACCTAAACGTTTTCTAAAGTGTTCAATTATCATACAAATGGGAAGAATAAATCACAATCAAATGGATAAATAGGTCTAGACACCTTTTTCCCTATATTTTCCAAAATTCATCTTTGAATTCCTCTCAAGTTTTATAATATTTATCAAAAACATTCATTCTAGGGAAAGCTCTTGATTATTAACGGTTAAGGAGGTTTGCTTTTTTTATTGACTTCCTTATTCAAACCTTGAGGATTAGTCGAACTGCTTCGCAAGCTGGCCCAAACACCCCGGTTATAAAAAAAAAAAAAAAAAAAAAACTCTTGATTATTTTTCAAAAGGGGTATTGTCCCTTTAGATCCAAGTTTGGTAACTTCTGAACTTTTAAATTAGTTTTTCGAACAGTTATACCTAAATTGATAAAACCCATTTATGTAATTTTGAGAGGTTGAACGAGGCCTCGACCTTCCCTAAAATTTCATAAATTTGATCCAGAAATCTACCTCACACGAGAAGATACTACCAAATTTTTCGAATGATCGAAAGCAAACCCTAACTATACGCAAATGATAATTACCCGGTAAAGAAACAAAAGTACTTACAGGTATGCTAGAATTAAGTTTGGCACCTCCAACCTCATCAGTATTCTGGAAATTTTTAGGAAACACATCGGATCCAAACTTATATTTCTTGTCACTTCCCCAAGCAATGTCCTTTTTGTTAACTTGTAAGGACTTGCCTTTCACTGAAAAGCCATAAGTGTCATTGAACAAACTCCAAGCTACAAGGCCACAGGGAACAATAGGAGATCTATCGGTTGATTGCACCACAGGTTTGCATGTTTGCATGTCTCCATTGAACCCCTTCAAGCTTAGCTGCTTGTCGCTTCGGCTTTTCACAAATCTGTGAACAGTTTTTTACACTACAAAGTTAAGTAAATTCAAGTCCAGATTAAATGTTCACAAGTTGAACAGAAACAATAATAGTATAGCTTGTTAATATGTAGCACAAACATGTAGACAAAATTTTATAGTTTTCAACCAAATTTTTTTGCCTAAATTTTGTTTTATAAGCATTGAATTAGGATCCTATCATGATATGAGATCTCTTACGCATTTAGAGATCTAGTAACATATGTATATTTATAAACATAAAGACAAAATTTTGCATCTTGAATTGATAAAGTGTGCAAAAATTTATATGACGATGTATTCAACAGTAAAGTTTAAGCCAATAGGTGATGATTCAACATATATTAGACAAATAGACCATTTCACGTCAAACTTAAAATTTTTTATTTTAATTTTCTTTATCCAATCTGTGTGTGTGATTCGAACTTAAGACTTTCAACTTTGATACCATGTTAAGTTGTGATCCTACCTAAAAACTTAAATTAGTAGATGAGAGTTTAACATATATTACACCAATAAACACTTGTTTTTTATGCATAGTATTATTCATTTCACAAATATGTTCGACTTACCGTCGATGATTTTGGTAGAAGTTTTCAAGCTGATAGTAGATGAAAACAGGACTTTTCATCTGCTTTGGAACCTGGAAATATCTACTTAATGTAGGTCAGCAGAAAAAATTAATACTGAGCTAGAGTAAACAATAACTTGAAGTCGAAGAAATGATCATAAAAAAGCCAAAATTTCCGGGATCACATTTATAAATTAAAGAAAAATTATTTGAATGTCTTACTGTTAAACTCTTGGTACAGGTCTTGTTAGTTGAACTACTTTGAATAAATCCAACCATGTTATTCTTGTAATCAGAAGGAAGACAATCAACATCATATCTGTCGATAATTTCCACCACCTGAATATCAAAGAGAGAATAGTATTATTTTAAAAGAATCTGTTAACATGTATCTTAAGGAAACATGTTTTAAAAAAAAAATCTGATATTGAACGAGAATTTAAAAAATAAAAAAATAAAAAAATATGAATATATCAATTACATCAAAGAGCATAAAATTTGATTTTTTATGAACCTTTAGTCAAGCTTTCTTAAGGTAAGTTCTAAGAGCATACAAAATTATGGAAAAAAAAAAAAAAACTGAATGTATTGACTACATGACATGACATTGAAAAACATAAATTTTCATACTTTTTGATTGAGCTTAAATCAAATAAATTAATTTGGCTTACGCTATCTGATGCAAATAAAGAAACAAGGCCAAGAGGGATGAAGATTAATCCCACAGTGATAAATGCTGTAATAATCTGAAACCATAAAAGGCACTAAATTAGAAAAAAAATATTAAGAATTATATAGCATAAATTAAGAGAAACGGCTATGGTGATTATTAGAAGATTTAATTTAGAAGCTACATACAAATCCTGGTGTTAGAATTAACTTGTTTGCAGGAAGTTCTTGCTGAGAAAACCTTGAATCTGCAATAAATTAAGGAACAATGGTTACAAATAGTACATTATAATAATATTGTTCATAATTTGTTTATTAAATGCCATAAAAACCCCGAAGAATTGAAATAATATAAGTATACTGATATTCATATATTTCATGAGTCTTGGATAATGAGTATTACAGAGAATTCACAAATTATCATAATCGCTCTCATATGTAAATAGAACAAAGTAATTAAGGAAGAAAATACGAAGAATTCAATGTGAGAATTGCATTAATTATAGAGAAAATTTAAGTAGCTTGCATCAAATATTTTTATGATTGCTTGTTTATATAGATTAATATAATTCCTTTGAAATTTATTCCAAAAAAAAGAAGAAAAAATTAAAGATGTAAAAATGATCAAGATTCTTCATAATGAATAGGGAAGAATTTGATTCTCTCATTATAATAAACATACATTGTAAATTGTTATATAAAACAAAAAAATAGAACCCTTCTAAATCTTAAACAAATAGAGATGTTCACAAAAGCTAATTAGGAAAAAAAAAATAGATGAAAAAAATTAATTAATTAATTAATCAATGAAGAGACTTACATTTTGGTTTCCTGGATTTGGCTTTGAGTACTGTAGGAGAAGATGAATCGGTGCTAGTGGCTCCATTCATCTTCGAGATCACCACCGTGGTCTCCTCCAGGGAGAGAGAATAAATAATTTTATTAAAAATTATTATATTATTCAAAAGACAAAGTCAAAAGGCAAAAACAAAAAAAAAAAAAAACAAAAGAAAATTAATTAAGGGAATGTTAGCTTCACATTTTGTTATGTTATTTTAAAGAAAAAGGTAATTTTTGTTTTGTTGTTTTAAAGAAAAAAAAAAGAAAGAGAGGAATATTTCTGCTCTTTTGGTTACATTGATATTAAATTAGCACTTTCCAACTTATAACTAAAAGCATAAATTAAAACAATACCAATTAATAATATAATAATATAATATATAGTAAGATGATGAAATATGGAATGCTATAATCAAGCCAAGATTCCATCATTTCAATTAAAATTAGTCATCCCTAATTTTCTCTCCTAATTTCCTCCAATCAATCAGTCGTAATTTTCTTTTATTACATGACTGTTTTACCTTTTATGTATCTACAATTTTTGTATAAATACAGCTATGTACAAAGTATACATCATCTCAATACAATATACATAAAATATTTTTGCATCTCTCTTCTCTCTTTCTTGGCATTCTTTGGCAGCTTATTTCTGCTTCTCTTGCCTTCTCCTTCAATCTCTGACATGGTATCAGAGCCTCCAGGTTTAGGACAATGAGTAGCTATTTATATGGTTATATGTATATCTAGAAAAATTCTGTCAACAAGACAATAAATGTCTAAGGAAGTTAGGTTTAAGTGGGACCGTTTCTGACCCCTGCACTTTTTCTTGAGAAATTTTCTAATACATATTGAATCATTTCAGCACATACTACTATCATGGGTTATTAAATTAGCTTCCACTCAGCAGTTCAACTGAATTAGCTTCCGCTCAGCTAACCTCTCTATTATATCCCTACAATACAAACAAATTCTCGGTTAGAAATTATTCTTTTGTCCTAAAACCAAGATAAACCCCACAAACAACCCAATTTCCCAAGCTCTTGATAATTCTACAATCATCTCAAAACTGATCTCTCTTTTTCAAGCATCCAACGACCCACATTCAACCACTCGGTCATCAGGGTCAATTGGGTTTGGGCCTTCTAAACAAGGCAAAGACAATTTTTTTTTGTGACTATTGCAAGCTCCGAAACCACACTAAGGTTAATTGCTAGAAGGTTCATGGGCGTCCCAACACCAAGGATAAAACTGGAAAATCTTCAGTTTATCAAGTTTCTAGTACTCTGCCAAGAGATCTCTTTTCAACACCTTTGATTAGCCAGGAACAATATAACCAGCTTCTCCAAATGCTGAACAATATTCCTCAAGCATTGACAACATCATATACAGGTACATCTTTTTGTCTTAATTTTATTAAAGATGATATCTGGATAATTGATTCATGAGCTAGTGAAATATTTTCATAACCATACCACAAAAACCTCCTGATGCCAGACCAAAGAGTTGATATTTTTATTAACAATACAGAGAGCTAAAGTAGAAGAAGATGCACAACCAGGAAACATAATATCAGTATCGTGCACAATAGTATGCATATTTTTATCAGATATGTATTTATCAGAAGCAAAAGGACCATCATGAGATAACATGTCATTATTCACAATATTATGCACACTATGAACGGAAACTTGTTCAGACATCAGCATGTTTCTATCAGAAACAGATGACCCATCATGAGGCAACATAGCATCGTTCACAGTATTTTACACATTCTGAGTAGAAACTTGTTCAGACATCAACATGTTTTTATCAGAAACAGATAAACCATCATGAGGCAACATATCATCTTTCACAATATTTTGCACACTTTTAGCAGAAACTAGACAGTAGCATATCTCTTTTGGCAACACTTTTATCACAAGCAACTTGTTCTTTATTGCAAAGAGATTGAGTACAAGCTACTAATACAAGGACTCACTGAACTATTTAAGAGCTGAAAACACTTATCTTTATTAGAACTAGAAACAACATCAAGGTTTATTGTTCTAATAGCAGAAGCATGTGACATCAAAGACTCACCTAATGAACACTTAGGATTACTAGAAATACTAGAGACTATATAACTGTCAAAATGAGAACAATTTTCAAAAACATTTTTCTAGTTTTCCTTGAGAAGAGGTAGCAGATTGAACATACAAACTTGGAGGACTCATCAACTGATATAATCCTACCTTAAGGTCTCCTTGCAGTAGCATTGTCCTGGTAATTTTGTCCTTTACAACAAAACAGTTAGAGTTAAACTCAACTACAATATTATTATCCTTTGTAAGTTTTGAAATACTTAATAATTTTTTTTTGTAATTCTAGGCCACAAAGAATGTTTTTAAGATGTAAACATTTGGATTGTAGGATGCTAGGCAAGGAAGTGAAACCAGTATGAGAGATTGTTAAGAACTCACCATTGCCAACTTGGAGTTGATCTGACCCTTCATAGCTTTTGCTTACATTCAATAGAGCTGGATCAGATGTAACATGATCTATTGCCCTTGAATCCATGTACCAGATTGGATCATGGGGTGTGGTTGAGGTTGCCAAGAGTGTTGGAGTTATTGAAGATTGCTATTGTTGTGAAACATAGTGTGCTTGAGGACCATATGATAGTTGTTGACTTGGAACACTAGCATGAGTAAGCTGCCCAGAAAAGATTTGATTAGCACCAGTTGAGAACTGTGAAGAGGAGCCAGCACCATAAAACTATTGAGAAGAACCAGGATGTGGGTACTGATGAGAGGATCCAATATTTGGAAATGGTCTAACGAATTGAGAATTGCTAGCTTATGAAAGAGCTAGCTCCATAAGAAGAACCAAGGGTAAACTGTTGTTGAGATTGCTGATATTGAAATCCTCCAGTGTAAGATGAATCATATCGGTGATAGCACTGAACATTAGTGTGGCCAGGCTTACCTCAAGATTTGTTTGAGGATGGGATTACCTTCGAAGGATAGAGGGAGTGTCTCTTGAATCTTGAGATTTACTGAAAAGAGTTAAAACGATTGTTAATCTGTGATTAAACTGTAAATTGTCACTTCTTATTCTGAAATCATAGTGCAATGAGTCTCCATATTTTGGAGCTCAATGTGGATGTAGCTTGTTCAACATTGAACAAGTGAATAATGGTAAAAAAATTGCGTTCTTGTGCTTGTATGTGTTTGATATGTTATATTCTCTGATTTTTGTAGTTTTAGTTTGATTAAATCAATCCCAAAGTACAACAAGAATCAATATCCTTTAATTTTTTTTTTTTTGACTAAACGAGAAAAAAATTATTGAACAAAAGAAAATGGATTACATTTAACATAAGCGACGTAATAGTCCTCTAACTTGAAAATTAGGCAAAAATATAATATGTTGGATGCAAACTTGAAGTTATGTCTAGATCCAATGAAGCTAAATTAAAAATACTTTTTCTTGATTTAAGAACATATATATATTCTTAAAATATAAATGAGGCAATCTTGACGGTTTACACAAACTGATCAAACAACAATAATAATTGGAACTAGCAAGTGAAATTTTTTGAAGGAAATATTTTTCTCCTTTCTTATGCTGTTTTGAGCTTAGTCGATTATTAATTAATTATTTCGTAGATAGGGTCAAAGTGGACATTTTTTTTTAATCTTTTGCTCTATTCATTTTAACAATTACTTAGGTTAACTGAATAAATCCTCCCTAAAATAAAATTGATTATAACAAGAAGACTAATTTGACTAAAACTATCTATAGCTTCATATCGAAACGCTAAGATTAAGGCTTTCATCATTGCATTCCTTATCTTTCTTTCTTTCCATTAGTTTTCTAAAATTTCCCATATCCTATTGTGATAATTAATAATAATAATAATAATATTACTACTTCTATTAATAAGATGTTACATCAAATATTTTTATCATAGTTAGTTTAAATTCATTAATTTATGAAAGAGATTGAAATAAAAGATTGAAAAGGAAATTATAATAATTATAAATAACTAGCTTAAAGAAAACTACTTTGACTAAAACTAAATTTAATTAATCTTTGTATCCAAACCCTAATATTAAGGCTTTCACATGGCACTCCTTATCTTTCTTTCTATTTTTTTGAATAATTATTTTTTCTAAAAAATTCCCATATCCTATTATTATTATTGCTACTACTAGTTCTACCATTCTAAGGTTTTATTAATTCTTCTTAAATTCTCACACCAAAAAAATGTATAAATAAACCAAATCAATTAACATGCGAAATTCTTTTTTTTTTTTAATATTTTTTCTGATACTCTTTCTTAATTTAGGTTTCATTAATTTTCAATCTCCCCGTGTTAATCTCTGTGGTCTAAAAAGAGTCTTGTTTGCTCTTGCTTAAACGGTGAGTTCGCATTGTTCTTGCCACTTTTATCTCCCTCTGGTCAACAAATTAATAGTTCTATGAAGAAAATCTTTAAACTTCTTTCTTCTACTCTCTCTTCTTCTAGCTTTTACACTTTTCTTGGTACCTGAAAGGTTTACTTTCTTTCTCTCTTTTATTGATTTTTATTCCTTAGTTTAATGCGGTTTAGTGTATATTGAAGGTTTTGTTTCTTGTAAACCTTTAGCGCTTTTAGTTCTTCGGATGAACTATTGTCCCTGAAACAATTTCAGAAGTAGTTTTTTTTTTTCTAGAATTGTCAGGTGCTAACATACTTTACTCGTCTTGTTCGTAATCTGGATGTCACTTTTTAAAAAAATTCAGAAATTATAGCTAAAATTTAGGATTGTGATGATCAAGATCTTTTATGTTTCGTCTTTCAGTTTTGTTCATTGAATTTTAGTGGTCTTGTTTCTTGGAAACTTCTAGCTCTTTTAGTTTCTCATCTACTTTATCTTTTGAATAAAATTTATGTCCCTGAATCTCTAGAATTTTCAGGTTCTAATGTCTGGATTTCTAACTTTTAGTGGGAGAGTTTACTGAAAAAACAAATTTTTTCTTAATCATCAGTTCATTATCTGGATGTACGTGCTATATACATAGTTATTCTCTGATATTCATTTCCACGTTAAAAGTTTCAGGAATTATAGTTAGAAATTAGATTGTTATGATAATTAGAATTGCTCCTCTTATTAGTAATATTCTGTTGTCATGCCACTCACTTTCAATAGTATATAAACTTTTGCTGAGCTTAATTAATTTGTTCCCTTTCAATTGTTCTTCATTACATGTGATATAAATGTTTGATAACATATATATTTTATTTTTTTGATGCAGACATGGCAGCCGAGGCAGAAGCTTCTGCCCAGATAGATCCAAAAATGGTGGGAAACTCCTTCGTGGAGCAGTACTACAAGATTCTTCATCAATTACCTGATCAGCTTCACAGATTTTATCAAGAATCTAGCTTTCTAAGCCGCCCTGCAGGAACAGACGGCGTCGTGGTCTCCGCAACAACTCTTAACGTAAGTATAACTCTTGCCATTCAAGAAGTTCAATGTTGTGTTTTCGAAATTTAGAAATACGTTGATTATCAATTTCATTTGTGGTGAAATAATTTTTTGATCTTTGTATAGGCGATTTTGTGTTTCGGAAATTTCGAAATACGTTCATTATCATTTTCTTTGTCTGGGTTTGTGGCGAAATAATTTTTTTATTTGGTGTAGGGAATAAGTGATCAAATAGCCGCCCTAGATTACCAGAATTATTTGACAGAGATAGTGACTGTGGATGCTCAAGGTTCCTATGGCGGTGGGGTGACTGTTTTTGTCACTGGTTATTTGATTGGAAAGGATTCCGATAAAAGAAAATTTGCTCAGTCCTTTTTTCTAGCTCCACAAGAGAATGGTTTCTTTGTTTTAAATGATGTTTTTCGGTATGTTGATGACAAGCAACCATTAGGGATGCCCATCGCCAATACCATTAACGATTTTGAAACTGCTGCCTCTCATCCTGGTAACCATCTCGTCCTTTTGTGTGCTTATTTTATTTTGTTCCGAAAAACAAGTCATTGGGTTCGTGTCTTCAAAAATTAAGATGCGATTCAAAATGAGTTGTGTTTTTAGCTTTTTTGATCTAATATTCAATATAGAATCTAAAAACAGTCTGTTTTAAGAGTATTGTTTTGAAAACTGTTGTTGAAAACATCTTAAAACTGTTTTAAGATTTCATTAATTTGCAGAGCCAACTGAAGTTTCTGTACCTGAGGAATTAGCCACTGACACAGCTGAACAGAACGTAGACAACACTGTTACCGATTCGCCGGTTTCTCCCAAGACTGTTCCGGGTAATGCTCAAACTGTGACAGGAAATTATTCTCCCAAAACATTGCAGAAAAATGCTCTAAATGGCCCTGGAACCGGTTCTCCGAGAGCTATGCAGAACAGTACTATTCAAACTTCCACTAAAACAGATTCTACCAGAAAACAGAGTAAAACAGATTCTCCGCGGACGCTTCAAAATAACGTCCAAGCTATCACTGGCGACGTTTCTCCTCGAGGCGCCGTTCAGAATGGAATTCAAACTGTAACCGAGACCGATTCTCCCAGGACAACAGCCCAGGATGATGGCTCCAAGAGATCCTTTGCATCAATAGTGAGTACTATCCATCTCTCAATAAACATTACAATTTTGTCTTTTAGAGTTAACTGGTGTCAAATTCATCCAGGTTAATAAGTTGAAGGACAATAGTGCTCCATTCCATGTTCGCGGTCCACATCCCACCTCGAAACTGTCGCGAGGAGCTGCTCCATCCAAGGCATCCGCTCCTATCAGCAGCATCATCCAGCCTTCAGGTTTTATTTCTTCTTTTATTAGCAGAAAGTAAATTTTCAGTAATGTTTTTCCGGTTTCCATAACAAATTTTTTATTTTTTATACTTAGTAATCTCGTATTTTAATGCACGAAGATAATCAATTCAGTCGTTGATAGAACTCAGGTTACTGAAGCAGGAGACTAATCTAATTAGATTAGCTTTTAATGATAAATTTATTAATTTATTTTCCTGATTATTTGTTGCAGCCAATAGTGCCTCCATTTTTGTTGCAAATTTGCCTTTGGATGTGACGATCGATCAAATTAGACAAGTCTTTGTGAAATTCGGGCCTATTAAAGCTAATGGTGTCAGAGTCAGAACTAACCAGGTATATTAATCTCAAATTTAATTAATTATTGTTAAACTATTTAAACATTCATTTCTAGTATCTTTACAATTTACTCACATTATTATTTTTTTTTTTTACTCCTTTGTTCATCAGCTTCGACCAAATTGTTTCAGCTTTGTAGAATTCGAATCTGCTGATTCCATGCAAAATGCACTTAAGGTAAGCTGTTTTTTTTTTTTTTTTTTTTTTTTTTTCCCTTAGAATATCATGCAATTTTATATTTTGTTCTTCGTAGGATCTCTTAAGGTCACATATTAATTAATCCTACATCTTGCAGGCTTCTCCTATCACATTTGGTGATCGAAAAGTTTTTATCGAAGAGAAGAAAGGTTAGTTTAGAAATGACGATATAAATTAGATGCAATCTTAATCATTTAAATGTATATATTGATCGAATCACTTAAAAAATGTATAAAAACTTGTGTAAAAGAATTGCTAATAAATGTAATTACTCAAGTATCTAAAAGGCGAACCTGTTGCTACTTTTAAAGGACCACCAGGAAATGATAGCACTACTCCTGTGAGACGAAGCGAGGTTCCGGTGAACTCTAATAATGGAAGGAAACCTCAGGGAACTGGTGGCGCTGGAAGCGTCGGAGTCAATAGCCCGAAGGCTCAACAGAATAATGAGGCTGAAAGAGTTCAGAGCAAAGCTAATCAGAAAGAGGCTGGAAAGTAGGCTGCTGCTCTGTCCAATTATCAACATTTTATTTTATTTTCTTAAATTTTTAAGCAGGGTTATAAATTTTGAGAAATTTCATCCACAGATTGATATATTGGTTTCAAAAATAGGCCAAAAAACTTTGTTTCAAGTTTTGTAAAATTTATCAAGGATTATCAGAAACCTAAATCTTATTTCGATCAAGAATTCTCGCCTATTTTTTAAACGAGGGTTCATTTACGATTAAATCAGATCTCATAAGAGATCAATGAAATTTACTTGAGTTTTAATTGATATAGTTTTTATTTTTATTTTTTTATTGCCTGTCAATAACACCCTTTTTTTTTTTTTTTATCTCTTTGGTTGATCAGGACTACAAATTCTGCTCAGCAAAACAAGAGTACCAGGAAAGCTAAACAGTAAAAAATATTTTGGTTATATGAACCAATTTTCCTTTGTAACATTGAGAAGATTCAGTGTTGGCTTCAATTTCGTATTTAATTAGAAGTCATTTTGTATCTTGTAATTGTTTAGCATTACATTATTTTTTAAACTTAATGAAAATTATTTGTTCATTTCTATGCTCCAAGCAGTTTAACAATACATTTCTTTAGACTAAGATTCCGTTTTCAAGAAAAATAAATTAGAAAATATTTTTATTTTCTTTTGGTTTGTTTTAACGTATTCCCTAAGACCATTTGATAGACAAAATATTTACTTATTTAAATGTAAAAAATACAAAACAACACAATTTTTAATACATTTGTTTGTTAGTAGTGCACACATTAAGACAATCATTCTTTAAAGTTTTAAAAATAAATACTCCCTCCGTTTCTTTTTAAAATTGTTTTAGAGAAAAATTCATAATTTTAGGAGTAATTAATGTCCTGAGCAAGGTTGCAACGTTGCCTGACTTTTATTAAAAATATAGGTCCCATGTAGAAGACTGAAAAGAAAGGAGACGCTTTTGAACGAGAGAAATAGTTGAAAGAGAGATGATTTTTTTTTAAAGAGAGAGATTATAACTTGTACACGTTTTTCAAAAGATAATTAAATTGAAAATTAATTAAAGGTTTAAAACGAATTATAAAAAGAAACGGAGGGAGTATCTTTCAACTTTAGAGTAAGTAAGAGTTAGATCTAGAGTTTTAATTAAATGAATAAGAGTCCAACTATGATAATATAGCGACATTTTTCATTCAAATGGTAACCCCCGACATTCGATTCCGTTATCTAACACACAAAACCCCTTTTCCTATTGATTATAAATAAAATAAGTAAAACAATAATTAGATAAAATAAATATTTAAAAAAAGAATCCTAAAAATGGGTTTTCATAAAAATACATATATTTTCGTCCAACAAAATTAAAATAATGTGTTTAAATAAGAGAAAATTAATTCTTTATTATAAAACTTTTTAATGATATAATATTTAGAGATAGTAATATAAAATATGCAAATTATAAAAAAAAAAATATATTAAACAACATAAATTATAAAATATAATTTCCAACTTTACCTCTTCATCTAACATATTAAGCTAACAACATCCACCCCAAGAGTGCATGTTGATGTGGAGGGTTGCACATATAAAATCTATTTACTATTAAATACCCAGCACCTATTAGCGAAAGTATTTGTTTATAATTGTAATAAACGAGGAAAAAAAGGTTTGAGCAGTGAATCACGTCATTCAATAATAACACTTTTACATTATTTTTTTTACACAATTCTCTTACATCATAACGTGACAATCGATATGATATGTCAACGAGTTGTCATGTCATTTCCCTTAAAATGTAATTTTTTTGTTTTTTTATTTTTTGCTAACTTTAATTTTTTTTACATTATGGGGAAGTGATGTGCCAACTCGTTGACATGATAGATGAGGTGACACTGCTACGTTGACTGTCACATCATAATATAGAAAAATGATGTAAACGTAATATTGTTATACGTTATTTTTATAACACTTATTTAATAAACTTATCATATATAT
>WYDK02000027.1:428316-438359 GCA_009867345.2 Toxicodendron radicans | reverse complement strand
TAACATGACCTATATACCACATAACACTGATGTGACATGCCACATCAGTTTGTACAGAATTTGTACAAATAGTTTTATTGTTTACGAGAGATGCACACATGTCAACTAATGAGAGATGCACACAACTATAGGGTCTTGTTGATATTTTCTTAAACCTTAGGGGAGGTAAGGTGATAAGCCTAAATTTATACGTAAGTAACACCGAGCAAATGAGAGATTCCCACGTCAGCATACACGCCATGCAATCGCTACTCAACGCATACAATACTTCCCCAACAAATCAGATAGAATAACACGTGTAACCCAATAGGAGCGAGTACAGAATTGGAACCACTCTCGCGAGTGGGAAGACGTAGCGTCGTCAGTTTAGTGCAAAACGCGGGTGAGAAAAGAGGTCCTGTCTGGTTTGGATGGATGGTTGGTTGGTTTTTATTCTTTTTCTTTTAATTTTTTTTTTCAGTTTCTGTGGAGAGGAGAAGAGAACGCGCTCTCTCTTTTACTTTCTTTTTTATTTTTGTTTTTCCCTTTCTTTCTTTCTTTCTCTCTCACATAACAAAAAAAAAAAAAAAAACAAAAACAAAAAATCAAACAATCAAATAAAATTTAACATCATCAAACTCTCTTCACACAACAAGAACAACAACAACAACAATAATAGTAATAATTCATTCTTCTTCCTGCTGTTGTTTGTTGTTGGTTGCTATAATTTATTCTCTCTACTATTTCGTCGTCTCACCATCCATCCATCTGTTCCTTCCGTGCCTGATTTTTTTGGTGCTTCGATTATAGAGTGACGACAGGTGGTGTGCCGGAAGGAGGAGGAGGAAGGTGAGGGAATGGAGGTCACGGTGGAGAGGAGTGGAGAGGGAGTGTGGTGATGGAGGAAGAATGGAGTTTGAAACCGGAATTCCGATGTCCCGTGGCGGTGGTGGTGTGACGGAGGGGCCGTCACTGTCGCCGTCTTTGAACCAAGGTTTGTTTGTTTAAAATACGAATTGACTTTTTTCCATTTTTGGTTATTGTTGCAGCTTTTTATTTTTATTTTTATTGGTGATGATGATTCGTTTTCAGGTCTTAGTGGTTGTTTGATGGTGTGAATTGTCTGTTTTGTCCTTCTGATGTGTTGTGATTTGTACATATTGATCATCGTTTGAATTTGTTTTTGTTTGTTTTTTATTATTTTTAATGTAATTTTTATATGCAAGTCAAATTTCGTTTGTTTTATTACATTTTGGGAATGAAACTTAGATTTTAATTTCACATGCAAGCTTAAATTTGATGAAATATTTGTTTATTTATGTGGTATTCATTAAATTATTTATGGTAAAGTTATGTGAAGAAAATGTGGAGGAGGAAGTGTATGTGCTATTTTTCCATTGCATGGTGCTTGTGGAATTAGAAATGAGGAATTTGCATGCTTTCAAGTTAAATGGTTGAAGGGTTTGATTTCCAAGTTATGAAGAATTAAGGATATTCTTTCATCGATCGGGAACAAATTTTTTGTTGACTGTTTTATCGTGATGGATTCTTCTATAACTTCGACTTTAGTTCTTTTTTTTTTTTTTCCAGTGTTTTGCTAGTTGATTAAATTTAATATGTTCAATGTGTTCAAATTCCGGAGTTAGGTTCTAGAATTGCGTTTTAGGGTATATATATTCGGTTCTATTTACGTACGACTGGAAGGAGAATAAAAGATTCTTTGTATGATGCCATATGTTAGTCAATAAAGGTAAAAACATGAAGTTAAGCTTAGTGTATTTTGGATCTAGGAAAGTATTAGAAAATGTTCTTTCAAAAGGCTTTTTTCCAGGGCATTGCAACTAATACGTTTCCCTCTTTCTTTTTCTCTACACAAGCAATTTTGAGCTTATGCATAAATGTTTGGAACTCTCACTTTTCTAGGGGATCATAGTACTGACCTATATGCGATTTTTCAAATTTGTTTTGCCATTTGGGGACTTCCCTTTTTGATTACCAAGTATATTTCATTTGAAGATACGCTACCCTGAGATGAATTGTGGACTTTGTATGTTTCTGGAATATAGTTAGTGGAGGAATTGAAACCTGAAATTATATAACTCGATTGTTGTTTGGAACAGTTTTGTCATAGATGTTTTGATTCTACTCCTTTAATGTTCTTTTAGATGCTATGTGGCAAATGAACTTGAGAACAAATGAATCAATGGAATCTGGATCCTATCCCGAGCGTCCTGGAGAGCCAGATTGTTCTTACTACATCAGAACAGGCCTTTGTAGATTTGGAGCAACATGTCGATTTAATCATCCTCCTAACCGGAAGCTGGTATAAGCTGCAGCATGTTTGGACAATTCTTATGAACTCAAAGAGTAAATTATAGACAAATGAGATAATATTAATACATTTCCAGTGAGGTTCTTAGTTTTGAAGCCTTTTCTTCTTCTGTCAATGTATTATCAATGAAGATGGTTAAATGGCTAGGCACATAAATTTTTGCACTATGGAGTACTTAATAAAAAATATTCTCATAAAATCAATTTAGTGACTCATTATTTAGTACACATGTAGGCACATACACATACTGACCTGCACATTATCATTGATTTATTTTCCAAGTTGACTATCCTGCTAAAAGTTTGAAAGTCATGGTTCATGGATTGTACCATGACACAATTTAGGCCTTTTGGGATTCAATATATTCACCAAGGTTATTTTGAATTCCAGGCGATTGCTACTGCAAGGATTAAAGGAGAGTTCCCAGAAAGAATGGGACAACCTGAATGCCAGGCATGTAATTGTTCTTCTTTTATCTGAATGAAGACACTGCATTTTTTATCTCTTGCTTTACATTACTTCATTTCTTCTGAAAATAGTAAATGATAGAAGTTATTCCTGCAGCAGTGCATATGAATTTATACTAAGAACCTTTAGGTATTATAATAGGGTCATATGCTCCCTGTTTGATGCGAGGTGCCTCTAGTTGTGAATAGGGTATTTACTTGGGAAAATGAAAGCGGCTACTGGGGGTTTCAACTTAATTAATTCAATAAAAACTATAGCTGCAGTTCAAGTGTTACCAGTTCATTGTATTAGACAGTTGACCCAGAAAGGTGACTGATGTCACATTAACTTGATGATGATTGATGAGATGCTTTTGCATTCATCCTGATCACGTCTCAGATTACGTAATTCATAATTTCTACAGAAATTTCCTAGTAAGTCTTAGAAATTTAGGATGTTCTTCTTGCAGGGTTTGTATGAATATGATTTTTGACCATTGAACTGTCATTGTTATGCTTGTGTTTGGTTCCACATTGCACTATATTTGAGCTTACATACTATCGTTAGGTCCTCACCTATCAGCTAAAACTTGTTTCTATTAATATAATGATTCTATGGATACTAATCAAATTTTAGTTTGAAATTCTATTTGATTAGATAATTTGGAAATTAAACACCATTTAATTTATTTGGTAAGGTCTCTTATAATTTTTTAAGAGGTTCTAGTTTGTAATCCTACTCTCATTCGGGGTTGGGTGAGTTGGGTTAAGGGGAAATCATTAGTGAATCTTTAAATCTGTAATTGCTTTTGCTCTTGTTTCCGATAGTTGCTATCTTAAAGAAATTTAGGTAGAAGATTTATTTTACTGGCCTATGTGTTGTTTATAGAAGAGAACTTACAATTTCTTGAACCGCTCATATTGACAAGTTAATATTCTGCTTTGAACTACTTTTCAGTACTACCTGAAGACTGGGACTTGCAAGTTTGGAGCAACATGCAAGTTTCATCATCCTAGAGACAAGGCTGGGATTGCTGGAAGAGTCTCTTTAAACGTTTTGGGCTATCCACTTCGCCCGGTTTGGAGTCTTTATTTTCCTTTAATTCAATAAGTAGAATTTTAATTTCATAATTTGATATAAATGCCTAACTTGTCTTTGTGGCATTCTGATATCTTTCTGTTTCGCTTTTTTCTTTCCTTTCTCAATATGAATGATTTGATTAGCTGCTTTTAGCATGTACGACACTGAACATAAAATTTGTGCCATCTATATTTACTGGTCTAACTTTGTAATAGTCGGGAAACATGAATTTACGTGACTATTCTCATTAGTGGCTAGGCAGAACTTTTTGATTTTGCTTAGAGTGAGTAACAATTTTTGTTGAATTATCATTTATAGGTATCAGATTTTATGGCCATTAATATATTTGACTCCATTCATGTGTTAAGACTTCTTGTAGTTCTACCTTGTCTTTTTCTGACATTTTATGTGTTGATATTTTTGTTCTTCTTAGGTTAGATAATATTATTTATTTATTTGCTTTTTTTCCTTGTTACTTTACAGAATGAGGCTGAGTGTGCTTATTATTTAAGAACTGGACAATGCAAATTTGGAGGCACTTGTAAATTCCACCATCCTCAACCAACCAACATGATGGTTTCATTGCGTGGCTCTCCTGTTTATCCTACTGTTCATTCTCCGACCACTCCTGGTCAGCAGTCTTATCCCGGAGGAATTACGAACTGGTCTAGAGCATCTTTTATTCCCAGCCCACGCTGGCAAGTGCCTTCAAGTTATGCACCTTTGATTTTACCTCAGGGAGTGGTTTCAGTTCCAGGTTGGAATGCGTACAGTGTAAGCTTTTTTGTCCTGCTTTTTACTGAGCTATGAATACATTAAGTATGCTTGTTTACATGTGTTGAGAGAGGTATGACTAGAAGCACTTACACAAATCATGGTCCTTAATGTTCTCCAATAATTCTAAAATGAAAAGAAAGAAAGAAATAATTGCATGTAATTTGTGAAAAGATATGAAGGCTGGGAAGTTCATTATTTTTCGCCTGAATTAAGTTCAACTGGAATTTGACTCTTCAGAAATGCCTCTTCTGAGACACGAAAGTAAGAAACATGAATTTATTATGGTAACTCTTAAATTAAACTGAACTATTGACATAACATGTACTATCTAACGGTTGTTACAGCACATGTAATTTGTAGAACAATAACACATGCACATATAACTTTTAGATTCCGCAAATAGTGTTTTTTTTTTGTTTCTTAAAAGACCTGTGTCTATTTTAAATGATTTTGTCTTATTTCATTGTTAATATGTAGCAATATAGCTGTCAATATACATGATTTTTTTTAATTATGGTAATGTGTGTTTTTGGTTAATAAAACTTGTGAAATTTGAGTTGTTGGAAACATGCTCATGGATTTCCATTCTTTCAGGGTCAGCTGGGGTCAGTTTCTTCTTCTGAGAACCTACAACAAACAGTGGGAAACAGTCAAATTTATGGCGCCTCACGCCAGAGTGAACCAGCAACTTCATCTCCAGGGGCATTTTCTCCATATCGTTCTCGTTCTGTCCCTGTAGGGTTTTATGCATTGCAGAGGGAGAATGTATTTCCTGAGAGACCTGGCCAGCCTGAATGCCAGTTTTACATGAAGACTGGAGATTGTAAGTTTGGTGCAGTTTGTAGATTCCATCATCCAAGAGAAAGACTACTTCCTGTTCCAGACTGTGTATTGAGCCCTATGGGCCTTCCGTTACGTCCGGTAAGTCACAATAGTGATTAGTTTTATCTTTGAATTTGTCATTTTCCAGTTTAACTTATGGAAGTGAATCTGTACTCTTGGTGTAATACTTATTAAGTGTTTTGTGATTACTTGACTTCCATGGTTGTAATGAAATTGCTTCTCACTACTTCTGTATAAAAACATTTTTTTTTTTGTCCTCAAATTTGCTTTAATCATTTTTTTACGCATCAAGTGTTTCTTGTGCTACGAGAGATATAGGGAATATATGCTGCTTCCAGTAATTTTCTTTACTGCTCTGCTTGTAATATAATTGTGCCATCACCGGTCTGGCCAAAATTTGGTTTTACTAGCCGTAGTTGGTTTCAGAGTTGTTATTAAAGTTCTCACATCAGGTTACTTTTGACACTTCAATACCTAATTGCACAAACCAATTTAGCCATTAACGTCTTTGTCTCTCTTATGATGCCTAGATGGATTGAATTCACTTGTTTATCGTGCTTGATTCATTAGAGAAGTCTTTGTTCAAGGATTTCTCTTTTATATACTGTTATTGCCAAAGGAAAATACATAAATAGTCTGCAGGATACCTCATATGAAGTGTATGCATTTCAGCATTCAATTTATTAAGAACTGATGAGAAGGTTAGGAGCAATGCGATTAAAACTGCAAGTTACTTCCTCCATCTGTAATTGTAATTTTAGCCTGTTAACAATTTCTTCCCCTGATCCTTATAGTGTTGCTTTGATTAATTTCATACATCTTTTTTTTTTTTTTTTTCTCTCAAGTCATAAGCCATTGATGAGATTGATGAAGCTGCTTTTAAACTTCAACAGGGAGAACCTTTGTGCATCTTCTATTCTCGTTATGGTATATGCAAGTTTGGCCCAAGTTGCAAGTTTGACCACCCTATGGGAATTTTCACATACAATCTCTCTGCATCATCTTCAGCTGATGCCTCTGCTCGACGCTATTTGGGGTCTCCAACTTTATCACCGGAAAGGCTTGTTGAAGCAGGCTCAGGAAAGCCCAGGCGACTCTCATTGTCCGAGACTAGGCAGATGTCTTCTGGTGATGATGACATTGACACAGAGGGATAAGTGGTGTCTCAACTGATGGGCTGGTTACTTTCGCCAATATTTGGTTGGACAACTAAGTTAATCTGTAAATTCATTTCCTGTTGATGGGGATGTACAGATTTCATTTCAAGTTCATTATGTTCTTCTGATTCCGTTGACATACTCGACTCTGAATTTCATGTTGCTGCATTGTATAAAAATCTGAAATTATTGTCACATTTGGTAAAACCCAATGTGAACATTTCTTCTTTCCCAAAGCCCGTCTTTTTGTTATTTATGATTTATTTTTTGTCCAATATGTTATATAAAGCACCCTTCTGCAAGTTTTTGCCCTTGCTCTGCCTTTCCAGTGAACGCCCACCCAGGCCCCAGCTTTCACTTAATGTTGCATATGTTTTTGCCTGCGTTTTATGGAACTACTGACCATTATAGCCTTGTCGTCATCGTCATCTTGTTGCTGTCATCTTCTTCTCTACTACTTTTTCCATTGCAGGGTTCTCTTATTTCCACTTCAATTCCTGTTGTATAATTTTTCTTCCTTCACACCCCACCTCAAAATAATGACCTTTGTGAGATCCTCAAAGTTTGATTTATATTTTTATGTTTGATCGCCTTAATCATTTTGATAGACAGGTTTTGTCTTGCAGAGGCCTTCGTGGCTAATCTTTTTGTTTGAACAGTATAAATTGGATGCCAAAGAATAAAGTGGAATGATGCTGCTCATGTTCCCACCAGAAGAATTCTTCGAAGTTCCCCAAATCTTGCAGATAGCTCTCCTTAGTTCATCAGTAAGTAACATACTGTGATTTAATGTGCATATAATATCTCTGTTCTGTCTTCTTTAGAGTTTGCTGTGGTTGCGTTTTTGTATTATACAGTCTGGTCTTATATTTTCTTTTTTCAGGTGGCTTGACATTGCACGGAATCATTCACAGAACTGTCCAGTAAACACGTCAGATTTTGATAAAGATTCTTGAAGAAATTATTGCAGGTATCACAAGAACATGAAAATGGGATGCCTATTTATAATTTAAAGGTCTAGTCAATGATTGGGACTTGGCGGGATTCTGGCTTATGCTGTAAAAGGTTTTGCATTATTTTGCAGCCAACTTATTTTCTTTAATGGGTTTAGAGATGTTTTTTATGCCTGGATTTATTTTTATTGGAATGCATTGTGATTCATGAGCAAATACACCCCGGAAATGATAACATGCTTCTATCGTTTTTGGGTGATCTGTTCTGTGATTCAAGATTAAAAGAGTTCAAATCCTTTGTGCTTTGATTTGTTTGTTCAGACGCTCATAGTTCGACACAAGTAATGACAGACTTAGTTCACACACAATCACACTCGTGATAATGTTTGTGAATATTAGTTATCTTTTATTTTAGCGTTGATCACTCCAGATCCTCTGGAGTAATGGATGGACTAGATATTATAACGATGATCAGGATTGAGTATATTGTGACTTTTAAGACGTATCGCAACGATCCACTTTATGGAGTCGTCGGACCTATGACCTTGATAAGAATCATGCATCATCATTATCATCTTTGCTAGAAAATTTTCAAGGTGTTAGTTAGGGAGACGGATCTTGTTTGCAAATTTATTCATCAGCCAGGATAGAGTTAAATATCTTTCCAAACCATTCCACAAATTTAGACCAGACATATTGTTTGCTTCTTTACTGATTCTAGGTACAAAAATTATAATGTCCAAATTTAGTTAGGTTAGTTGAATGGTGAAGCTTATGGTTTGCTCCCACAGGATCTTGAGTACAAATCCCTTGTAGGCACCACAGTCAAATGCCATAATTACCTGCTTTTTGAGAGCTAGCTGTAGTTTCGAATACGGGTTTGTGAAAACAAGTTCAGAAGATATATAAATTATCTCTAGTTTAGAATATGGGTTCGTTTTACAGGGTTCTAGTTTCAAAGATGGGTGGTTTGCAAAGCGAGTCAGAAGATATCTAGATTATCTCTAGTTTCGAAAACGGATTTGCAAAATGAGTTTGCCATATCTAGATACCTCTCTTTATGATAACATGCATCTAACTTAGGGCATTCACCTTTTAATCTTTAAAGTTACTTTTCTAGATTTTAGGGAAAGTCAAATATCTTTTTGGCCCAACACATTCATTCAAACTTTATTCATGTTAGCACTTAGCATCATTCAGAACCTCTCACCTAAAGGCACTTTAGAAGCACTCTTTTCTTGAAGTATATCAGTTTGTTCTTTGAATAATTTTATATTTATGAATTGAGTAATACTAGATTTATATCATTTTTACACATCATTTCTCTTACATCATTATGTGGTAAAAGATGATTGGGTAAAAAATTATTTTTAAATTTAAAATCAACCAATCATCTTTTGCCACATAATGATGTAAAAGAAATGATGTGTAAAAATGATATAAACCTAGTATTATTGTTAGGAATTATATAAAATACCAAATTATATATAAATTGATGTGGTACAATATGAATGAACGAGTGTTCACTCAATAAATGAGAATGGTCATATATGTGTTGTTTGCTCTTACAAGGTTAGAGGTTGTTTGTTTCTTGCTTCCGAGTATTGTCGGGTTAATTTTCGAAGATTGTAGCATTCGGCTGGAGACTATTATTAGGTTAAAATTAATTTTTTTAGCCTAGAAAAGCAAGTTAGTTTTACAATTTAGAATAAAAAATAGTTCTTTCTCTTTTCTATACCCTCTTGTTAAACCCTAGATCTACAGCAACCCCCTTACTTTCCTTAAAGATTTGGAGGAAAGAACCGGGCTCAGGAAGTTCTTGGTTATGGGAGGATCGGTAAGAGAAAGAGAATGATCTCTCTTGCCAACTCCTACCATATCTATGATTTCCTGGTGGTGGAGGTGTAATCAGGTTTCAATTTGCATATTTTCTTTATAATTTATTTATTATGTTATTATCATTATTTTTTTTTATGAATTATGGATTGAAAATGGCAATTAGTTTGTGTTAAACAAATTAAATTATATATATATATATATATTTTGGAAAAAAGAGGTTTGTGAATGAGATAAACAATGACAAAAGAGGACATAAGTTAAAATCAGGAATGGAAAAAAAAAGGTGTAAAGAAAGTCATGAAACTTTTGACTAATATTGAATGATTTAATATTTATTTTGGGTCCATGTAAAATTGTTGAAACTCATCTCACATCAATGGGCCCATAAAATAAATCCACCAAAATTTGTGGACTTTTTGATAAATAAGCAAAAGCCAATTATCTCCTTGTGTGACACTTGACAGCTCATTATTGATTGAAACAATTGCACAACCCTATTCTCAAAATAATAATACTATTTTTATATCACTTTCCTACATCATTCTCTTACATCACACTTACATTTAATTAAAATATTATTTTTTAAAAAAATTATTTTTTTAATTGAATGTGAGTGTGATGTAAGAGAATGGTATA
>WYDK02000027.1:297640-316142 GCA_009867345.2 Toxicodendron radicans | reverse complement strand
GCTACTGCCTTTAAATGCATGCCACCTTGTTAGGTTTCGGGATGTTATTGATAATTTTTCAAAATATTGGGGGTTACCTGATTAAAAATGTCATAATTGTCCGAAAATGAGTTTAGGAAACTATGAGGGGTAAATATAAGGTTCGTTTATATTTTAGCTAAGCTCTTTTTTTAATGATATTTGAGTTTATTTGAAAATGTCGTAAATATCCTCTCCAAATTTGATGAATTTGACATCCTTTTTCTTAAATTAAGACCCTTTTTAGTAATTTTCTGAAAAAAACATATTTACTTTTTTTTTTTTTTAACCCTTAAACAATTTTCCCGTGAAAGGGTAAACCTCATAAACTCTACTTAGAAAAACTTTACTAATATAACCCTGAATCCCTGATAGTTTCAACCAAGAAGCACTTCGTGCAGAAGTGCTTTTATAAAAGGCTACGGTCGAGAAGAATCTTCGCTTATTTCATGGACTAGTACTTCACATATCAATCTGAGATCCGAGCGAGTACGGCCCCACGTAGATGGTTCATTATCAGGAACTGGGTCCCGCTTTACAAAACATTACGTGGTATTTGTTCATTAAACTGACGCGTTAAAAAGTACGTGAAGCACACGTCTTCTGAACAGGATGACGTGGTCGCCATGCACGCATTCTGTCAGTTCACTGTTTACAGGTTCACAGTGACGGAGGGGTGCGAGTGGGATAAGAGAGAGAAGAGGTGGGCCATGGTTAGTGTATTGTAATGTTGTCTGTTTGAAGGATTCGGAAATGTTTGGGAGGTTACTAAAAAAATGCTTGAATAAATAAGTGCTTTTAAAAAACTGTTTATTTTGTTTTTAAAAGTGCTTTTAAAAATGTGAAAAATTATTTTTAATTAAGGAGGACAATTTTTTTTTCTTTGCTTGAGATTCGATTAGAAATTCCTCTAAATCCATTTTGTTTAATATTGAAAAATTGAAAAACATATTTTATATCGAATTTTTTTCCAAAATTTATATGTAAAAGTATTTTTATTGATAATATTTCAAAATAAAGTTTTTACCAAATTAATATAAAATTTTCAAATAAGTTTCCATTAAGTGTTTATTTAAAAAGTATTTAAAGATATTTTTCTTATAAAAAACATATTTGTTCTAAAAGAACATATAAGAATTAGAAAACATTGTATTAATATAAACATTTTACATAGTATTATTATTTCAAAGTATTTTTTTTAATGCATTTATAACCTAATATTATTGAAAAGATGCATACTACATTTCAACATGATGATTAGAAGGGTCTCTAAGTTTTTGAGTCATCACTCCATCTATTAAGTTAATTTTTTATATTGAATATTTTTTTTTTAATAACTGAGGTATATAAACACAACTGCGCGTAAAACTTTGATATAACTAATTAATGATCACTTCATCAAATTATCTAGTCTTTTTGAGTTGGATACTTCTAGACGATTTTGACTATAAGGCACGATTATACAAGTGCATTTTATACATTTTATGTTTGAATTTATATTTTTTACCTAATAATTTTACAAAAATAAATATTGGTTCACAACTCAATCTCACAAACTCTCTCTCATAATCCTAGGTAGCAACCTCAGTTTTTTTGCTGATGAATTTTGAATTTTAGAAAATTCATTAACAAAAAACTGGGAACTGCCACCTAGGAGTTTTGAAAGAGAATTTGTGAAATTTGATTGTAAGTGTAATATTGCCTATTTCTTTACAAATGACTACACATACAATATTTTTATATGTGATAAAAGATGATTAGTTGAAAATTTATTTTTAATTTAAAATCATTTAATCATATTTTGATAGTATAAGAAATATTATATAAAAATGTTGTATAAATAGTATTACTCTTTACAAATTTCATGTTAATATATCCATACCATCATACATGATAACAAAACCCCTCTCGACTTCTACCATTGTTCATGTATCATTATGTTGTGCAAGATTTTTCACAAAGAGTCCGTCTAATTCTAGTATTGGTTTGAAGTTGAAAGGTCTCAAACGGGCTGGATTAGTTTGTGTCTGAAAAATAGTGACATCGCCAAAATAAGTGTTTGACCAAGATAAAGCCCAATTTATTCAGAAGGTTGACAAATCCATAAGCTCGACAAATGAATGAGCCTGCGTGAAAAGCGCAGTCAGCATTGAATATATGCCTTATCCCTTAAATATTAGAATAAACTTGGATTCAAATTTAAACTGATCGCCAAATCCCCCAAATCTCGGGATGTAATCCCGGATTTTGGCAAACTTACCTTATAAAGAATTGTACCATAAATATCTCAGTTTTCTATTGAAAGGGGATTACAAAACTTATTCAATAACAATCACACAGTAAACGTAGACACTCTAATTTATAGCCGAACCACTTTAAAAATTCAGGTGTCCTTTAATTTCATTATATTTATGTTGTTCTTTGCTGGTTGTAATCAATAATGCACATATCCGTTCCGATTCAAGCAATGTCATTCATATCACTTTAATTAGTGCTAATTTCTGTATCATCACATTCCATTACAAAATAAATTTTCAAACACAAAATACATTAAATCACTTCCCTACAAAATAAATTAAAAAAGAAAAAAAAAAAACACTTTCAAAGTTGTTCAAAACCACTTTTCAAAGTCCCCAAAACACACCCTTACTCTCTCACTCTCTTTTCTTCTCGATAACAGCAAAAAAAACAGTGGAAATAAAAAATAAAAAAAAGCTCACTGTTTGGTTCAGTTTTGTTTTATGCATAGAGAGAGAGAGAGAGATAAAAGACAAACAAAGAAAACCAAGCAAAAGCGTTTAACAGATACACACACAACTCCAGTACACGCAACTCAAACCGCTACACTTCACTCCACTTCAACATGCCTTCTACGCCGCACCGCCGTCGTCGCTTCGCTGCCGGCTCTTCCGCCGTACGGTTTGATCATTCTCCTCGTTTGTTTGTGGTTTGGTTCTTGTTTGATTGTTTGTTCGAGTTCTAAGTTCACATTTTTTGTTTGGGAGCTGAGAAAGTTCGAGAAAATGTAAAAGGGGAAAAATGAAAAAATAGAGTAGGAATTTGAAGAATTGAGCAATATTGTTTACTTTGATCTTTCTCCATTTGTTTGATTGCTTGCTCTAGTTTAAGTTCACATTTGTTTGGCTGCTGAGAATGTTCGAGAAAATGAGAAAGGAGAAACAAAAGTAGGATAGGAAGTAGGGGAATTGAAAGATATTGAGTAGAAGTGAGATAAAGATAGTTTTTTTTTTCATTGATCAGTCTCCATCTGTTTGTTTGTTTATTTTTGTTGTTGTTGTTGTTGTTTGATTGTTTGCTCAAGTTCTAGCTCACATTCGTTTGGCTGCTGAGAAAGTTCGAGAAAATGGAAAAAAGAAAAAGAAAAAGAGAATAGGAAGTAGGAGAATCGAGAAATGTTGAGTGAGAAGTGAGACAACGGATATTTTTCTAAAATTTTATTTTTTTATGAGTTTTTAATTGGTTCTCTAAGCAATGCAAATGTGATTCAAGACTATGAGTTGGGTTATTTTCATTTTAGATTTTTGGCTGCTTACTTTTGGGAATTTAATTAAGCGTTGGGATTTGTGGTATGATAAATAACGGAAATTCTAGCTTGCTTGAAAGTATTAGTGCTGAAAAAATTGTGAAAGTTGTAATATTGAATGTAAAAGTTTCAATGAGAATGCAGGACTTTTAAAATATTAATTGTGTAATGTTTTCATTTGATACTTACTGGTATTTTTTTACTGCCCGAGTAATGGATATGATAGCTGTTGAAGTTATATAGATGCCAAGTAGATTTAGTATCAAGTATTTTGACTGTGTGTTTAAGTTCATTGGGAGTTGCTGTATCTAGGATGTCAATTTTATCGTTTTTCAGTTGGATTTAGAGTTTATATTGAGTGGCTTGACTGAATTTATTGAGAAACTGAAAATGCAAGATCATGTGTGGAGCTAATTATGAAATAAGGTGCGTTATATTTCTTTTGATAAATTTCATTGACCTTTCCGCAGGTTTGACTTAGTTTGGGTTAGTAAATTGATAGAATTTTCTGCAACTTACAAAAGTGTTCTCCTCTTTAGTTGATGCTGCCTCCTGATTTTCATGAAGAAATAAATAAGATACTGCATTAAACTTTGAAGACATAGAAGCATAGAGTGAAGCAAAATTTGAATTTCAACCGATGTAGTGAAACATTCTACCCTATTTTGTTTGTAAAAAATTCTCCCATTTCTCTTAATCCAAGTTATCCAAAAGATGGTCATTGATATACCTTACTCAACCTCACAAACAGTCCCTTAGGCATTACTTCTAAATCACTATTCTTGATCTTATACTAAATCACAAAGATGGTGCACCAACACGGAACAGGCCTTGATCTTATACTAAATCACTATTCTTGAGAAATATTAAGTTGCTTTTTCCACGTGGTTAGTGGTCATGCTCGTTTATTGATTGCTTCTTAAATCTAGTTCTATGAGTTTCGTCTGCACCAATGCTTTAACTTTCAAAAGAAGTGTCATTGGGCATAGAGATCACTATTTTGTTTTCATTTTCATTTTACTTTTGGTTGCAGTTGTACTACTTCTTTCTCTTATAGTGTGGTAAGCACTTTCATATCCTTATCTATGTATTTCCTTTAGATAGAGTTTCAGGGGTCTTATTTACTTTTTGACTCAATTGAAAGTTTCTGTCTTTGCAGATGTGTGGGTTGATGATGTGACAGTATGCAGTGACCTCCATTGCTTTTTCATCATAGAAGTTTATTCTTGTTCGTTTCTTGATCGGACATTGTGACAAGTGCTTCTTGAGTTCAAAATGTCAAGCAACAGAGTATTTTTAACATATAACAGAAGGAGGGTGTCATCAAGATCTGGTCTTGGCCATGGAAATGGCTGTTGGGATTCACTGTCGAATGGTTTAAGTGACACTTTGATGACTGCATCAGACAAACATGATGCACCAAGTGACAAGTGCCTCAGAAATGGTTGTTGCAATTCAATCTCTATTGGTTTAAGTGACACTTTGATGACTGCATCGGACCAGCATGATGTACCAAGTGACAATCATGTACCAGAAGATCAAAAAAAAAATTCAGTGGTGTGAATATCAAAACTTGAAATATTTTAACCTTGGTTTATAATGGATTAATGTTTTTTTCTTTCCACTGATTTACCTACCTCATTCTCTTTTTAATATATAGTTTTATCGTTTCCTATCAAAAAATAAATAGAATGCTGGCCTCATACTGATGGTATCTTTGTGATATTTAAATATAATCATTTTTTGTTTCATTTTTACTAATGTTAAACTACATGGTGTACTACTTTTCTTGATGAACTTGGATCCTAGATGGTTTATGGTGAACTGTGTACCCTTATGCTCATTGTTGGTTTGAACGCTTATATTTTGTGGTGGAATTTATCACTATCGTTTCTTTCTTTTTATTTTGTACTTCATTCTGACTTTCCATTCATGCTTCAAATAGAGGTTGCTCTGAACGGCTTCTCTGCATATATTCAACAAATCTTAGCTTGAAAATGTTTTGACTTAGATAATGACAAAATTCTTTTTTTCTTATCATTCCCTGTTTAATTACAAATACTTTTCATTTGTTCTTCCTCTACTCATTGCTGTATTTTCAGCAGATTTCTCTTGAGTGTGTTGTATGTGGTGCCAGAGACAACTTATTGCAATGTGATGACTGCCATCAAAGTTATCATCTTCGATGTCTTGATCGGTCTGTGAAGGTATTTCCATTATACTTGGCAAAAATAGTCTTTTTTGGCAGCCATATTTAGTTATTGACTTGTCTTTTCTTGGTTCCTGTTGTGTATCTCTCCTTTTCTCCTCTTGGTCTCTCTCCCAAAGCATATTCGTCTTGGGAAAAGGCTATGCTCTGATTGTTTTATAAAAAAATCTCAGCCAGTCCGAAAATCTAGCAGACTGAAGACAAGGAAGCATATTCAAGGATCTAATGTGCTGCAAATGCCAGTTAGGTCTCAGAATCTTGGTGAGGGTCCCTCAGGGACTGACACTGGTGAATGGTCTTCTGTGGATATCTCATCCAAAAATAAATCAATTGACTTTCAGAATGGTTCATGTTCTAATGTGAACATTTCTTCTGCAAGTGATAATGCATGCTCTGAAAGTAGATTGGTTTCTCCGTCAACAGGGATGGAAACTGCACATAGCTTAAATTTTATTGTTTCAAAATCAGCTGATGAAAGCAAAAGTAGCTTGCCATGTGATGATGGTTCTTCCGTGCCAAAAACATTAAACTTGGGAATCTCCACAGATAACTTCACCAACTTATCTGGTGATTTGCTTGTGCAGAGCAAAGTGACCACTCCGTTGATTACTTTCAGTAGGAAAAATAAAAGGAAAAAAGATTTAGATCAGGCTGATGCACTGAAGGATTCATCTCCCATGGAGAATAATGGTTCGTTGCTAACCAGGTGGAGTAATTCTACTCGTGTGAATACCTCTTCTTCTGAAGCGACATCTCATAAGGGCAGATCAATAGATCATTCAGGGCATATGGAGCTACCAGGGAAAGATCCAGATGGTGGGCATCTTTGTTGCAATCAAGATAAAGTATGCCATTGTCCCTACCTTAACATGCTTCTCTTTAGGTTTCTTTTCTTATATCTGGAAATTGAAAGACAAACTATGAAGATTATTTGACTTTGTAATTAATAGTGATAAGATGTGGTATTGCCCTGTAAATTTTTTAATTAATACTATCATTATACTTATCTTTCTTAATGTACCACAATGATATATAGTCATTCAAGGCTGTATCTTTGTTCATTTAGGTGGCTGCGTGACTGGCATGGAGCTTAAAGAGGGGAATAACAATATAAAGATTGTCCATTAGTCTTTCCTGTGCTCTTATTGGTATTCGGTTAACTTTATTAGTATTCCGTTAATAGGAGAGTTCTAGGGAGAACATTTAGGAAATAGGTCTTGTTCAGATAGTCTGATAGTTGATTAGATGTTCATATGTCTTCATCTATGTAAAGGGACGAAAAGGCCCTTTATATCACATTTCTCTCAATTCAAGTTTACCCTGTAAAATCAATCAGTTGATTTCTACTGTCTAGAATTTAATTCAGTGAACTCTTTTTGAGACTTTAGTTTTTATTTTCTTGAAACAGCATGATTATTAGAACTTCCTCAAAATATAAGTTCCAGTCATTGTGGATCCAAACTACTACTGCAGAATTTTCTGTTCTTCACAATATCATAGTGGATTTTCATATTATCCATTGCAATATGAGAAATATCCAAGTCTATCATCTCTTACAAATTTGATGAGCTGCCATAACTGGAATCTTAGCATACAAGAGACCTGCTGTTTATTGTTTTTGTTAATTCTGCACAGATTATTCTTGACATTTTGTAAGCTGTTTGCATTGAACTTTTTTTTTTCTTTTCAGGGAGGAATCTGTCTAATATAGGGGACTTCTGGTTCACTATTGTACTTTTCTTTATTTCTAATATATTCATTTATATTTTTGCTCACTAAAAAAAAAGAAGAAAAAATCTGCTAAATCATTGGAGTGTGTAGCTACTTCCTTTATAATGTTCACTAGAATGAAGTGTTGAAGTAAATAGCAATCTGTATGCATGCCAGATATCATGTAGAATATGTTTCTAAAATTATGTGATGTCTATGTGACAAAGAAACACATGTAGAAAGCAAACATTGAAACTTGTGATGAAATAGGGGGCATATCCTCTTTTTCTTGCTCAATACAGCAGCAAACTTGTGGTAATATGTACTCCAAAAGATTAAACTAATTGTTCTATACTATGCCTGTCACTGAATTTATTCATTTTGTGACAGATGAGTGAAGTTCAATCTTTAGATGGTGATGCAAGACCTGTCTTGGAAACTAGGAAGTATGTTCACATAAACTCTGCTAGTTATTAAACAAATCATATTACTTAACACTGTATTGTCTAATTATATGTTTCTCATCTTAAGCAGTTTGACATGTGAGGATAAACTATTACATGATGGCAAAAGCATATCCGAGGATGATTCACTTGTTAGTGGGCAAGAACCATTCCAAAGTTGCAAAGTTGCCTTGGATGTTCAAAAAACCTCTTTAAATAACACAGTCAAAGATTCTTCCTCTAATGGCATAACTGAAGATGAAAAATCAGAGAACCGTGAATTTCAGGCATGTGTTGGAGATGAATCTCAGGTCTTGTCCAGTGATGGTGTGAAAGCAACAAGAGTTCCTGAATGTACAAGAGAAGAATTGCTACCTTGTTTGAACCACTCGGTTAATTGCCCTGGTACAGTTTATTTTCTTAGCCTTTCGATATGACAGACATTAAGTGACCAGATGTATTGCTTGGCAGTTCTGTTGCAACCATGAGTTTGCAGGGATGTGCAGATTTCTTATGTTCAAATTTTGATTTTTTTTCAGACTCATGTTATGCAATGGGCTATTCTATTGACATCAATTCGAGTCCACAGAAGCAACCTTCTAATTCTGCACCAGTGACTCTCTTGTACTCATTAGATTCTTCAAGTAGAAGTCATTCCACTTTATCACATAAAGTGTCTCCTTCAGAATTAATGGATGCAATAAATGAGAGAGGTGGGAAATCTCCATTGGTGCACAACACAAGGGTACCTGCAGAGACATTGATGCTTGTGGATGATGCTGGTGCCAACTGCAGAAATAATCCCAGGTGCTCCATGGACATTGCATCAAAAACCAAATGCCTACAGGCAAGTAGATTATGCATCCTATATGTGTTTCTTTAATCTCGTGTTTGTTTGTACTCCTTTTTTTTTTTCTATTTGTCTGTGTTAACTTCATAAAGTTCAAAATTCTTGTTATTTTCTAATTTTAGAGATGCTTTGGTGGCCTGGTGAAGTTAAACTGAAAATTCTTTTGCATGGTCCCAGTTATTTTCGGAAGAAAAAAGCAATGATGTTCCCCTTAGGGAAGTTACAAGACCTGAGGCAAGAACATACATGGTTTCAGAGGAAAGAAACACATTCCAGTTAGCCAGTGAAATTAATCAGCTGAAGCAAACTTCAAGCAGATCTTCATGCTTCTTAGATTTATCCCTTCCAATAGAGCCTAATTTTGGTGGATGCTCGTCCAAGAATTTCTCTGCTACATTGCCATTGCTAAACTCCAGTGATGAATTCAAAGACTTTATCTATGGTGAAGTGAATCGATCCTCGTTTAGCCAAACATCCAAGCAGAGACACAAGATGGTGCTTGACAGCATCATGAATCGAGCAAGAGCTTTGAATGGAAGAGGCAGTTTGCAAGACCAATTCAAGCCATATGCTAACATTTGGTCTGAGGAGGAGTTGGATTTTCTCTGGATAGGTGTCAGAAGACATGGAAGGGACAATTGGGATGCCATATTGGGAGATACTAGATTGCACTTCTCTCCATGGAGGGTGGCTGCAGATCTTGCTGAGAGGTGGGAGGAGGAACAATATAAACTTTTGAGTGGCACGTCTGTTTCACAATTCAAGTATGCAAAAGCACAGGGTGTTTCTTTGGACTGTAAAGATGACTTCTTTCATCCCACAAGAAGAGTCCGGAGAGAAAATATGATGGATAAAACTCGACTTTCACTCGGTGGTGTATATGCTCATAGTCATAGAGACGGCAGTATCTCAAAGAGACCATGTTTTGACTTTGCAAACATTGAAAGCAGTGGCACTGAACAGCTCCAGGGCCCTATTGTTTACCAAAGGAGGGGCCCTTATTCAGATTTTCAAGGGGAAGTATATGATTGGGGATCATTCAATTATTTCGGAAGCAAGAATTTGCCAACGTGTGATCCATTATGGAGCAATGGCCCTTTTACTAGCTCAATTGCGAACAGTGGTTTGCCCCACTGGCTTAGAGAAGCTATAACTGCTCCACATGAAAAGCCGGCGGTGCCAACTATTCCTCCAAGGACACTGCAGGTTAGCCAACCTAATTTTGATCCTAGTGAGCCACACTTTGGGCCCAGGAACACAGTCCACAGTGAATTTACCGGTTTAAGATCAAGTGCCCTACAACCATCTACTAGTGCTCATCACAACTCCCCTGGAATAAGACATGGAATAGATGAGCAAAACAAGACTTCTTTGTATAATACCAATAAACCAAACGAATTGATCATCATTGAGAGTGACGCATCTTCGGAAGAGACCATATCTGATGATCATACTTCGAGGCCCCAGGCTTAGTACTGAAGCTTTTGCTAGCGAGACTGTTGCCGCAAGTTGTAGAAAGTAGGTATGTTTATTTGCCGTATGTTTTTGTAGCGTAGCATCTTGTAAATGCTCGTGTGACATCAACTTTTGTTACTATGCTTTCTGAGTCAATTGTGTAAAAGCCTAAAAATGCTGGAAGACCTTGAGCTTTATTGCCTATTTCATCTAGTCGCAGAGTCACGAGAATGAAAACTAGATTTTGTTGCTAGAAGTATCAATGAAATCAATTTTGACCTCAATTATAAGAGTAGCTGCATATTGCATTTTTCTTGGTATTATTTTCAAGTTACTTTAGATGTTAATTTGCAGATGTTAGACAACCTGAAAATCCATTGAGATGATATTTCAGTAACATTACTGAGATTTTAATCTCGAGAATTAAACTAGCTATTGCAAAAGTTGTATATACTTTCCACAATCATACATTACTAAAATAAACTGATGTCTAAAATGATGAAGATTCCATATGTAGAGGAAATACTTGGCTGTCTGATATTGATGATCCTTGCCCAGTTTCTTCAGCACTGTGCACATATGCATTCTGATCATCGTCTCTCAGTGGCTGAGGCTCTTGGTAGATTTCTATGCATCTCTGAGATGTTCTCAGTCCTTCGAGCTCCATTGCCACCTCTTTCATGGTAGGTCTCTTTTTCCCTTTCAATCTCAAACATCTCATTGCTAGCTTCGCAATTGCTTGAATTTCTTCTTCCTCTGCTTCTTCCGCTACTATTGTGTCTAAAACCTCAAGGAGTTTGTTCTCCTTTGCTAATGTGATGAAGTATCCAATTGGGTTCCTCTCGTCCTCAGCTATGGCAAAAGATACTGGTGTTTTACCGGTTAAAAGCTCTACAAGCACAACTCCAAAACTATACACATCACTTTTCTCTGTGAATTGATTTGATTGGAAGTACTCAGGATCTAGATACCCAAATGTTCCACGAACTGCTGTGGTTAAGTGTGTTTTGTCGTCTGGAATAGACGTTGAAGTCCCAAAATCTGAAACTTTTGCACTATACTTTTCGTCCAGGAGTATATTGGAAGATTTGATGTCGCGATGAAAAATGGGGATTGAGGCTGCAGAATGCATATAAGCTACTGCTCCTGCAACTTCGCAAGCGATACTGAGTCTCTGTACCCACGAAAGTGAAGATTCTTGTTCATGATGATGATCATGAAGATGATGAGAAAGTGTGCCATTAGGGATGAACTCATATACAAGTGTGGGTACCTCGGTCTCCAAACAACAACCCAGAAGCTTCACGATGTTTCGATGATTGATTTGCGATAGAATGATGACTTCATTTACGAATTGCTCAATCTGGCTTTTATCAATTGCATTTGGTTTCTTAACAGCAACGATACTGCCATCAGGCAACATTCCTTTGTACACAGTGCCGAATCCTCCCTTACCTAGAAACCGACTCTGGTTGTAATTGTCTGTTGCACTTTCAAGCTCCTCTGCTGTAAATATTTTAGCTTGTTCACTTCTTCCATGGGAGGATAATCTCTTTTGCAGCATGAATCCACCATTTTGCTTGAAGAATTTCTGTCTTTCCAATCTGGTCCTTCTTTCCCTTAAAAGTTTGCATAAATTGTATCCCAATAGAAACATGCACAAAAATCCCAAACCAATGCCAACACCTAAAAACAACTAAACAGTTTCAATAAAAAAATTTTGATAAAAAGAAAAAGAAAAAGAAACCCTTGCAGTCTTTTACAGTTAAATTCTTATATTCTTCTGACTCTAATCAATAACAATCGTCCTTAACATGTGTTCTCAAGATAAGAAATACTTATATGGAATAGTCTTGCAATCTCACTTTACTGACATGATAAGACCATCTAATGATATATTAATATGTGTTGTTATATATTTATTGATTTTTTTTATATCACTATAACAAAACCTTTATTTAGTAACAAAATTTTCCGTTATTAAAACATTTGAAATCGTTACGGTATACGATTAACGACGGAAGAAAATCGTTACGATAGATATGTCGCGCCTGATTTCAGGCTACGATTTGTTAAAATTCATCGCTGCATTTGGCAACAAACCAAACACTTGTCGTCTATACCATTTTCATCGCTAAAACTAGTTAATGATGAAATATTACTTAACGTCGTCTAAAGTTAATAGTAACCTACAGTCTAATAATATAACAGTATATGCAGCCGCAAATTTATCAAATTTTCTGTGTCATTTATTCATGATCATGAATCATGAATGAACTACCGATTATTATTCATCAATAACTGTCATCATAATAGGTATTTTTGAAAATTAGTAATGTGTCTTTGTTTTATTGGATGGTCTCACTATTTCAGCCAAGCGAAATAATGAGATTGTCCAGTTTTTTATTTTTCATTTAGGATACGTTTGATATGCTTTTAGGCTTTTGAGTAAGAGAGTATAATTACCTAACAGAGTGACCAGCTTGACTGGGAATTTTTTGCCATCAGGTTTGCAATTGAGGCCCTGTTGAGTTCCATCAGCAAGGAAGCCATTGGGACAATAGCAATAGAAATACTTCGGACTTTTCTTGCAGCTCTTCCATTTCAGAGGAATCAAAAGAGGCGTAGAGGGATAAATTGTGCTATTTTTCAACAGCATGTTACCCTCCAGGATGCTCTCTTCGTCAACCCCAAAAAGATTTCCAATTGAAGCAGTAGTGTTACCTTTTTCTACCATATAAGTCAGCAAGGAGCTCACCCCTTTTTTAGTCTGGTTTCGACTTGGACAGGCACATCTGAGCGGCGCCATCAGCTCTGAATCCGGAACAAGTCTCGTTGCATTGTAGTAGTTCTGACTCATCAAGGCCTGGCAAGTTGTGAGGCCCTGGAAAGTGTCATTTGCCAATGAAAAATATGTATCATTTTTCCTGATGGTGTATGCAGCCTTGTGGTGATAAACACTACCGAAGCAGGAACACAAAACCGGGACTATCACGAGCGTTCCGGAGGGCAAACTCTCGTAGTTCGACGAGAAACCGTTGACCAGGGTGATACTAGAGGCTTCTGAGCCTAAAAGATGGGCAATCCTGGAGGGTGAATTGTAAGGTGAGTGTGAGTGAAAGGTTAGAAAAGATTGGCATGATGTGTTTTCAGGGCCATTGCAAAGGTACCCTTTTGAGATATTTGATTTTGAAGGGGTGTGGGTGCAGTTTTTTAGAGTATTATTTGGGTATTTCTGTTGGCAATTAGATGGTTGATAAAAGAGGTACATGAAGAAGAAGAAGAAGAAGAAGATTAATGAATGTGTTTTCATGGTTCTTGATTTTTTTTTTTTCTGGTAATGAGTTTGGTTTTGGTAATGAATTTATGTTGTTGTTTATATGAGAATGATTAGTGGATCTAATCTTGACTTCAATGTGAATAAAATTGGATGAAATTGGGGTTTTTCCAAAATGATAATAAGTTTTTTCTTGATTAGAATGATAAGTTCAGTCATTGTCATTGAAAAATTTGCAAATCCAACAAAAATAGCCGCCCTGGACCGTCTGTCACTTTTATTTATTTATTTATTTTCTCTTTCTGTTAAAAATAATGAAAAACATGATTAAATTTTAACCCAAAGGAATTGGTTTCACGATTAAAAATATTTGTTCTTTTATTTAACTTTTTGGGTTTGAATTAAGAATAGTCGAGATGTATATAAACTGGTCTAGACATCTCGGTTAAAAAAAAAAATAAAAACTTATGATTAAAAAATTAAGAGCGTTATACTTCGTTCTTTAGGTTTGTAGAGTATTTAATGGATCCCAAGACTAGCCAAGTTATGTGTAAATTGATCTAGACACCTTAATTAAAAAAAAAAAAATCTATGATTAAAATTAAGAGCGTTGTGTGTTCATTTACTGTCGTTTTCGTTTTTTTTTTTTTTTCAGTTATTCTTTATTTTATTTTGAAAAATGTATAATACTCGTTTAATTGATCATTTATGATATATATAACTAAATTGTTGAAAATAAAAAAAATATAAATTTGTCCGTTTCTGTATTTTCATTCTCTATTTTATTGTAATGTTACATATTCTGTCATAAGAATATAAATTTGCCCGTTTTCCATATTTTTAATTTTGTAAATAAAAAAACCGAAAATACGGAAAACGTATAAAGTAGGGATATATTGTAAATAGGTGAATTCTTTATTTGAGCATCTGCAATTTAAATAGGGACTATGACGGTGAGTTGTTACGTTAGTCGATAATCTCTCATGAGAATTAATTGAGATACGCGTAAACTAATCCGGACCGGACACCTTGGTTAGAAAAAAAATATAAAATAAAAATGATGTTTTCTATATTTTCATTATTACTCCATTACATATTACTTATTTATTATAAGAATATGATAGCAAAAAAACATTTTACTGTTTTCATTTTCAGATACTGTTTTAAAAACGACAGCGAATTCATTCTCAGTTTTCAGAAATACAAAATAATAACTTGTTATTTTCATTATTGAAAACAAAAACAGGAAACAACCCCGCAATTGCTGTGATGTTATTATGAGAAGTCTGAAAAAATTGAAAGCTTCCAAAGTTTACTAAAAGGTCAGAATTCATACCAGAAATTTGAAGAAATTTGGGAAACTTTTTATAAAAAGTTAATAGCTTTGATTGAAATGGCTGCACCGAAGATCTGGGTATCACATAATTGTATTGTCACATCAGACCACCAAATTTGACTTCAATTTTTGCTTCAATAACAATTTAACTACCGCAGAAATGTATCTGTATCTGTATCTGTATCTATGATATATCCATGTGTAAAAAACTGTATCTAAAGTTGCTGCCATTTTTTCCTGAAACTGATGATGGGTGTATATATATATAAATCACATAATTTGACTCTCTTTTAGGTCTCTACTTGAAGCCATTGTAAATGTTGTAACATGCTTGAAGAATCAATAACAAGGTTCCATAGGGATTCTCTAAGTTTCTAGCACTATATGTTGGTGTGTTCAGTTGGCGAGAAGATACAAGAAAAAACAAGTGTAAGATCAGAGAAATGTTGGAGAATAATTTCATCAAGAAAATAGTGGTTATTTTGGGTAACCAGGGTGTTCGAGTTAATTTACAAGCACCTCAACTAATCTCTGGGGTTCATTGAATGTCCTATAAATCCAATGACTCAAGGTAAGTTACAATTATACATTGCGGTAGATAATTCCAAGGTTTGAACACATGAAGTCAAGAATTTCAGCTAGTGGTCCACATATATATTATAGTTGAATCGTTCAATTTCTTCTTTTATTATCTTTGAATTTCTTATAATATTGTACTTATCAATCGCTATAAAATCATGTATAGTTGAACGGTACTCATTTTGTCATACGAGTATAAATCACTAACTGACATAAACTCTCGAAAATTAGTATAATTGTTATACCTAACGAAAACGTCATTACACAGGTAGAGCAAGGGATAATACAATATTTCATAGTAGGTAAAATTGACGACAAAATAACCAAGAAAAAGAGATTTTTATGTTGAATATGTGAGCCGAGGGCAAGCGAGATTAATTGGATGAGAAGAAAATGAGGAGACAATTTGTGACTTGTATTGAAAATTTATGACTTGTTTAGTAATAATTTAGCTCAAAATCTGGGTATCACACGATTGAATTTTCATAGGAGGCAGCCAAAACTGACTTTTGCTTCAATTAAAAGTCTCACAATAATACTGATGTTAGATGAAATGGCAAATATATTGGTTTGTGCTATTATATTATGTTTTTGTTCAACAAAAGAAATTATGTTTGATTGCAAATGCATTTGCTCACGATGACATATTTATTTCATACCTCTTTTATATATGTTTTATATATGCTGGCGACATTACTTTATAATCATTAATACTGTAATTTTGCACTATATTTGGAGAAACATGCTAGGAAATTAATTTTGAAATACATTGAATTTTGGCCAATTTTTATTACTAAAAACATTTATTTACATGAATCCATCAACTTCCTGCAATATATATATATATATATATATATATATAAGTAATCACTAAAATCTTATCAATAGATATAATTTTTTGTAAAAAAAATTATTTTCTTAAAAACATTAATTAATAAATTGATTTCTTAATTATTTCATTGATTTTTCTAAAACATGTAAGAATCAAGGAAGCTCCTGACGAATTTTATGAGTTTTCTAGCTCTATAGGTGTGTTTGGTTAGCGTTATTTTAAGTTATTATTCTACCTACAAGTTTTGAAAAGATATGAAGAAAATTACAAGAAAATTAGAGACTGTTGGAATAATTTAAAAAAAAAATGTTACTTCGGTGGTCGCCGGGTTGGTAGCCACTGCATCACGGCCGACTACCAACCCAGTAACGTTACTGGGAGCAAAGTACGGTACCGGTATTCTCTATTCTTTTAATATATATTGTAAAAATATAGTCTGCTATGATATTACAGATATTGTTAAATTGAAAATCAGTTCACGTTACAATCATTAACGTGAATTGATTTTAAATGTATTTGTTGAATATGTGACATGCTTAAGAGTGATTTTGATAAGAAATGGCGACAGTACATGAACATCCAATTAATTCCATTGAAGTTGAGAGCTCTCTCTGATACTGTAATTGTACAGTTTCTTTCCTCAAAATTTGTTCAAAGCTTCAAATAGAACCATGACAGAAAATAAGCTTCTTTATATAATTCATGTATCACTGACAATTATGCAGATGGGTATGTTTCTTTTCAACCCTATAAGAAGACTGTAAATTTTAAGTATATATATATATATAACTGTTTACTTATAGCCTTGTATTATAATTATCCACCGGTGGACCTTCATTATGCGCAAGAGCTCCCCTAAAAGTTTGCGGCAATCATTTTACATCTTAGCACAAACACAGTTCTTGCTCTAGACTAAGCTTCTAAGTTGCTACCCAGGTGGTTACAAGAGAGAACAAATCCTCAGTCTTTAATCCTCTAAGAACATTCTGCTAATTCTTCAAACTGACCTCCTCTGATCCTTCTTCCTTTGCTGCTTCTTCTCTAACAGGCACCAACGAGTGCTTTACTGAATTGGATTACAAGAGCATAAACTTATGGCATCACAAAAATTATACAACCTACATACACTTTTTGTTTTTGCAATTTTAATTCTTCTAGCTAATTGCGTTATCAATGATAATATACCAGGGTCAGCAGAACATTTTGATCATTGTCAATCTACCCAAAAATTTCAATTAGCAACGTGTAAAATTAGAGGTAACATATGTTCTTTTATGTTGCAAAAGAAGAGGGGTGGATATTCCAACAACATAAACAAAACTTAGCTTTTATTGATACTCAGTTTTGTCAATGAGGCTCGTGAATTGAAGATTTAAACCATATGCTACAATTCTAAGGATCTCAATAGTCATTCAAGAAACGTTGTTTTATTTCTTTTTTAATGGAAAGCTAATTGGGCACACGGACTAAGGTAGTGGACTTCAGTGACCTCTTCATGAAGTACCCCAGAATACACAATCGTGTGATAGATGGGTGTGTTCTTAGATTCTAAAGGGCTTAGACCTTGTGTTTGTTACAGCTGGTAGGGGTGGAGGCACTCCTATGATACAAACATTTAGGAGGTATATTATGGATTTCTATTCCTGATTCAGTGTAAAATTTCCTGACATGTAATTTCACTTGCTAAGCCACATAAAGATGTGTTTTTATCTACCTATGAAATTATCCAGTTTTCAGCCTTTCTTTGAATTTCAGGTCGATTAACGTTTGTAGACTCTTATGATCCACCATTCTTTATCCACTTAATTCTGTTCAATGTTACTGTTAAGCTAATATATGTATTATGCTGTTTTAATTTGAATCTGTTGAGGTTTGCCATAAATTTCAAAGATATAGTCAATTATCTCTAAAAACTCAATCTTTAAGAAAATGGTTTTTCATTCTCTATATAAAGGGCTTTGCATCAAAGAAAAGGAGATAATCAATCAAACACCAAGAGTACTCTTGTTATTCTTTCATTATAATTTCAACATATCTTTTACGTTGCATATTGCATGTTTCATGAAGATATGTGATGCAACTTAGTTCAGTCGTCATAAAATATTGTGTACAACTATAGATCCATCATATGGTAATGTCGTAACTAGTTTTTCGAGTAGAAAATTAAGCCCCTCAACTTATGTTGGGTCTAATTAACTTTCGAAGACTATATAATATTCTCACAACCCAATATGTTTTTTAACTCTCTC
>WYDK02000027.1:272267-284826 GCA_009867345.2 Toxicodendron radicans | reverse complement strand
TAACATTTACGTTTTAGCTAGTGGAATTATTGTATTGAGCTTCAGATTCGATACTGTTTGTGTGTACATAACTTTTCGATATGGGGTTTTTAGAGAAAAAAAACGTGGAAACTAATATTGGTGATAAATAAAGCACTCTTAACTGGTAAGTATTCCTGAAACTATGTTAAGTCTGTGATTTAAGCAGCAGAATTGAACACCATATCTTGGAATTGAATGGTTAGTTATTGTCAGGCATCTTTTACTGGGAAAAATATCCTTGTTAATTTTGCTGAACTGCGAAATTACAAATCCTATTATTGATCTATTTGGCTGTTAATGTGGTTTACTATTGCATCAACTCTCAAGCATTTTCCCAAACCTTGCCTGGATTATGTTATCATACTTATTGCATTTTTTTTGTTTCCTAATTGATATTGTACAAAAATTTGTTTTGCAGTGCCTTCTACAAAAACATGGTGAAGGTTTCCAAGTGTGTCACGTATAATAAAGTAATTATATTTGACATTTTCATTTTTTTTTCTGCAAAACACATTTTGTTTCCAAGAATCCAAATTTGCACTTTTTCTTTTGTATGTCCTTTCTGTAATTCCTGTTCTTTTGTGCTACAGTACTAATCAGTCTGCTGGTGTTATGTAGGTTGTTGGCATATTTGGTTTCACCGGTGAAGATCATATTGGAAAAGTTAGTTTTCCGCCAGTGCAGGTATATTGATGACACTTTACTGGTTACTATTCTTTTCAGTGGTAAATACCACAATTATATACCTCTGTGCTTCATTTCGGGTTAGTGCAGGCAGTTCCATCGTTTCCCAGTTCTTTCCCACACCTTTTCTCAGGCAAAGATCACCTTCGTTGCTTAATTCCTTGTGCCATTGACCAGGTAGAGTCCTATCTTTCAGACTTATTTTTTATTGAATTTACTTTTGATCATATAATTACTTAATATACATTGAACTTGGATCATGATATAGTTATGTAACAGATAACTCTTTGCTTCATTGTTACTACCATTTGATTTAGAATTGTAGGAAATGTTTTCCATTTAATTTATATAATCTTCACCATTCATCATGAAATGTCAGTAGTTTTAATACTTATACCATTTTTCTAGAATATTTGTGGTGGACCATCTTTTTATATAGATATGAAAGTGTCTGGTATAATTACCATTGGTAATATTTTGATACGTTTATTACATATCTTGTCTCTCCATTTTTTTTTTTTGGTTATATGTGTCTTCTAATCTCACAGTGATTCCATCATACTGTTTTGTTTAGGATCCTTACTTCAGAATGACACGAGATGTTGCTCCCCGGATAGGATATCACAAGCCAGCATTGATCGAGTCATTGTTCTTTCCTGCCTTGCAGGTACTCTTGTGTTTAGACATAGAATTTTTATGGTAATTGATGGAGATTGATCATATATATATAGCTAAACTGTGGCAGCATGACTGTCCAATTAATGAGCAGATATTTTAAATATACATTATATGGTGTTTATGGTATTAAAAATTATGTTTTACATGCAGCATATTTTACCCTAATGCATATATGGAAAATATATTTTAACTTAAGTTTATTGGATCCAATCTTTTTCTTTATATGACCTGAATTTCCTATGTTGTATGCTTACCATAGATTTGCTGCTCTAAAGTCATCGACTCATCTCTTATTTAACTGGATATATGCAGGGGGAAACAGGAAAGATGTCAGCTACTGATGCGAGTTCTGCAATTTATGTTACTGATTCTGGGAAGGTCATTAAGGATAAGGTTTAATTCTGAAACCTGATAGCTTATTTCACCCATTCAATGTCATTGGTGTGGGATTAATTCAACTAGTACATGTCTAATTTAAAATAAATGAATATGAACATTGGATCTTATCTCCATTTCGTCTGAACATGTGATGTCTTTTTTTACCTTTAATTGATTTTAGATTTTGTTAGTTGTTTCAAGGCTCAAGCTGTGTTAGCCTTAGTAGTTGTTTGGAAAAAATGTTTTGTAATTTGATGTGAACTTTGGCCTGAAGATTATGCAGCTGGTTGAGAGTATACATGGGTGTTGAGAAATTATTCAGATCTAGTAAGCTACAACTGCTAATCGGTTGTGTATATGCATTACTAATAATGATTTTTGTGCGGATTTCTGTAGGTAAACAAGTATGCATTCTCTGGTGGACGAGAAACTATCGAGCTACATAGAAAACTTGGGGCAAATCTTGAGGTGCTAAATCTGTTGTTCCTCTTTATTTATTTCTTTATTTTTGCGCGGCATCAGAATTTTAGATATACATGGTGTTACTTGGAAAATAATATTATTGTGGTAATTGTTTATTCTTCACTTCTATTCTTAGTTTGTTTTCCCCTTACTAGTTATAGATTTTGCTCATAGTTCATTCTCCAGATTGTTGTATTTATTATTAGCAAAAGGGCCGAAAGAGGAAAAGAAAAAAATATAAATAAAAAAAAGAAGAGAGAGATTCTCTCCTTATCTTTCTGTTTTCTTTTATTTGGCTTTGATAAATGGTGTATGCTGATTCTGTACTTCCTTGCAAGTGTTTGATGTGTTACGGAATTCAATGATATTGTGATTAAACATTAATATCATTTTTATATCATCCAGGTTGATATACCAGTAAAATACCTAAGTTTTTTCCTAGATGATGATGCAGAACTCGAATGCATAAAAAAGGTGAGACTTTTGTCTCTAGTTAATTAATTTAATTCCCTGGTGAGGATTTCTACTACTTTGTAAGAAAGAAAATCTCCCATATACAAAATATTCATAAGCAACATGGATAAGAACCAAATGCTTGATCTGCTTCTAGGAATATGGTGCTGGTCGCATGCTAACTGGGGAAGTTAAGCAAATCCTTACTAGAGTTTTAACTGAAATAGTTGAAAGACATCAGAGGGCTCGGGCTGCAGTGACTGATGAGGTAAGCTACTTGAATATGTTAATTGAATGATGCCCCCTTAAATAATAATGTGACCAGGTTTAATATATGGAGACATTATGTAAATGTAATTAGATGGTAAACCTATAAGACGATGAATGAATGGAAAGTATGTAAAATGATCGCATTGATCATAATCTTCTCGGTATTGTCTTTCAGATGGTCGATGCATTCATGGCAGTGAGACCTCTTCCAGATATGTTCAACTAGAGTTGAGATGATGAATTTTGCAAGCTCTCAATGAAGCCCATTGTGCAAGAATATATTTATTTGGCCCCTTGTGCTCATATCATACACATTCCATTCATCTCTTAACTTGAAGCATGCTTGAGAGAAGAGTCTAATTGCTGCAATATTGCTCTTTTTTTTTTTTTTTTCCATTTAGGATACTTGTCAACCTAAAAATTATAGAATCAATGAAGAGAAGCTTTGATGAAAACAATAGTTGAAAAGATGCCGAATTACATAAGACTAATCTTGTAGATTTCATTTAACAAAATTTTGGTTTTCTATTGCTATACTGTTTAAATTAAATTTATGTTTATTCTATGATTCAAGAATCCAAATGTTGGTTTGTCCGATCTAAGACATGATGATATAACAATTGTTGAATTACTTGTCTAGACTCTAGAGAGTTTTCAGTAAGACGGATGTATATGCACTTATCTAATTAGATTACGAGTCTACATTTTGATTCCTTTTAGTACTCGTATATATCAACATTTCACTGGATTGTTGTGTCTTCAATCCAAGATCCCTGATTGTAATGGACCGCTGGTTTTATTAAACCTTTAAATCTCTGTAATTTTAGTCAGAGGCCACAATAATATGAGGGGGTTTCTTCAACCTTAACATTCAGACTGAATTTTGCAAGCAAAACTAGGAAATACGCATGTACAACTGACTCATGCCATTCATTATCAAATTACTAGTAAAACCCAGAAAGTAAAAAAGAATCATGCCATTAAACAAGAGATTATTTCAGCAAATAAGATAAAAGGGCAAAATACCACCACAACACTCGTGTTTATTTCTTCTAGCAATTTTGCAATGTGAGTAAACCAAACAGGATGATCAACTATACCCTTGATAGTCTGCGCCAAAAGGAGCCTCCACAGAGAATTATCTCTAATATAGAACTGTAAAAGCTTTGAATAACCAAAGTTTCATGTGGTGAGTTTTACCAGAGAATAAGGTTAGACAAGCCAACACATTGGATCCAAGTTATGCACATCAAGCCACACCACTCCTGCACATATTTCTCTCCCTCACTTGTAACTTCTCGAGCACACCTATGGAGTGAACCTTTTCGCTAGTTTGTGCTTGCATGTTTATACTCAAAACAGGTCAAATCAAGATCCAAAATGGTGTTCTGACGGATAAATGAAAACAGATTTCCATTACTACTGACTTTGGGGGTGTTTAAATCTGTTGGACATCAGATTAGCTGCAAATTATGAGATAACAGCTCTAATCCATCGTGAATTAAGGGAAGAAAATAGAATTGTGAAAAGTAAAGACAAATACCACCAACAGCATTACAAGTGAAGATGAGATCTAATCAATCAGGTAGGCTAAGGATAACCTTATGACAAAGAAAGAAACAAGCCTTGAGAAAATAGTTGCCTGTTCGGCTTGTGCATCACCATATCATCACTCACTCACAATGGTGGCACCTTAGTTATAGCAAACTGCTGAAACTCATGCTTGCTTGCAACAAGCCTAGGCCATATCATAAAACATTCTCTCAATATGCACACCATTTCTGCCAAAATCCATCTTTCTAAATAGAAAAATAAGATACATGAAAAAGGGTGCATCACCAATAAAAGGCATCAAATTTTGTCGATATGACAACCATATAATTAACCAATGATTATGTTACTAGAAAACAAAAGAAATGAAAGCACCTGAATTAAGCTTACATGACTCACTTTTGATCGAAAAGATCAGAATTTAAACCTACCCCATCCCATCCTGTCCTTTCAACAGTTAAACTAAGGCCCAGTGGAAAAAGATCGACTTCATATGCCACCTATGACTCAATGAAAGAACATTAATTTTATAGGATATGCAACTTCCACCACAGGATCTAACTGGTATACCAAAAGCAGCAGAATCAACATAAAACTTAATATAACTTCTTTGCACAACTTGAATACTGCAACTTGGCTAGACACTTCTAAAATAAATGTTTCTTTTTCATCAAGTCTTTAAACCACATCCAACAAGAATGAACAGCATAAAAATTAACTTTTAATAAGCAAAGACTGACATTCAGCTGTGGAGCAACATCTAATAACCAGAATATAGTTCAACTAGGAAAATGGGAAACAGTACCAACTCAGTGCTGTTGCATTAACATTGAACAGGAGGTCCTTAATCGTTGCCTGAATTGTGACTGTCATTTAAGACATGCATGAACACTGACCCTGTCTAAAAAGAAAAGTAAAATTGTTGGTAAATCAGACAGCTAATGAAAACTAAATATAATAAGTTTAGGATGAACAAAACCTCACAAAGATCATTCACTCTACCATATTGTTCCACTTCAGAAGTCGGAACATGCTTGATTACACTTCTCGTTGGTTCCCATGAGACTACAGATCTACTTCTTGCATGTCAAATCAAATATTTGTCACAGATCAAGCAAGAAACTAAAAGTCACATTGAAATTAACCAAAAAAAATTAAGAAATTTCTGGAACTTCAATAATCATTAGGAGACTATCGTATTAAATAACAAAATGGATGATCAGAAAATTTTCTACAAAAACTGACAAAACAATATTACATTTTTTCCCTTCATGATTACAATATACTGCATAGTGCATACCACAGAGAGATAATAGAAAACAAATTTCTAACGAGATGCAGAGGATTTAATTATGTTTTTAGAGACAGAACAGCAAAACAAAAAACAAGCTGCTGCCATATGCACAAGACAAAAAGAGAAACACTATGCCAAAAAGGATGGATCCTTATTTTGCAACTAAATAGTGAAAACATACATTAAGATTACAAACACAACATTGATTCTATTGAAATTTCAAAATAACAAAAGACTAAAGGAAAAAAAAAAATCTGACAATCTAATTTAGTGTCAAATTGGCATTGTGCATTTCTTTTGAGAATGACCTAACAAATGGCAGCGACCACATTGAACAATTCTCTTTGGGCGCTTAAAGTTTTCTACACGGAGAACCTTCTTTTTGGGCCTGCCAGGTGGCCGGCGAGTTTTGGGAGGGCGTATTGAGATATCGAGCTTGGCACCTCCCCCTTCAGCTCCCTCACCCAGCTCTTTCCATCGGCTCTTATCTGGAATGGGATTTATCACCTGTGAATAGGACTCTCGATAACTTGCAACAGTGAAACAGGGCTCAGCAAATAGATGGACATTTTGACCACAAGAAAGAAGCGCAGCAGCAGCATGAGCACAAGGTAAACCATAGAGTTGCCAACGGCGACATGAGCACACACGGCTTCGTATATCTACAATATTTGTTCGTTCTGTCGATACGATTTCAAACTCAACTTCATTTGCACGAAGAACTTGATAGCAACGAGCATCGGCAATTGCCTCCAAAATCTGCTTCTCAGTAGATGGTACAAGAATAGAAGTCCACCTCATGCCCATATCACGACGAACATTAAACCAAGATGCTAACTGATAGCGAATATGCTCCATCATTTGCACAATAGGGAGTTCATGACATTCTAGTGCCCAATTATATAACAACTCTGTGACACCAAGAGTAAAATGTCCATATCTCACCCCTTCAAAATATGCAATAGCCCAAAGTTGAGGAGGGAATTGCTGAAACCATGGTATCACATCTTGGGTGATCTCTACCATCTCAGAGATTTTAGTTTCAAATTCAACTGTTGTAAGTGCATAAACAGCATTCCAGAAGATATTCACCAGCTTTGTGTTCTTAAATGTGTCACGGAAATTTTCACTAATATAACGTAGACAAAAACCATGAAAAGCACTTGGAAAATGTGTTTCTACTGCCTCTACCATGCCCCTTTGTCTTTCTGACAGTATCGTTAGTCTAGGCATGTTGTCCGTGTTGACCCCAAGAAGCTTTCGCAATTCTGACATGAACCACATCCAATTTTCATCACTTTCCACATCAACAATAGCAATTGCCAAAGGAAATAATGCATCATCGGCATCAATTGCTGCAGCACAAAGTATTGTACCCAAGTATTTTCCTTTTAGGTGTGCTTTGTCAAGCTCCAAAAGTGGCCTACAAGCATTTATAAACCCATAGATTGATGCACGAAAAGAAACAAAGAGGCGCTGGAAACAATTGTCTTGTCCAGTAGCAAAAACTGACGCAATGCTTCCTGTGTTGGTTTTCCTTATCTGCTCACAGTATGCAGGCAGAAGGCGATATCCTTCTTCAAAAGTCCCATGAAGCGCAGCCATGCTGCGCTCCTTCCCACGCCAAGCTTGCATATAAGACACAGCAACTCCATGCTCATCACGGATATCTTGCAGGATTTCCTTTGGTTTGTACTGTGGATTATCTCGAATGCGTGCTTCCACTGATCTTGCAACCCAACCCACAGATGCTTGTTGATGATGGAGATTCCGAACCCCTTCACAGGTATGCTCTCCATGCAGGGTTCTAATTGAAAAGGTTGGAACTCCAGGGCATTTTGCCACATGAACACGCCATGGACAACCTTCTTTGGAGCACTTGGCTATAAATCGGCTGCGATCTGATTTAACTATCCGTAGATCGAAATGTAGTGCTATAGCAATATCTTTCAATGTTCTTCTACAAGTTTCAACATCAGGAAATTCTTGACCAATAGCTAAAGTGTGTTCTACCAAACTAAGGGAAGCATCAGGTACAGTCAAAGCATGGTCAGCCATGAATCTGCAAATAGAATGTGCAGCAGTACCACGTTATTCAAAGGGTTCCCCTCATGCTGAATACAGACTAAAATTTGTTTCAAAAGGGTATACTTGGAAAACAGCGACCACATAAAACTCTAGTCTGCAATAGAAGACAAGGAAAAGGAAGTTAATGTAAATTACAGAAGATCAGGTCATTCAAAGAACAGTACCAGTATAATGAATCAACATTAGAATGGAAAGAAATATCTTGTTGCTCTGCATTAAATTAGTCAGAAAAATAATTAAAGTACCTTTGAGAAACAAAGTAGAGCAAGAGCAGAGATTAAAACCCCAAAGACTTAAAATTTAACTACTCAAATCTGAGTACTTTTCCCAGTCCTACCGCTACAAATAAAACATAAATTAAATGAATAAAGAAAGTGTCCAATGAAGGACTCCACAGACACTTATTTCATAAAGTAATAGATTGAAATAATACACAAGCGCAACTAGATTGAACCACTATAGATTAAAATAACAGACAAGCAGCAACTAAGATTGAACAACTAAGCCATTAACTAAATTCAACATGCAAGTAAAACAAATAAATAATCCAATTGAATTTATGTGTCAGAACCAGTAACTCAGCGTTAAAATAAGCCGTACACCTCAAACTAATCATTTAAAATACTCTAGAACTTAATCATCCATAAGCTATTTCTGAATTTTCATGGAAATGGGTTCAACTACAAATGCAAATTCAGAAATAATCAACCTCAAAATATCCATTTAAGTTATGCTTGGTTTTTAAGTGTTCACCTAGAGTTAAAAGGAAGAAAAAAAACTAAGAATTTGTGGGTTACCATGCAACAATGTAAAAACAACTATTGTACGATGCCGGTTCTAAAGAAATGGCCAAATAAGACATAGTTCCTTCGCATAATGATCTTGAACAGCCACTGCTTAGGACATGACATTTTACTTGCTCATATACGCATGACTCTGTAATAAATATATACTACTATGCAGAACAATCAGGAATCAACACTTGATCGAAAATTTGAATTAAAGTTATCATAGAAATCAACCAAATGAAAAAATAAAAATTCTCCTGTATATCAACTCAACAGCATAGGGAGACAACTGATAAATACGAGGAAAACAAGAAAACATGAATTAAGCTAGTAGGCTATGCAGATTTCATGAATCAAAATAATCACAAGCCATTTCTTGCTCAAGGCTGAAGTCCACAAGGATGTGGAAACCTAAATTATTGCTTACGGAGATGCCTTAACAATCAGAATAAACTCAGGAACCATACTAACGCAAGGAAATTTTAAAAATAAAAGAAAAGAGAATGTTTGTGCATATATGACAGGTTTTTCTCCATCCATTCTCCATGGTTCATTCCACCTAGTAGAATCTAGCATGGTCCACATCCAACAAAAATATACAATTGCTAACTTGTTATCAATTTAATCATCCTCTTATGGTAAAACTATTCACTCTACAGTCATTTGCAAATCTATTTCCCAGAACTTTTGGTGGCAGATTGTCTGAGTTGAATAATTTATCATAAAGATTTCCTTATCATTTCTTTTTTCCCTTAATTATTTTAGATCCACTGAGTGAAGATGAAGCAACTACAGATTTCCCCACTGCACATCACTGGTGATCATCTCATTGTCCAAGTCCTCTGTTTTACATCATACATGCCCATCCAGAAGATCATTCCATTCATCATCGCTAAGATTTTTATTTGCATCCCTCATAATTCTAAGCACCTCATATTCTTCATACCTCATGCAAATTGAATACATTAAGTAGTGTCATTCACCATGACTAGAAATAAGGCTGGCAGCCTCAAACTCAAGTCTAATTTATTAATGTACTTACTGTAAAGTTGCAAAGTACATATCACTGCCTCATCATTTGCAATGCTTGCAATGAAAATGTTTTTTTCTAGACTAAAGCACAAAATCCAAATCATCTCTTTGTTGAATATGGATTTCTAAGACTAAAAGCTAAGCTTCCTTTATCCGAGGGAAACACTTACAATAACTCATAACTGTGAAAGAGTAGCATCAACAGTTCGAAGCCAGGGAATAGCTGTTTAAATATCTCAAAAATGCCTGAGATACTACATATCCCTCTGCCATAAATCTTTGATTAGAGCCAATGGTGTTAGCACCAGCTACATATGCTACTTCAAAACCCTACCCTAATCAAACAAGAACAAAGAGTGTTTCCTTAATTTTTGGTTTGAACATAATGCTTGAGCTCAAAAGATCCCACCTTTATCTAAACTGGCTCACAAAGACCAAAACCCTAAATTCTAAAAAGAAAACATAGAATTGGAAAGCTACAAAGTACAAGCTAAGCTCTTCAGTTTTGAACATGGGCAAGTTCAAAATTCTCAAAAAAATAATTACTTCAAAAAGTTAGTACACAATTTGGTTAATGACAAGTGTTTTCAAATCACTACAGCTCTATGCTGAAACTAGCTAAATGCAACTACACTTGATTTCTAAAATTAAAATACAAGACCCAACAAAAAAAACCCCTCACCATTTCAATTTTCGCAAACAAATTCAACAAAGCTCAACATAAACCAACATCCAAATAAGCAAAAACACTAAATTCCAAGGAAAACCCACAATTCAACCAGCGGATCCAAGGACAAAAACTCATGAATTCACAGAAACAAACCAAACCCACTAAGTTTATCCACATTCAAGTCCAAAAAGATTAAATTTTTTTATTATGAGACTCATTTCAAGGCCTTAGAACCTTATATTTCAACATTATAAACATTAAAAACAAAGAATATAAACATTTATAAGCTTTAAATAATAATTTCTAGGTATTTTGAGAAGAACCTGGCGAAAGGGTATGGCGGTTGCGTGCTGGTCTCTTCAGTCGTTGTAAGCTTTGAAGGTTCAGGCAATTGGGGGTGGACCGAACAGACTTTCTTTCTTTCTCTGTCTCTGATTGTTTTCTTCGATAATCTACAAAGCCACCATTTTAGATATGCTAGTTTCTTTTTTTTTTCACCCTTAAGGTTTGGTTTTTTGCAGATAAGACCCTTGAGAGTGAATATAAACTAATTTACATCTCCTTTTAGTTGGTAACCAACTTCTTTTTCACATCACATCACTTTTTTGGCCACTTTTTTTTTTTTAATTAGAGATTCCAAATGTGTTATATGATATTTTCTAATAGAGTGAAATGATTATATTATATATAATAAGGAAAAAATTAATTTTTTTTTCAATATTTTATGTGATATCACCTATAAGTCAACACATTATTATATATTAATGTCTAGTAAAGATAAATATAACTTAGGATATAATTTTTTTTTTTTCAGTAATTAGGGTGTCTGAATAGTATGTAGTCAACTCAATTAATTCTCGAGATCCATTAAACAACCTACAAACTCAAAGAGTTAAGTATTAAGTTATAATGTAATAAATGATCGCAAGATTCGAACATAAAAAATTAATGGAATGAGTAAACATCTTTGACTATTTAGCCAACCTTTTGGATTTGGATATAAAATATTACATTGTTCATGATAAAAATATATTATATATGTGTTTATTTTCTCTTTCATTATGCTGAATGCATACATGATAACAATGTATTAGATAAATGCATATATAATCAAAATATAAAACATTTGTCTTATTCTACGGTCTAGACTTAACAATAATTAACATCTTCTATATATATCTTTTGTAGAATGATTAACACATCATGATTGTTACTTATTTTACTATTAATTATTTAAGCTTTTCAAATAATGATACATATATATATATATATCTTTCTCTCGTTACATTTGATGTATGGTGGCTCATTATAGTGTTTTTAGGTGGTAACATATTAAGTTCAAATAGATGTTTGCAATAGTGAAGAACCAAAACAAAGTTGACTTGTATGAGTCATTTGGTTTTGGCCCTAAAAAGATTACTTCGATAATCTATCTTTTAATTTGATCATTATCGCGTTTGAGTGAGAATGTAGTAAAAGGTTATAATAATTTTTAATGATGAAGTAATATTCAACGGTTATATAAAGAAAAATTCGATTACTAACTTATAATGTAATATTTTAACATTACCTGGTAGCCAATTCATCATAGCAAATTAAACTCTGCCATAGTAAGGGTTCATCAAAATGTGATATTTGTCAATTTTAGAGGGATTTTTTTTTTCCTAGTTTTAGAAAGGGGTTTTTTTCCATGTCATCTACAACTTTAAAGAAAGAAAAAAAAAAACCTTAAACCTAGAAAAGCATGTACGACGCAAAAACACCAAATGGAGAATCCTCCACAAAGATGCACAATTAAAAATTAATGAATAATACTATATGTATAAACTCTTCATACAAACTCACTCGTATAAATTAATCTGTTCTAATGGGATTTGATGATTTTAAATTAGTGAAAATTTAAGCAAATTAGAGGAGTTGATATGTCAAGTATGTAGGATTATCACATCATTGTAAAAAATAGTTTGTATATGTAGCATTACTCAAATTTAATATATAATCTTATTCATGCACAACATCATAAATATATATATATATATATATATATACCTCATTTCTAGTTGTTTGGCATACATGTTTATTGTATCATATTGTTGGCATTTCCTCTTATTGATATAACCCATTGAAAATTTAAGTATAGTAATGTGTATTAGAATAGTGGAATCCAATTTTTCAACATATTCTACGTAT
>WYDK02000027.1:204421-215436 GCA_009867345.2 Toxicodendron radicans | reverse complement strand
AAAAAATATTTGAAATTCTAAATAAACTACACTTAATTCAAAATAGTATTCCTTTCCACCCTTCATCTCTAAAATCTTAGAAATACTTTTGTCTTATCAAGAGCTTTAAGACAGTTTTTATAGAAAAGAAAAATAAGCAGATGAGAAATGAGGAAATGTAAAATGAAGCTGGCAAGTAATTCTCATTACTGTGGATTTAGGCTGAAAATAATTAACTAACGGCATCTATTCAAATATTAAGAACTAGTTTGAAGCATGCATCTTAATGAATATGCTTTAAATTTAAGTCAGAAAGCAATGTTTGGGTTCATAACTATTAACTGCCGTTTAACGAATTATAATGAGTTTGACTTTTTTTTTTATTTTTAAATCAACCACAGCCATATAGTGTAGTGATTATGATAACCTTTTTGTTTTTCTCTCTCTTTTTTTTTTTCCTCAAATTTCTTAAAGAAAGTAATATATGGTTTTGGTGAGATGATTGGAAATTTGCTGATTATAATTATATGGTTGTAAGGTTGTTAATGGTGGTGGTGGGTTTGAAAAGTGGCAGCAGTGATGTCGTATGTATGGAAGGTGGTTGTAATTTTTTAAGAGATGGTAGTGAAGAGGCAGTGGCGATGTTCTGCGTACAGAAGGTTGTTTTGTGATTCTTGTAAGGGATGGTAGTGGATTGGGGTGGTTGACACTTGATGTGCTGTGGTGGCAAGCTGTGGGTTGTGAAGGCGTTGAAGATGGGTATTTGTGTGTGTATATATATATATTAATTATCACATTATAAAAATCTGGACATATACTGAAATACCCTTACCGTGTTCATATTAACACAACAACTGTTAATTAATAAGGCCTAATTGTTATTTTCTGATTTTACTGGACCAAATGATATTTAAGCTAAACCTCAGGACCAGAGTTTGGTTAGAAAGATCAGTCTAAACAAAAATTCAGTAGCATGTAATTAGAAAATAGCCCTAAGAATTGTTTCTGCATATGGAAATTAAACATAGAAAATAACAATTAAATTAGATTTTTTGTTTTTAATGTGATGTTATGGAGATGCCCCTAAGCCAACACTACTATTCTATCAATCCAGTAATTTGTTCAGAATACGATAATATTTCATGTTATTACTACTTTTAACTTTTTATTTATTCATATCAAACCATCACACAAATTTTATGTGTTATCAAATTAAAATGAAAAACCTTTTTGCTGGAAGAGACAATAACAATTACCTGCCATTTTCTTGAAAAGGTTCCAAGCTTCTTCTTCTTCTAAAATGCCCATCCCGAAATTATTTGCGGAATCCATCTTCTGCAACACATCTAAGTTTCTTGTTGTTAGCAGTAGTTTACATCCCCCACGATCTATTTTAGAAGGAATGCCGATAGCCTTGAGATCAAGATCTTCCCAAATATTGTCTAAAATTAAAACAGTCTTCTTACCGCACTTCAATCTCTCATATAACTTATTTGCTCTTTCACCTTCGTTACTGAATTTTACTCCTAACTTATCTGCAATTGCGTTTTGAACCTTTTTTACATCCAAAGTTTCTGTAACCTGTAAGACGAGAAAAATATTACAGTCAGGTTAAGAATAATATAATAAAGAAAATACTCCATAACAGAAAAATATTAGTCTTGTTTTAAGGTATTCATCTGCCTTATATACGAAACAAACCTTAACATATAAACTGAACTAAAATATATAAAATTATTAATAGAATAAGGAAAATAAGGATGTCTTCATTAATTTAAAAAGAAAGAAACAATGTTTTATTGAGTGATTATTTCTCCTTAATTATTAATGGAAACATACATCCTTATATATATGGATACATAAAGTCTAATTAATTTCACTCAAATAAAATTAATCATATAAATTATATACTAATAAATAATTATCACTCAAAATAAATAATTAAGATAAAATAACAAAATGAAACCTCTTTAATTAGTTTAAACATTACCTCTACAAAAACAATGTCTTCAAAGAGCTTCTCCTTCTCGGCTTTCCTCCCAACTTCCTGCACAAGAGTGGTCTTCCCAAGACCACCCATCCCATAAACACCGATCATGTAGATATTCTCATCCTTTAATGCATCCCATACATTCTTCACTGTGGAGTTTCTTGATTCGAAAGCCAAATAATCTTCGTTAGATCTAAGCCAGATCTCTGGTGGATTAGTAGGATAGGAAACTTCAATGAATTCCTTATCTAGGAGTTGACTGATATCATTCTCCTTTAATTTGAATGCTTTCTTGCTATGTTTGTAGCGGTCTTTCAAGTTGGGGCACAATCCCTTGAAACATCGTGGGTTGTTTGCTTTCTCCTGAATCAACTGCTCGGCTTTACCAATGATGGAATCCACATCCTTCAGCCACTTCTTAACATTCTGTTTGATCTCTTCCACGTTTCTTTCAGCAGCAGTAACCTTAACCTGCACTTCGTGTCTTGTATTCTTCAGCTTCTCAACTTCTTCTTGGAGATTGTCAAAGTTGGTATTGTAGTTGTACAAATACTTAAATTGACGCCAAATCGGAGCAGCCAACCAGTTTCCAACTTGGAGAACAAAACCCCCGACACTCGAGATATTCGCTGTAGGTTCCATCATTTTCAAACTTGAAATAAAAAAGAGAATTAATGGAAGAAAATGAAAATGAAACAGAGATAATAACAGGACAACCAGGCTGCAAACTCAAATAACAGAACAAGCTAGAAAGAAGGCAAATGATGAAATAAAGAATTTTTTTTTTTTTTTTTGGGGGGGGGGGGTCTATAAACAAGAAATAAGGGAACAGGAGAGGAGAGGTCTGGTTTCAGAGTAAAAGTATTTTTAGTGGTATCAGAAGGGGTGAGAGAGGTTTGTGAGTGAAAGTGTTTTTGAGTGATTTCTGAAAGACTGAGAGATGGAAGAAAACTGAAGAAGAAGAAGAAGAGAGATTACTGCAGTGAACATCAATCAATTGATTTTAACTTTACGATTGATTACGGTGGAGACCCACCACGTGGAAGGTTGAGGAAATTTGGGACCATGCAAGACGTTGTTCAGACAAGGACCTGTTTTTTTATTTTTACAGATGTGCCCATAGTTGTAAAAATTACGCCATGATTATTAATGAGAACGATACATGAAAGGAGAGTATTCATAATTGGATGCATGTGAAGACTTTGACTATGTTTTATGGTAAATTTTATCTTTTAATTTATTTATTAAAAGCAAGTAATTTCCTTATTGGAAATCTGACCAAATTAATTATTTTCAACCAACGACAAAATAATACAACATTTGATGATAATAAATCGAATTAATGAGATGATTAATATATATTTATGAAATAATTATTAATCTCAACTGGTTACACATTATAAAATATATTTACATGGCATTATATATGAAAATTTGGTGATTTTTTTTTTTGTCTTGAGTTGGAAAAGTGGGTGGGACTTGTTGTCTTATTACCCTATTCTAAAAAAAAAATTCATTCTATTCAACTAAAAATAATTATTTTTCATCAGGTCATAATATGTTTATTTATTAATATGAAGGGAAATGGTTGAAATTTATGTTAGTAAATGTCACTTTTACAAGTCAAGTTGACTATAAAAATCAGAATCAGAAAGAGGAGTGAAATTGTCTTCAATCTTCATTCATATGTGGCTGAAAATGTCTGGCTGTGTCATTTCTTTTTCTCCTTCCCCTTTTATGGACAGCTCAACGTAATGAATAAGGTTGGCAAGCTCAAGACTTAGTAGTTTCATAGAAAATTTCATGAACCAATGATTTTTATAGAAAGTTTTATGAACCAATGCCTGAAATAAGTGGGATCACGTTACTATGTGAAATTTATCTCATGTGTCATAATAATATGCATAATCATCCGATCAGTGGTTGGAGTCAAGATTTTAAACGAGGGGCAAATTTCATAAAGTGAGATAATTTATAATTTTCAACATGATGATAAATATTATAACTTTAATAATTATTGATAACTTTTTTTATCAATTGCCTATTCGTTTGAATGCTTAAAAACGATCATTGTCAATACTATTAAACACATAAAATTTTAAAAAAAATGATATTAACATTCTGTTAGAAAACACATAGAAGGGCCGTTAAAAGTCAGCATAATAGTGATATTGTCTTTCATATTCTATTAAACGTCAAGTTGCGTCATTTCTCCTTCCCTTTCATTGACAGTTCGACGTAATAACTAACATGGACACACCAAAATTTAGTGAATACGGAAGCATTGGACTTTTGGTGCTCCATTATGATTTTCATTGAAATTTCATGATCCAAAGCCTTAAATATGGTGGGACCAAGTCACCATAAAATCAATGATTAAGATGAACTAATATTTTTATGTGTAATCTCTTTAGAAGATTAATTTCCACTTGCACATTTAGAGGTGTCAATGGGTCGGGCCGGTCCAAGGAACGGCACGGTAAGATACAAAAATATACGATACAAAATTGAGCATGACAAGACACGACCCATTATAATCCGTATCATACATGGGTCTTAAAACTATGCCCACAGGCCCACATAGCATTGCACAAAATATTTTTTTTTAAAAAAATTATTTTAAAATTAAAAGACATTAAAATTTTTTTTAAAAACATTAAGAATTTAGAAATGAATGGAAATGAAGATGTATGATATTTTTTTTTAAGTTGTATTATATTTGTATACTTATATTTTTAATGGAGATATAATTGTTAATGTTAATTCTTAATCATAATTTCTAAATTTTTATTTGTAATTTATGTAAGTTATAACTTATAAGTAATAAAAAGTGTTGAAATTTAATTAATATTTTAATATCTCATTATTTTATTTTATTTCATAGTAATTATTACATATTATAATAGTTATTACTAATAAATCAAAGTTATCATAATTTATAAATATTTTTAAAAATATTTCAAAAAAATATTTTAAAAAAAATTGAAAAAAGACTCACGATATAGCATACCATGCTATGGACCTTTAAATTTTATAAATCGACACAATATAATATAACACAAATTATCATAAATATTGACACAATACGATATAATCTATGACATAATAGACATAAAAATTTAGACACGATAGAACATGAGAAAATCCAATAATACCTCAATTTACATCTTAAACACAAAACAATAGACTTTAATGCTCCACAATTAACGATAAAAATAAGAGCCATGGCTTATTATCGTCATAACAAATGTATTGATAAGTTTTACCATAACACTTAGTCAAAGTCTTCGCATACATCCAATTTTTAAATACTCTCCTTTTCCTTTCAGTTTCATGTATCTTTCTCTTTAATAATCATGGGCATTGCGTAATTTTCACAACCATGGGCACATCTGTAAAGAAAAACAGGTAAAGACGTCTTGTCATAGTCTTAAATTTCTTCATCTTTTCACGTGGTGGGTCCTCTAAAGACGTTTTAAGATATTATCTACTGTTGAAAATATTTATGACGTTTTTTTTAACTTTGTTTTGATTTTTCGATTTAAAAAAAGAAAAATTCTTACACACCAATCTTAAATCAATAATATTACTTTTACGTTATTTTTTTACATCATTTTCATAAATTTATATTCAATTAAATTATTATTTTTTTAATTAAATATAAATATAATATATAAAAATAATGTAAAGAAGTTTTGCCATCTTAAATTTCTTACATTAAATTAATTAACTACAATCACACTGATTCAACGACCGATATTTCTACACTCAACTTCTTATCAACCATTCCTCCAAATCTCGCAAATCTTCAAGAAGGAAACCGAGCTACCTTTCTTAAGAGACAGAATCCTTCCAGGGTTTAGAAGAGTATAACAATAGAGTACTTACGATTGATTTTTAATAATAGTTTGATACTTTCATATTTACGATAAAATTAAACCTTTCCAATTTCCATATATAAACTCTTGATCAGAATGAAGTTCCGTCGATTTCACTCTTTTTATCACAAACCATAACCATCTTCTTCTATTTTATTATCATTTCTATTTCCAGGAAAATGAAAATCATTTTATACACCCGGAATTCGACCATCCACAAGGGTGTTATATATAACTCGACTTTGTATCCCATCCCAAGTATTGTGACATCAAAACCTTAAATTGTCAGAATCCTTGATTGATGCCACGTCGCCATGCTTACTCTCGTAAATAAATCAAATAAAACTTATTTTCTTGAGGAATAACAAATAAATCCATGCATCATAACAAATATGAAAAACTTGAATAGAATTTTGGCTGTACAAAAACATAAATCTATTGGGAAGGGGAGAAGTGCAAGAATAAATTAAACGTCTTTACAGTGGAACAGCCCAAAATAAATAAAACAAAAGGCTAGTTTTTTTAGTACATAAACAGACAGGCATGACAACAATGAACATTTTCATTCCAAAACCCATTAATGTATACATCATCATCTAAGGAAAACATTCTAAAGTGTCATCAAATCAGCTTGTGGGAGGGTGTGTTCTCAGTTTCTGATAAAATGTTTCTCTCTAGAATTTCGCGTAGCAATACAGCCAACGGGAAAAACGCTTTACAACAGATATAGCAGGCGATGATTTAGAGGAAGTGATTAGAGTGAAAAAAAGAGAAAAGGGTGATGTTCAAAACTAAGAACCAAAAAAGAAGAAAAAAACAGCTCAATGTGTCTATACTCCTTGTGGGCTAACCTTCTCATCTATATGTCGCAGCAGTTACCTGGTAGGGAGCTCGGATGGTTGACCACTCAAAGAAGGATTTGACGAATTAGAAGGGAGGGAGCCATTGTCTTGGGAGGGTGTACCACCCCACGTCAGCTCTGCATCAGAAGGCTCGACTACATGCACTGCTCTGTCACTCATGCCAAGAGCGATCTGATTAGGCTCGGATGGATGAGCTACTATGACCAAAGGATACGTGGTAGTGTTGCTGCAGCAGAATATATATTGTCAATGAGTGATGGATTTTACGGGCTTCGCCCTTTTGATACATTTACCTGTTTTATCCAAAAAAAAAATAACTGAATGTTCAGAACTCGCCAAATAAAAGGTCCACTTACCTGACAGAGAAGGAAGGTATGTAAGCAGAAGCTACCATTCTATATCTGAGCCTTAAATTATCCACATCAAAAACTCCAACAGCACCGTCACAAAAACCGGCATACACCAGTAAACCATCACATGAACATATTGCACTTGAAATGGGAGCGAGGAGTGTATCTATAGGAGACCACTACAAGTTATAAAATCACAGCATAAGGACCATTATAAGAGATATTGAATAATAACATATTAAAAATAAATTATATGGATACAACATGTTTAAATGAGTCATGAAATTTCACATTGACTAGTTTAACCTCTTACATTAGAAGATCTTATTAATTCTCCATTTACTTGGAAATGTAAAAGACAAAGTAAGATTTGCCACACATGTATGCAGCACCATCGATAAATCTTCCAACAAAGAGCTCAGAGCGATAAGCCACGCTCTAAGCCAAGGCTTCTAACATAGTATCTGTTATGGGTAAAATCGGATTTGCATAGTGATGACATCATTCGACCTGTGAGGTCGCGCCACGTGTCCGCCAGTGATATCACTTAAATTAAATGGATTCCAACTCATGTTCGCTAGTGATGTCTGCCTTCCATTCACTTCAAAAGTTTACACCTGTCCGGTGAGACCCGCACTCTCTCCCCTATAAATAAAAGACTCCCCTCAACGTTCATAACTAAATCTTTTATGCAAACAACCAGATGTGACTTGGGGTCTCATTGACCTTAATTATTGTGATGCTATGTTTCTACACTATTAGAAATGAAATCATGGTCGGTAAGTTTACTTAGAGAGAGAGAACTGAAGAAAAACTACAACATGATGACATGGAAGCAAAACTTACTGAACGTGAACATTCAAGCTTGCTGTCATAGATGGAAATTTGGCTGTCATGAACCACCAACAGATGTGTTTGATCATTATGAAACTGGACATTAGTTTCTCCGACCAAAGGGGATTGACGGCCAGCTAGTGCTTGTATGAACCTTGATTTCAGCTTCTCCCATTTATCAATACTACACATACATAGCTGCATCACATTAATTGAATATAATAAATTATTAAGTAAAGGAAATCAAAAACCCAGAGATAACAACAAAAAGCTTCAACTTGATTTTTGGGACCTTGATTGAAATTCAATAGCATTTAGAATTGACTGGGGGAGCCATGTTTGAAACTTGTAGTAAATTAGAGTCTAGAGTCTTTCCTCATTTGTATAATTGACTATTCTTTTCAGTGTAATAAGTGATTAGCTACCCTGGAAGTAGAATATTTTCCTTTCTCGGTTTCACTTGTTAATCCTATATAACTTACATATTTTTTTCCTACCAACAACTTATTTTGAACTAACATTACAGCTAAGGGATTTGAACTCAAATTACTAGGTTCACTTGGCATGATATCATGTTAAATAACCACGTGATCTAAATGCATATCAAAAGCTTCACCTTATAGATAAGAGCCGAATAATGGTATTAAAGCTATAACACTAACCAAGATAACCAGATTGATGTTCAAAAATAATTCTAAAGAGCATTTTTGTGGAAAGATCTTCGCATTAGAGATCCCCTCAAAACAATGTGATTCTTCAACTTCACCTGTTCAAACGACAACAGCTTATATTTGGGCACTTTTAAACGCCTATAGCTGAGAAGGTAACATCCAAGAAGACTATATTTACATAGTAATTCAACTATGTTTTGAAATTTTACCAAAGAAAAGGCTCATGATTTGCAAACATCGATTATCCTAAATGGCTTAAGATCAATCTCAAATTGCGACTTTGATTTCATATAAAGTAATTTGCTCCCCAGATAAGCAAAAGTTCATAGAGCAAACCCTTAATGGTTCAAATGTGCTAGGTTTCTTACTCTTGACAAAAAAATTATAGCATCCCAATTATATAAGTAAGAACAACTAATAGCCATAAACATTAAAATATTAAATTTTATATTAGTCAGGCACTAACCTGAGCATCAGCCCCTGAAGACACCAATGCATTTAAAGTTTGGGAAAATGCAAGCCCTGTGATTCGATTTTGGTGACCCTTAAGTTTGGTTTTGACCTGCCAACAACATCCAACATTAGTTATGTTTCCACATTATATGTCACACACTAAGCTTTAGATAATCAAGAAAGCTATTGATTAGATTATTAAGATAGCGCTATACTTGAGCTTTGACAATTTTTTATCAGGTTTTTTCTATTCTGATGGACTCGTGTTCGCCATTTTGTACTTTTGTTGCATTTGTGTTTGTTCAGGAAGACGATATGTTTCATTTTAAAAAAAAAAAAAGATAGAAAAATGATTTCAGTAATTCTTATGGAATGATACTAACCATCAATTCCTTAAAACAAGATGGTAACAATGAGACTTTCCCTCTAATGAACTGAGCTAAGAAGCATAAATCAGATTGTATGGTATAGCTAATGATTCAGCCAAACCAGAATAAAATTTACATTAACAATCTCAAAATATCATCGTAATCAACTATAAATTAACACTAGCAATAAATGGAGCAAAATTCAATTGAACATATCCTTTGACCAGTTATACATAAAACTAGCTTCAGAAATTAAGTAAAGAAAACGACAAATCAAGTGAGAAACTTCACCTCATCAACTCTGACATTGTATATCTGAATGGTAGAATCCTCCATCCAAGTGGCAATAATATTATTATCTTGAGGATGGAATGCCAAATAGGTAGTTGCCAGAGGTGGGGGAATAAACATTGTCATGATCTGAGACACAGTAAGCAATCTTATTCAGTGATGTGGAAACTCAAAATATTGCAAACGCATTACCTCAAGCAAATACTGTTGAACATGTATGAAATACAGAGTTCAAATTTGGATAGGTGCAATAACTTACCTTGAATGTCATCATGTTGAACAAGGAAACCTTTCCACCAGAGGCAGACATAACATAAGAATCATTTTTGGATAAAGCGATGCATGCAGCAGACTCTTCCGCTGGTTTACCATCATTTATGTCATTGGTCATAAGTGTTCCACTGGGAGGTTGCCACAACTGGGGCGCTACGTATGCAGTAGCCTGACGAGTTTGCAACAGACATTAGAAAGGTCAAAATATAAAAACAAAAGAAATTTGCAAATGGAAAGTAATAAACCTTCCCTGAGGGATTCCTTTCACTACGCTGCCATTTCCACCGCTTGTGAACAGCGCTGGCGGTAAGGGCCAATAGAGATAGACCAGAGTTGGTGTAGATCAACTGAACAGCCTGAATTTTTTTTTTCTTATTTACTTAAATCCAACAATAAACATCTGCAACAAAATAGAAAAAACATGTATATTTTTTCCCAGGCCTAAATGTAGGGGAAATTACCAATGTATTTCACATCATTTATGCATAATGTTTGATTTGGCCATTTATACATTGATTGGTATTCAGGTTTTGGGACGAACTTGATATCGTTTCTTCTTCTGTGTCCTTTTTGTAAAAAAGACATTTAGTTTAAATTAATTTCGTTAGTCCTTTCCTACTTTGTTAATCCATGAAACAAGCACTACCATGCAGAAAGGGTGTATTATGCCCTAACATCACGACTGAGGTGGCATTACCATGTGAATAGGCAGTCCACATACCATCATCCTCAGAGGCGTGTCAGGATATTTAAAAAAAGAAAGGAAAAATTCAAAAGAAAGGTTAGCACATCAGACAAGTAGGTTTAAACTAGCATTCCAGCATTTGACTTAACATTCCGGATTTCCTGTTATTATGCATCCAATTCTTTAGAATATACGGTTGGTATATTAATGAAGGATATAGTTGCATAGCTTTAAAACTGTAAAATATCTAATATATGAGCACAGGCACACAAAGGGCAGTGAATAACTACAAAGAAAATACCAAGCACCATAGAAGCAGAGGGGTTTCTTACTAACTGAAATAACATGCAAATACTTGAATTCTTTACCACCTACCTTGC
>WYDK02000027.1:71549-89968 GCA_009867345.2 Toxicodendron radicans | reverse complement strand
AGGAAACTGAAGATGCATGAAATGAAGTAACATTAATTACCTTCATGGCAGCTCTCTGAAACAAATTAATACCTCCTCTCTAAATGCAGGAACCTGGAGATATATGTATATATATATATATATAGGTAGAGTTGAACTAAAAGAAATGGTAAAAAATGACTTGGGGAGCCAGCGTTAAGTCTCCTCTATGTGACAGTGATAGTTTTCAGGCATAAGAGGCTAAATGGTTGACGGTGGTGATAATCAAATCAACTGCAATTAAATTAATTAAGCAAGTACCATTAAGGGCTAGAAAGCTAGGTACATCAAAATGCATTGTTTAATTGCTTAAGAAAGTCTCCTTCGAAAACCAGTCTGTGTGCCACAGGTGTCCGAAGTTGTTTAGATGATCAACCAGATTCATTGAATAATATGAATAAATAATATAGTGTGTCAATGCAACGAGTACTAGATTTATAAACTATACCAAGTAGCTGTGGTTTGAACTTTGAAGTTTTTAATGCTAATAATTTGGTGAGGATATGGTTTTAGATTCCATGTATATATATATATATATACACACATGCAATCTAAAACCATATCCTTATATATATATATATATGTGTGTGTATTAATACTTCAGGACAAATCTATGATTCCCTCATATAACAACTATATATATATATATATATATATATATATGTGTGTGTGTGTGTGTGTGTGTATTAATACTTCAGGACAAATCTATGATTCCCTCATATAACAACTGTAGCTAATCAAGGTGATGATGTGGTCCAAATGTTTTGGATATTGTCCAATTTGACAATTGGGAAAGCCCATAGTATTCATTAGTTTACCTCAAAAGAAAAACTTGACTGGGTCCTCATGAAACCATCGATAGCCCATGAATAGAAAATCTTCAATAGAACTATTGCATATCAATTAATGTTTTAAGACTCGGATCGGATTGGCCGGTCCGATCGAGGCTAGATCCATAATTCAGTCTATTGAATAGCTAAAATCCATTTGTCATTAGATCGGATTGATCCTCAATTAAACCGACAAGAACAACGTCGAAGTGCTCGACCTTAGGATTGACCCTTTGACTAGGTCAAGGCCCAGAGTATAAAAACATCGTTACATATTAGCATGAATGGTACATATTTGTATTACCTTATCGTATAGTGTGATTTAACAATATCATCTTTAATGAAGTGGTTACTACAAATCTAGTCAAATATCTTCAACTCACTACTAAAAATTGGGAAAATTTAAAGTACAACCTTAATCTTCATCAATTAGGACAATCTATAATTATGTCATGTTGTAAGTTAAGTCATGTGGTACCATTCATGGATGACTTCTTAGTAACACAGTAAAGACAGAATATAATTGATGAAAGTTTGGGTCCATGAGATGAATAATTGCATCAAACTTTAAAAAAGTTAACTACCCTTCATTTTAAATCAGTCCTTGTCTTTTTTTTTTTTCAAAAAAAAGGGTAATTCCAGCTTTAACTTAATTTACAACCCTAAACTTACAAATTTTACATTAAAACCCTAATTACCCACTAGCTATTAGTATATTTGTCTAGCTTTCAAATAGTAGTTCAGTTGTATATTTCATGGACCTAACTAGTTTGGAAAGTTTTGCATGTTTGTTTGTAGTGACAAACAATAAAATATGGGATATAATGGATCATAAATGATCCTTCAAACAAGTTCCAAGGAGAATTCATAGAGCATATGCATCCATTTTGCAGGACAATCCAGTATAGAGATGGAACATGAACAAGAAACAAAAGGAAGAAGCTATAGAAATTTAGAAGAAGAGTAAGTTTCTACATATATAAATCTTGACGTTTCAAACAATGTATTTTGTTTTGTATGGTAAAGGATGGGGGAAACCGTTTCATATAAGGCACTCTCTGACATTCCTTCAAAGTTGTAACAGATGACCAACACACAAAATCCATTAACTAATGCGTTTACAATACTCAATTAAAACTTAATTAATGCCAATTTAACAATTCATTTATTGACCTTAATTCTGTCTATCCTTTTAAAACTCTTGTGTATGCATCATCATGCTCATCAACTATTGTCTCCTTTCTGCTACCATATTATATTTTATAAAATATCATATCCAAATCCCAAGTCATCTTTCAAGTTTACTAACACGTGAAGGCATATTCCTCTATATACACTAACAACAAAAGCTCTTCATTCTCTGAAAATCACTCCATACTTATAGGTCATAATTACTTGCCACAAGTAAAAAGAATGTTATTAGTATTACTCTAAACTGTTCTGCAAAGATTGAATCGAAGAACATGTATATAAATTTAAACAAACAAAGAGTGTAGAACCCATGTGTCTAGCAATGGTAGTAGCATCCCGTAAAAGGCACGGACCCAATCAAAGCAAAGCAACGTCAACACATTCTTGAAATGAACAAACCAGAAGCCATGACATCCCACTTAACTCAACTGTAGAGTATTAAATAAGTCGATGTGGTGGGTCATCCCTAATATGCAAGCTTAAAGCACACAAAATGAGAGTCAAACAAGCCCAAAATAGGTGGCAAGTAACAGCCTGGGCCTGCCTTTCCTTTTGTTCTTACTTTTCTTTAGGAATAAGAAGGCATGTTTCTTGCAAGTATTCACCCCTCACCCTCTCATTCAACTTTAAACAGCATACTATTCAATATTATCAACCCATTAATTCTCTGTGTGTCTGTCACTATATATACTTAACAGTCTTTCATCTTTTTCTCTCACTCCATTCATTCATTCCATTGGTTTCTCTTACTGTTTTCTTGGTTGCTTCTCTTTTTCTTTCTCCTGTAACAGCAATAATAGAAACTGCTAACTAGCACATATATAGATATGGCTGCTGCTCTTGCGATTCTCTTTGCCTTGACTTTTGCTGTGGCCTTGTCAGCCACTGCTGCAGATCCTGATTTGCTTCAAGATATTTGCGTCGCCGACCTCAATTCCAGTAAACTTCTTATCTTCTTACTTGATTTGTTGTTCTACATGTTCATAAATTTCATTTATTGTTAGTACCTACACCATTTAAGGTTGACCTGCTTCTTCGCCTGTTCTGCAACTTATTTGCACAGTTTTCATTAAGGGAACTCTTTTTTTGTTTGCTTTCATAATTTCATTGTAGGTCCACTTGATATATAATATATAATTGGTAGGTGGTAGCTATAATCTCTCTTTTATTGTTTCTCTAATGCTATGATCACTGGTTCATGAAGTTGTTTCTTTTTCCTATATTGATGAACAGCTGTGAAAGTCAATGGATTCACCTGCAAGGAAAATCCAACAGAAGCGGATTTCTTCTCAGACATTTTGGCCAAACCAGGAAGCACAAACAACACCTTGGGTTCACTTGTGACAGGAGCCAATGTTCAGAAAATCCCAGGTCTAAACACTCTTGGTGTCTCACTTTCCCGCATTGACTATGCCCCTGGCGGCCTTAACCCACCTCACACTCATCCTCGTGCCACAGAAATGGTGTATGTCCTGGAGGGTGAACTCACAGTTGGCTTCATAACAACTGCCAACAAGCTGTTCACAAAGGTCATCAAGAAGGGTGAGACTTTTGTGTTCCCAAAAGGGTTGGTGCATTTCCAGAAGAATAATGGAGATGTGCCTGCTGCTGTTATTGCTGCATTTAACAGCCAGTTTCCAGGCACTCAATCCATTGCTCTCACATTGTTTACTGCACAACCACCAGTGCCTGACAATGTCTTGACCAAGGCTTTCCAGATTGGTACCAAGCAAGTTGAGAAAATTAAGTCCAGACTTGCTCCCAAGTAGAGACTGAGACTTAATTAACCATTTCTCTTACTGATATATTGCATTATACAGATTGGCATGTGACATTTAAGTGGGTGGAATTTTGTACTTCAATTTCTGTTCTTTCAGAATAAAACACATGCTCTGTTTTCTAATTCAGTGTATGAACATGGCATAAGTGTGAAAAATAGTTCCTTTCTTCTAGTTAGTACTTTCCTGTAATGAACTTCTTTGTTACAACTACCTCTTCAAAATTTGGCTGCTAAGAGTCTATGTGAATTAAGGAGGAAAAAGTATGTACAACCAATCAATCATGCTGCAAGAACTTTAAAGTTTGATTGTCTAATTTATTAAGCTCTTCAGTTGTAACCATAAATTTAAAAGTGGAGGGGGATAACCATGATGGGTTAGATTAGTATATTATCCCATAAATCTAGGATTCCCTGAAATCCAAACATGATTAAATATAAGACTTTATCTAATGCAAATTATGATAATGTGGTTCTATTCATTTTGAAAGCTATCCTAAAATACTTTAAAAATATTAGTTGGGGTATTAACATAAGTCATTAAATATATATTCCCATGCTACCTAATGGGGGTTCCTTTCTTTCTCTTCCTTTATCATATAAATTATCACTTGCAAAGCCAGCAATCAAGCCATGGACCTAATAATTTTCTAATGCAGAATAAAGATAACTTTCTTTTAATTCACGAAGTATCTTTTCTTTTTGTTTTCTCAATCAAAGAATATTATAACAATTTCCATAGTGTGAAAGAAACGAATCTCGAAATTTCGAACGCAAACTGATAAGACATTACTCTCTATCTAATAGTGCATATAGAAAAATAATGATGGTAATATTTCTTTTTCCTTTCTGGTTCTTTCCTTTTTCTCCAACCAACAATAATGTCAAAGAGAAAGGTGAATAAAGTGACAAGCAGACCTATTCCACTAATAGCAAGATGATGGCTATAATAAAGATGATAATTGTAACTTTATGGCTACAGGGTAAAACAACACAATCATGGCTGTGATGATAATGGTATAATTATAACTTTACAACCACACTGTAACATAGTCAATGGATATTATGTAACTTGTGGGCAACCAGTTTAACAATGCTTCAATTCTCAGGTAGAACATTGTCTGAACAATATTTTAATTCATGAATGTTAGGCTATTTCTCTCAATCACATACCCAGAAATCCTGAAGGACCTGAGCATCTGCAAACGTCGGCCCTCAGGATTTAACCATAAAAATAGATGGGAAAGCTTCACCTTCACTTCTCATCCTCACTAGCTCATTGACTGACACTAATAACTGACTTGTCAACTACTGCATCATATATAACTGGATCCAAACTTTAAATACAACATTTTCTGAAGATAAATTATAAACCATAAAAATAAATGGGAAAGCTTCACCTTCACTTCTCATCCTCACTAGTTCATTGACTGACACTAATAACTGACCTGTCAACTACTGCATCATATATAACTGGATCCAAACTTTAAATACAACATTTTCTGAAGATAAATGATAAAACCATAAAAATAGATGGGAAAGCTTCACCTTCACTTCTCATCCTCACTAGTTCATTGACTGACACTAATAATTATTAGAAAAAGTCAAAATTTTTAATTAATTTAGTTTATTTTAATTTTGTAATTTAGTTTTGTTATGGGACAAAATTGAAAAAATTAAAAAAATAAATAAAACCCAAGCGGGGTCACTTGACCTCACGTGACCCCATGTGGGTCCACCCCTGCTTGTTAGTCCATCTAATCTTTTTAAAACCCACAAGTGTATCATAACCACCATGCAAGATGAATTAATAGATGGAAGCTAACAATACAAGTAAAAAAGCGGTAAGAAAAATTGCAATTCAAAGAACTGAAAATGGATAGTTTCAGCAAGATTCAAGCAGTTTGATCTTCAGGCCAACTTCATTTCTAAATTAACAATTCTTGTAATGAACAGACAGAATGACAGAATGAAAATATAATAAATCAGAAGACTTTCCATATATATGTTAAAATTTAAATAAAGCATAAAGCAGAAGACTTTCCATATATATGTTAAATAAAGCTTTCTTATGAACAATTATGAATCAAATCACACCAAATCGGATTCACTTTTAGAATCACACACATTATGCAAATGCAATGAAAAAGTCTAGTTGCAGAACTGATTAGAAAAGCACCTATTATGATTTCTTCCTTGTCTACTGTGGTGGTTTCTCTCTATCCTCTCTGTCAATGTTGTAGCATAGTTATGAAAAATGATAGAAAGGGAAAGGAAGAAAGAAAGTGAAAGCAAAGAGCATAGACTACCATCCCACAAGAGCAAAGAAAGCAGGAGCTGAGCAAGATGTTAGAGCTTTGTAAACACCTGCAATGGATAACATAAAAATATTCACAAAAACATATACTATACATTTAGGAAAATGAATTGGATTGAAAATAGCAGTAGAAAAGGAGAATATTAATAATGCAACAATCAAATAGTTTTATATGCATATTGTAATCCTTAAAGTTCCTATGCACAAGATAAGAATTTACATTAAGATGCTCAGCAAATGTCATCATGTGGTTGTTTCTCTAATTAAACAACTCTTCCTCTATTATATAGCCATATAGGATGCCCATGATGAGCAAGAGCACTAATTCTTTCCCGCAATATATAATAGATGAGAAGCCAGTAATAAGCTGATTTATAGAGAAAGAATGATGGGCTGTAAAGCAAGATCTGAAAGTATTTTCGGAACAACTAAAAATATCATTGCTGAAACCACAACAAACAAAAAATAGAAAAATTGCCTTAATTTCTCTGCAACAGATATATGCCTCTGACCACTCACGACAGTCGTGTATACTATACGTCCTAACATGGCAAAATGTGAATAGTTGGGTGCACATACACTTATTGTAGAGAAGTCTTGTCCTCTTGATTGAGGCTTTAAGCAGATGAAATCCTCATAATGTAGAACCATTTAATGATAGAAAATTTGTTTATTGGTTTCCAGAACTGATGCAATTCATCACAAGAAAGATGAAAAAATTCTAATACCTGATCGAGCAAGTGTGAATTTGTTTACAAAAACAAATGTACCTTCAGTATTTACAACTTGGAACAAAACCCAAACAGGCCAATGACAAAATTGAACAGATTCAAATCAAATGCATAGGAAAATTCTGGATTCTACTTTCAAATAATTTTTATCTGTATATAACAAGCTATAGAACTTAGTTCCTTGAATATTTGATTAAACAAACACTTAAAGCATATTCCTCAACATACACTACCAAATAAAACAAGATATAACAAAGAAAGTGTTGTTAGCATTTCCTAGACTCCTCCATAACTCAAATTGAAGAACATCAGTTAAACAAACAAAGAGGTGAAACATGAGTAGAGAACCCACGTGGCTAGCAATGGTAGCATCCCATAAAAGGCACAAAGCAAAGCAAAGGAACAACAACACATTCTTGAAATGAACAAACCAGAAGGCATGACACTCCACTTATCTGTTAAAGAGTACTTAATAAGGAGAAGTGTGCCATCCCCATCTACAAGTAAAGCACACAAAACAGAGTTAATGAAGCCCAAAACAGGTCGCAAGTAACAGCCAAGATCTTTTCCTTTGTTCCAACTGTTCTTTATGAATTAGAAGGCTTGTTTCTTTCGGTATTGAGCCTCTCCATTAAACAATAACCTATAATATTATCCCTTTAATTATCTCTGTTCTGTCACTCTATATATACACTAACCATTTCATCTTTTTCAAACCAACTTTTCTTGATTGCTTCTCTATTTCTTTCTCCTGTAACAACAACAACAATAATAAGATCCTGTTAACAACAACAACAACAATAATATAAATATATATATATATGTCTGCTGCTCTTGTGACTCTCTTTGTCCTGGCTTTTGCTGTGGCCTTGTCAACCACTGCTGCAGATCCTATTTTGCTTCAAGATATTTGTTTCGCCAAACTCAATTCCAGTAAACTTCTCAGTCTTCTTAGCTCTTGCTTTGAGTTCTTCATGTTCATAAATTTCATTTATTGTAGAACCCACACCATTTAAGGTTGACCTGCTTCTTCTCCTGTTCTGCTAATTGTTTATACAGCTTTCATTAATCCTGCTTGCTCAGGAGCTCTATATTACATTTGGGAGATCTCAAAATCCTTTTTTTTCCCGCTTTTCATAACTTCATTGTAGGTCCACCTTATACAAAATATACTTGGTAGGTGGTAGCTATTATCTCTCTTTTATTGTTTTTTAACGTTATGATCCTAGTAATGAAGCTGTTTATTTATATATTTTTTTTATTATGCTGATGAACAGCTATGAAAATCAATAGGTACCCCTGCAGAGAGTGTGCAATAGCAGATGACTTCTTCTCAGACAGTTTGGCCAAACCAGGTGCCATAAGCGGTGCAGGGATTATCAACCAACTCCTGCCAAATGCTCAGAAAATCCCAGGTCTAAACACTCTCAGTGTCTCACTTACCCTTATTGACTTTGCTCCTGGAGGCCTTAACCCACCTTACACTCATCCTCGTGCCACAGAAATGGTGTATGTCCTGAATGGTGCACTCACTGTTGGCTTCATAACAGCTAATGGCAGCAACTTGTTTTCAAGGCCTATAAAGACGGGTGAGATTTTTGTATTCCCTAAAGGGTAGGGTTGGTCCATTTTCAGCAGAACAATGGAGATGTGCATGCTCGTGTTATTGCTGCCTTTAACAGCCAGAATCCTGGTATTCAATCCATTCCTCTTGCATTGTTTAAAGCAGATCCACCATTGCCTGACGATGTCCTGTCTAGAGCATTTGCGCTTTCTACTGAAGAAATTAAGACAATTAAGAATAAACTTCCTCCCATGTAGAGACTTAATCATTTCTACTAATAATACATCTGATTTATGTTTCAGATTGTGACATTTTAGTGTGTGGAATTCTATATTTCAGTTTTAATTTCTGTTCTTCAAGCATAAAACAGACGTTGTAACACCTCGGATCTGCCACACCTCCTTTGAAACCAAGACATTTTTTAGAACTACAATCTTAATCTTTCAACTCACAGTCTATCCATCAAACATCCCTAAATCCCAAAATTTCATAAATGAACAACCTCTTAGTCAGTAATAAAAAAAATTTTAAGTATGGTTTTTTTATATAAAACGAATTTCGTAGAAAATTTCAGCATCACAACGCCAACTTTAAAAATACATGAGAAAATCATTTGTGGACTTATGACTCGAAAGAAATCTGAGATAATCCTTAAGATTTCTAGTTTCATTTATAAAAATACCAGAGGGAAAAAAAACCTATATATTTAATAAAAGTTTTCACATACAAAGGGTCAAAGAAATTCCTAGGTAAAAATCTAGTCTTTTCGAATACTCACATATGGTAATCCTTTAATCACCTCAACACATAAATCATAACCCTTCAGTTTAAAGTCATCAAATCCACAAAGAATTCTAACATATAAAGTTTAATTCAATTTACACATTTATAAATATTATAAATCATTAGAAAACTTGTATCATACATACCTTCCAAAATCCCTAATGATAAACCCTTTTTGATCCAAAGTCTTCTCCCAAGTCTCCCATAATTAACCATGGATTATTATCTTAAGTTTGTATGAAACTTAAGATAATTCCTCTAATTGTTATTTTGAGATCTCTTGTTATTTTTAACCTATGAGATGACTTCATTTAATAATCTATGAGAGAAAAATACCTTTATATAGTAAACCTCCAAAAGGAATTATTAAACCTAACTACGTAAGGAAACATAATTCCTCTAATTGTTATTTTTGTTCCTCTCCTACAATTAAAAGAATTCCTTTTTCCTTTTTCTTTTTTTCTTTCACCAAAAAGAAAAGTGTTTCAATCATTCCAATTTCAGGGTATTACAGACGTTCTGTTTTCTCAGTTATGAACTTGGCAGAAATGTGAAATTATTTTCTTTTATCCACTTAGTACTTTGCCAATAATCAACTTCTTATAACAGCCTATTCAAATATATTCATGATCAAGTTATACATTTGGTTGGTAAAAGTCCATATATGCAGAAGAGAAGAGTTTAAAGTTTGAAGACTTAATTTATCAACATGAATTAAGCATAGATTTAAAGGTAGATGATAATCATGATGGGCTAGAATAGTTTATTATCCTATAAATCTAGGAATCCATGAAATCGACATAGTGACAAACAGACCTATTCCAGTAATAAGAACATGATGGCTATGATAAGGATGATAATTGTAAGTTTATGGCCACAGTTTAAAAAAACACAATCATGGTGTTAGGAACCGCTAACTTCAATCACAACTTCACACACACAGCAAGCAATTTAAACACAGATGACTAATTTCCAGCAAGAACAACAATCTGAATGAAAATACTTCGATAAATTAAACTTGAGAATTTGATAACAGTACTGAAAACAACTCAACAAAAGCAAAGAAATAAAGATAACGCTAGCTGTTTTGAGGCGCTAGGACCCTCCCAACATTTCCACCCAATATGTAAATTCTTCTCTGCCTAAACTTCCCTAAACTCGTGTATTTGTACCCTGTAACAAACTACCCTTAATAGTGACATGTAGCCCTCAAATAACAATACTCATAGCAGCTCATCACTCAGCCTAACAACTAATATTCCTTCTTATCCCTCTTCTTATACAACTTTGTTATGGCTGGTGGTACCCTAACAATACCCCCCCAAGGAGAGCCACCTTGTCCTCAAGGTGAAAAGAGGGATATTGCTCATTAATAACATCAAATGATTCCCATGTAGCTTCAAAGGCTGGTAAGTCAGCCCACTGGATTAACACCTCCCTAGTACCATCCAACAGAGTGCGAATGGACTGAACCGAGGCGGGCTGCACAAGGAGTTTATATCTTCGGAAAGAGAGGGCGGCAGGGGCTGCACAGTCACAGAAGTATGGAGAGTCTTCTTCAATTGGGACACGTGAAAAACAAGGTGTATGCGAGCCGAGGTTGGTAGATCGAGCCAATAAGCAACTGCCCCCACCTTGGCCAAAACAGGAAAAGGACCATAGAAGCAAGGGCTGAGTTTCTCATTAATTTTTTTTGCCAGGGATCTAAACTTTTAAGGTTGAAGGCGCAAATAGACAAGATCACCTGGCTAGAAGGAAGCATCTCTACAGTGGCGGTTAGCATAGGCTATCATGTGTGTTTGGGCTGTAATAAGGTTGTGTTTGAGCTCATCCAATAAAGCATTTTGAGTAACCATCTGTTGATTAACATCTTCTACGGTGGATTGAATATCAGTGAACCGCAAAAGGGCAGGTGGTTCTCGGCCATACAAGGCCTTGAATGAAGACATCATGGTAGAACTATGATAAGTGGAATTAAACCAATATTCAGCCCAATGAATCCATTTAGGCCACTGCTCGGGGTCTAGCACTACAAAAACATCGCAAATAGGTTTCTAAACAGCGATTGACTACCTCCGTTTGTCCATCGGTCTACGGATGGTAGGCTGAACTGAACTTGAGGGTGGTCCCGGCCAGTCGGAATAATTCAGTCCAAAACTGGCTCATGAAAACACGATCTCTGTGGGAAACGATGGACTTTGGGAACCCATGGAGACGAACCACTTCTTTAACAAACAGGGCAGCCACCTCTTTAGCATCATATGGATGGCATAACAGGAGAAAATGACAATATTTAGTCAGTCTATCCACTATCACAAAAATAGCGTCGAATCCGAAAGCTCTGGGTAACCCGCCAATGAAATCCATGGAGAGATCATCAAATACTACATCAGGAATCGGCAATGGTTGAAGCAGCCCAGCAGGTTTGAGAGCGAGATGCTTGCTTTGCTGGCATGTGCCACAGGCATTCACAATTTGCTTGATATCCTTCTTGATGCCATCCCAAAATAAAATATTGGAGACATGTTTGTAAGTGCGAAAGAATCCCGAGTGGCCGCCCATTGGGGTACAGTGGAATTCCTCCAACAATTTAGGGATAAATTTAGAATGCTTAGGAAGGACGAGGCGACCCTTGTACAAAAGGCAGCCATGCCTTAGTGTATATTGAGGTCTGGACGCTGGCTGGAGCATAATGTCGTGAATAATTTGCTGCAGCTTAGGATCCTGAAGAGCTTCAGTAGCTAACTCCTCATATCCATGAAATTGAATTGTAGAAAGATTATGGCACTCTGGTGAAGTTTCTCTGCGGGACAGAGCATCGACAACCTTGTTGGTACCCCCAAGAAAATACTGAATTTCAAATTTGTAACCCAATAGTTTTGCAATCCACTTTTGTTGTTCGGGTGTGACTGGCCGTTAATCCATAAGGAACTTGAGACTGCGCTGGTCCGTTTTGATCACAAATTTTCTACCAATCAAATAGTGGCTCCACTTGTGTATAGCAAAGACAATTGCCATCAACTCCCATTCATAAACTGATTTTTGTTTGGAGGATGGAGAGAATGCTTTACTAAGAAAAGCTACCGGTCAGCTCAATTGCATCAGTACCGCACCAATGTCGTGCCCCGAAGCATCAGTATGGATCTCAAAAGGTTGATTGAAATCAAGAATGGCTAGAACTAGAACTGGAACTGTAGTCATGGCCTGCTTGAGGCGTTGGAAAGCTTGTTGAGCGGTATCAGACCATGAGAAACTCTTTTTTAAGCAACTGAGTGAGAGGCTGAGCAATTTGTCCATAACCCTAGACAAATTTACGATAATAGCCAGTCAAACTAAATAACCCCTGCAAGCTTTTGGTGTTGGTAGGAGTTGGCCAGGATGTCATACAATCGATCTTGGTAGGATCAGCTTCTACCTCGTGGGCCGAGATGAGATGGCTCAAATATTCCAATTTGGCTTGAGCAAATAAACATTTCTTGTGATTAACCATTAATTGGTTAGCCTGTAAAATTTGGAAAACCTGCCGTAAATGCCACAGATGAGAAAAAAGATCAGTGCTGTAAATCAGAATATCATCAAAGAATACCAATAGGAATTTCTGTAGAAAATGCCGAAATATCTCATTCATCAAAGCCTGAAATGTGATGGCACATTTGTTAAGCCGAAAGGCATTACTAGGAACTCGTAATGCCCCTCGTATGTGCGAAAAGTTGTCTTCGGCACATCCTCTTGACGAACACATATCTAGTGATAGCCAGACTTAAGATCCAGTTTTGAAAAAATGGTTGCGCCCCCCAATTCATCCAGGAGTTCGTCGATTGCCAGAATTGGAAACTTATCGGGAATAGTCAATTCGTTCAAGGCCCGATAATCAACACAAAACCGCCAACTATTGTCTTTTTTCTTGACCAACAGAACTAGACTAGAGAAAGGACTAACATTGGACTGAATTATACGGGCTGCCAGCATCTCCCCAACCAATTTCTCAATCTCATTCTTTTGAGTATAAGAATACTTGTAAGGCCGAATGTTAAGAGGTTGAGCTCCTTCACGTAGGGTGATGGCATGATCTTGACGTCGTTGTGGAGGAAGGCCCACAGGCAAGTCAAAGAACGGGGCGAATTCTGCCAATAAGTCGGCCATTGAGGGTCTAAACCCTATTTCAGCCTTCGGAGACTCCTCTTGCTGAATGATTGAGCAACATTCCACCACAAACCCACAACCATCCTCCCATAAAGATTTTATCATGGCTTTTAAGGAGATCCTTGTTTTCACCAAGGATGGATCACCTTGGAGCAACACAGGCACACCACTCACCTCAAATTTCATGGTAAGACGATTCCAGTTGGCACAAATATCACTTAGTGAGCGTAACCAAGTGGCACCCAAAATCACATCGGCCCCCTAACTCAATTGAATAAAAATCATGTTTCACCGTAAATCCCTGGATGACTGACTCCAATCCTCCACACACTCCGGAACCCTGAATTGTGGAACCATTGCCTATCATGACCCCAAAACACGTCGAATCATCTACAACTAACCCGAGAAGATGAACCAGGTCTTGGGAAATGAAATTATCAGAAGCGCCACTGTCAACCAAAACTGTTACCTCTGTACCAAGCATCTAACCCCAGAGTTTGATGGTGTTGGCCAAAGTAAATCCTACCACCCGGAGTTTGATGGTGTTGGCCAAAGTCAATCCTACCATTGAATGTAAGGATAAAGCAAGCAACTCTCCTTCATTCACGGGTTCCTCTTCATTCTTCAATGGAAGTTCCTTCTTTCCCGGATCATCCTCCTTAGTCACCAATAACACTTGAAGTGATCGATTTTTGCAACGGTGAGCTAGGCTGAACTTTTCATCGCATCTGAAGCAGAGGCCCCATTCTCGCTTATATCGCGCTTCAGCATCCGATAATCGCCAAAATGGTTGCTCTCGGAAAGCTGGTGGTGGTGAATCGAGGAGTCTCTTTTTGAGATCAGGGAGGGTGGTGTACTGAAATGGCGATCTGGGATCGAGTAGAGTTGTTTCCCCAGCCGATTCTGAGTGGTTCAAGTGTGGGGGTGAAACGGGTGTAAATCTCGGTTTTGGCCTGCCATTGTGTTCTAAAGGGCTTAGTTTGCATTTTATTTAAGACTCAGTTCTTTTCTTCAATTCGGTGTGCATGATCCATTAACTCAAACAGTGTATTGGGCCTTAAAATTCTTAGTTCGGCCCGTATCTCCTCCTTCAACCTGTTAATGAAAGTGCCCATTAGTAACTCTTCTTCCACCTCATTCATCGAAGCAGAGTTCAATTCGAACTGCTCTCTAAACTCAGTCACGGTGCCTGTTTGTTTGAGTGACACGAAGGTTTCAAAGGCTGACCCCTTGAATGATGGTTTGAAGCGTTCAATCACGGCCATCTTGAGTGTTTCCCAGGTCGAGAAGGGTTTACGGGAATCAACCCATTGGAACCAGTTCAAAGCTCTACCCTCCATACATACCGCCACCGACTCTACTTTCTCTCCATCGATGATGCGATTGACACTAAAGTAACGTTCGGCTCGGAAAACCGAGCCGCATGGATCGTCCTTATTAGACAGAGGTAAGTCTAACTTCAACTTTCTTCGTTCATCGTTTGAATTTCCTTGGGTTTTTGTGTGATCAGAATTATCTCCTGCCCCACTCGTTGGATTTTTAGACTCTTCCTTGTTTTTTTCCCGATTGCCACTCTCCTCCTTTTCCTCTCGCAATCGAATCCATTCCCTCAACTCCAAGAAGTCCTCTTTGATGTTGCCGACATCCTCCTTAACACTGCCCATATCTTTTTCCAACCCATCGATTATGTTCTCCATCCTTCTATTCACCATACCCAACTTGGCTCTGATACCAAATTGTTAAGAACCCCTAACTTCAATCACAACTTCACACACATAGCAAGCAATTTAAACACAGATGACTAATTTCCAGCAAGAAAGACAATCCGAATGAAAATACTTCGATATATTAAACTTGAGAATTTGATAACAGTAATGAAAACAACTCAACAAAAGCAAAGAAATAAAGATAACGCTAGCTGTTCGAGGCGTTAGGACCCTCCCAACATTTCCACCCAATATGTAAATTCTTCTCTGCCTAAACGTCCCTAAACTCGTGTATTTGTACCTTGTAACAAACTACCCTTAATAGTGACACGTAGCCCTCAAATAACAATACTCATAACAGCTCATCACTCAGCCTAACAACTAATATTCCTTTTTATCCCTCTTCTTATACACCTTTGTTATGGCTGGTGGTACCCTAACACATGGCTATGGTGACACTGATATAATTATAACTAAACTGTAGCACTGCTGATGGATATTATGCAACAATGCTCCAATTAATCGGACCTGTCAACTATTGCAGCATCTATAAACTGGATTCAAACTTTGAATTCAACTTCTAGTAAAGATAAATTTTTCAGTAGCCATGGAACTTACCACCTAAAAGCCATGACTTCATTTATTCTTGTTGCTAACATGAACAAATCGTTCTCACCCCAATGCACTAGCTTTTCGCTTAAATAAGGAGCTTCACTAAACAAACACTGCCATGCAAATAGCACCTATACAAAATTTAGAAAAGCTTAGAATTCTAAAAATGGGATCTTGCATGGTCTGAATCACAACTCATTCACACAATTGCATAACAGAACACTATACAAACAAAAAAAGGCAAAAGAAAAATTGCAAATCAAAAAACTGAAAATGTATAGTTCCAGCAAGATAAGCAGTTTGAACTTCAGGCCAAATTCATTTCTAAATTATCATTCTTGTAATAAACAGACAGAATGAAAATATAATAAAGCAAAAGACTTTCCAAATATATGTTAAATAAAGCTTTTTCATGAACAATTATGAATCAAATAACCCCAAAGATTCTTTGTTATGAACATACATTCAGATTCTCACAACAAACCACATCATATGGTTGTTTTTTCTATTTAAATCATAACCCTTCAGTTTAAAGTCATCAAATCCACAAAGAATTCTAACATATAAATTTTAATTCAATTTACACATTGATAAATATTATAAATGAAATGAAAAAAGTCTAGTTGCAAGTTGATTAGAAAGCACCTGTTATGGTTGCTTCCTCGTCTGCAGAGATGGTCTCTCTGTATTTTTTCTGTCTTTGTCGTAGCGTAAGATCTGAAAATGATTGAAAGGGAAAGCAAAAAGCACGGACTACCATCCTATCAAAGTAAGCAGAGCTGAGCTAGAAGTTAGAGCTTCATAAGCACGTGCAAAGGATAACTGCAAAATATTCACAAAATCATCTATCATATTCACAATCTTATGAACATACATTCAGATTCTCACAACAGACCACATCTCCACCCCCCCATTATATAGACTGCTGTTGAAGTGCAAGAGCACTAATTCCAATGAATATTAGATGAGAAGGAGGTCATATGCTGATTTACAGAGAAAGAAGATATAAAAATATTCTGAACAATATAAAAATATCATTGCTGAAAACCACAACAAACCAAAGATGACAAAATAGGCTAAAAGCCACCAAATACTCAAATTGACACAATTCAGTGGCACGCCAACTTTGGATTAGAAATTGAAGCAACTCATCACAAGAAAGATGACAAATTTCAACAGTTTGATTGAGCAAGTGTGAATTCGTTTACAAAAGACAAATGAAACTGCATTATTTACAACTTGGAACAAACACAAACAGGCCAAAGATAAAATTGAACAGATTCAAACCACAAGCTAAGGGAAAATTCAGGATCGAACTTCAAAATCATCTTTTATCTGTACACAAAATGCTACAGAACTTAGTTCCTCGAAAATTGATTAGGCCTGAGACTTGTGGGCCACTGCAAGTTCAACAGACATGATAAAAGTTGACTTCCCTTCTTCCCTCAGATACTGCACATCTCCATTCATAAGCTTTACCAGCTTCCTGCTAATAAGCAGGCTAATGCCCTCCTCAGATATGTCTCCATCAGTTCCAAACATTTGGTTCAGCAATGATTCGGGTATCCCCCCACCCGCATGTGTAATCCTGATACAAAATATGAAACCAAGGATTTATACTAATTATCAATCATTTATACACCAAAGTTTAGCAAATATATACCAAATGTTACCGTAACAGACCAATTGGTGAGAAGTAGCATGAAAATTTTATAGTACCTGAGCTCCAAACGTGCAAGATGAACAGATTGTCCTAACTGATCTTTGGTTAAATGAGCTGAAACAGTAAGATGACCTCCATTTGAGGTAAAATTAACTGATACTAGCAAGAAATCAGCTAAGACCTGTTGAAGCCGAATACTATCTCCATATAAGGTTTCACTCATGAACCCTTCTGCTGTTTCATTGACTATTTGGATGCCCTTTCCAGTGCTCTTCATCATGACTTGACTGATAGAAGCCACCAACACTTCATGCAGAGTAAACTCAACCATTTCCAGTTCCAAGTAGCTGCTATGAATCCAAGAAAGAAAAAGAAGCATCAGGTTAAAATAGATCAAAGGGAGAAAGCATGAAGTAAATCAAAAAAAATCTCCCACATCCTCTCGCCCGTCTTCAAAGGGCGGCAGCTTAACCTCTCACATTATGAAGTCAACAGAAATCAAATTCTTTCAGTAAAAAAGGGTCAGCTATGCAGGAAATGTGCAAATAATTAGAATTCCATTCCTACTGCAAACTAAACATAGGTTAGTAGAAAGTCACTAAAAAACATAAGAAGTAACCAGAGCAAAAAAACACAATCAAAGTCAGAAAAAGGGTTCAGTCAATAGTCACTGTTTTCGTTTCTTGAGCTTAAACACTCCAATGTGCATACCAAATCCAAACTTATAAGGATTCTGAAGGCTCTTTATGGAATGTGGATCATTTGAGAATGATCTACTGTATATAAACCAAGATATAAAGATCAAAATGTCAACTCATAAACATGCTAGGAGAACTTGAGTAGGCTTAAACTGTTAGAACTAATATATGATGGCAGGACTCTTTCCTATACACTTTAACTTTTAGAAAAAAAAAAAATTCTACTTCATTCTGATAAAATGAGAAACTTGGTATTTTTGTAACTCCTAAAAGATACACAGCTTCTCTAGATAGTGCATATAAACCGGTATGCAGTGCACAACTTCTATGCTACATAACAGTGCTTGAGAAGAGCATGATGGTAAAGGAAAAAGAATATTCACTAG